>JAVJGI010000001.1:48002331-48023694 GCA_035590275.1 Ibycter americanus | reverse complement strand
GCCGCCCTGCGGTGCGGGGCCGCCTTAGCATCGCGTGGCGCTTGGGGCCACCGCCTTTGTGGGGGCGCTGGCCCCCCCACCGCACCCCTCAGCACCCCACAGAGGCCGCCTTCCCCACGTCCCGGGCAGGGCGGGCTGAAGGTGGAGGTTACACCTCTCCCTGCGCCGCCCTGAAGCGCCCCAGGCCGGTGGGCCCCAGCCACAAGGTCTCCTCACGCCTGAGGTGGCGGCCTCCAGCTTAGGCCGCAGCAGGCTCCCCTGTCGCCTGCCATCAGCCACGGCCACCACACTACCCCTCCTGCCACCGTCACCCTCTGGCAGGTTACCGACCGCTGCCACGATGGCTGCCATCGCCTCCCTGGGCCGTTCTCCACAACGCTCGGTCATGCATAGGGGCCCAGGAGAGATGAAATGCTACAGCGCTGGGCCTTGACGTGACGGGGCGGTGTGATGTAAAAATAATAGCTATGAGCACATTAAACCCGGTGATAACTTATGGCAGCGTAAAATCTTATTGCAGCATTAAGATTTTGATGGCCTGGTGTGGTAGCAGTGGTGGGTCAGAGCATAGTTCAGGGGCACCGGCACGTTTGCCTTTCATTCTCCGATGATTATACGTGCTTCAAAGGTCGCAGAAAAGACAGCTCGGGAGGTTTGGGAGAGAAAGGGAAGGCGGCACTAATTTCAGTGTGTCCTGATGAGTGGTTGGCAGCTCCAGTAGAAGCTACCGTCCATGCTGAAGCTGTTCCAGGCTTAGTTTGCCTTGGTACACGTGGAAGAGCTTTGCATGTACACACAGGCAGCTGTGAAACCAGGAGAACGTGTTTGTTCGTTATGTGGTCAAGTGAAGAGTGAGGTTTTTTGGGGCAGGGCCCTAGTCCTCGTAAAGGCACTCAATGCTCAGGAGGACACACAGCGCTGCACCAACAGCAAACAGAAACAGCAAATAGTAGTGGCAGAGTAGGGGCTATACAAAAGTCACGCAATTGTATGCAGCCTTTTGCCACAAACAAATAAATTCCAGGCCTTGTACCATAAATTGGAAGTTGACTTCATGTGACATCTCTTAATATATGGCATTATTTTCAGAGCTAACATCTTTCACTTGAAATGGTGACATGTCTTATTTCAGTCTTATATAGGTCCGTCTTTATCTTCCTTTCAGAATTATGTTTTCACTTGGTCCCTGTTCATTTAACACCATGCTTCTGAAAGAAAGATTACAGCTCTGTCAGTCTCTCTATCCCCTATGTATTATAGATAAAAAGCATTATTATGAGAAACTATTATAGTAAAATCACTCAACCGTACAGGAGCTAAAGTAATACTGCTTAGTCTGACATCACAGCATTTAATTCCCATACTCTTATTACAGAGACATAAATGTTTTCCTTTTACACTTCAGAAAATAAAGGCCATCCAGATGATTTTTTTTAAACACAGTTTTCAATATTAAAGAAAATTCACAGTGTGGAACAGTAAGTTTTTGTAAACTGTGCAAGTCAGAGCCTTTTTTTTTAAACCTGCAAGTAAATACTAGTGCTCAGGGAAATGTATGTTTATGGTTTTGAACTGAACTCAGCTACCACACCTTGTTTATAACTTACAATTAGCTGCTGAGCCAGTCGGTTGTTTTAGAAATGAACTTGGCAATTTGGCGGTGGATTTGAACATTTGTATGAACCGGAGTAAAAGGGAGAGAAAATTCATTTGACTGCTGTGAAGACCTACAACTAAGTTTCTTGCCCTTACCTGAATCAAATTACTTAAAATGTTCCACCTCATCCCTAAGAAAATAAAGTCAGTCATTCGAACAAACTAACATTAATTTACCTCATTGTTAATTTAAAGCATGGCATTGCACTTCAAAATCCTTTGGGGGGAAAAATTATTTATACTCTGAAAATTTTTCAAATTTTCCGGGAATGACAGTTATAAAGCCTAACTGCATAAACAGTGCAGATCACTGCAGTGCTTTCACATACTCTTCCTTTGAACCAGCCCAGTTTCAGCAGCACTGTAGTTTTCTCTGTGAGCCATAAAGTCAATAAAAGGCTGTACGGAGAGTTGTGCAGGTCACAGTTACCTTCAAGCTCAATATGGTTTTACTGCCTCGCTGGAATATTTGTGCTGGTCTCCTGTTGACGTACAATGACGTTAGGAGTCTATACACTGAACTGTTGTTATAAATTCAATTAAAAAATAAGAGATCTGCCAGTCATTAATGTTCTTGAAATAATGGTCTATGTGCCAGGTTGGTTAAAATTTGTGGTTTCTTTAGTTTCAGGGGGGTCATAATTGCACATTTAGTTCCCAATTCTGCAATTGATACTTGGTGACATTAGTAATAGACTGAAGTCAAAAGAGCAACTCGTATGCAAGGCAGCCCCAGGATGAGTGTAATGCTGTCCTTGTGTTCCCCACTGTTCTGTAATTACCCCGATTCACAGAACTATTGTGTTACTTACGTTTCCAAAACTTACTTTGGGGTCCTGGTTTCCTCTCCAGTTTCTCTCCATTTTTCTCATATAGCTACAGTTTTACTGACGCTAACATTATACAACTCAAGTAATTTGTCAATGTAATTGTTCTGCAACTAGCGCTAATTTGGCTTTGCTGTCCAACAAGCTGTCATTTTAATAGCAAGTTTATTTTTCTAAAAGACTTCTCTACAGGAGAGTGAGCATGCAGGTGTGTGGGTATAGGGAAGCATGTATTCACACATAAGTGAAAACACTAAGAAAATACTGACCCGGGAGACTTCATCTCATGTGAGCGTTAACAGAGGCTGCGGCATTAGAGGTCCATGTTGTTCACCTGCAGAGACTGTTCTGTCTTTTCTCCAGGTTGGGTTAAGAGGACCTGCTGTACTGGACCCTGCCACAGCGCAGCATGAGGACTGGAGAGGGCTCTTCCAGCCTTGCATTTCTGTCACTTGTATTTAAGGATCATCATAACAGTGAGAGACCCCCTCCATGTGTACCAAACTCACATCCCACCACTCTTTGAGAAAGCACCTGGCGGTGACTGAGGTCTCACACAAGAGCTCTCTGTCTGTGGTCACACAACAATAGTGCCATGATTACAAACTGGCACATAGATCACTAAAGCAGCATCACAACATATATCTACACCAAACAGCTTTAAATCAGGTTACCTCCAGCTCTGATACCCAATGGCAATGCCAGAGTATCTGAGCTCCTTCTGCATATAATGAATATTGACAAGAAGTTCCTGCACAGCCTTCACGAAGTCCTAGCCACTGCCTCTTTTTCAAAGAAAAAATGTGTTCTCAGTATAAGGTTATTGATTTATTGGCTTTGGTTGAGAGAGGTTTTGGTTGCTTGGTGGGACTAAACTGAAGAATGATGGCAGGCAACATTCTTCTAGCAAGGCTTTCTGTAAAGCAAAGGGCTGCAAGTTTTCCTTTGCATGGCCAAATTCAGTCTCACCCAGTCTCCTCTGGAACTTGTTTCACAGCCAGATGCCTCAGCTGAGAAAACTTCATATAATGCTGAAAAGGTTTAGAGCAAAATAAAAGGAATCTCACATGTTGTATAATAAAATTTGATTTCAGGAGCTTTATGACCCCTTTGGCTTTATGGTTGTTGGCTTTTTTTCTAGAGGATCTTCACTGGTCCTTAAACAATGTGTTTTTTAAAGCCGTAAGCACAGAGGTCTTGTGGAAAGTCAGACTTGCTCCAGATCATCTGCCATGGAGAACAATATCCCAGGGAAACCTTGACTTGGTACTTGCTGTAGGTGAGAAGATGTGTGATTCCTGGGTTCTTATTCACAGTGCCAGCATTGAAAGACTTCTGTGTTGTGCTGAACTTATAAACAACAAATGCAGAAACAGAAAAGCAAGATCTTTTTCCCCCCTCTCAAATACCTCAGTAACTAAACTGAACGAAGTTCTGTTTATCACAAAGGGAATGCTAGAACGTGTATGTCTACTAACGGATCTGAATTCAGCACTTTTTTTCCCCAAAATTCCTTTGATTCTCAGCTTAACTCATAAACTCTTCCAGCCTATTCTGAAGAATGTCTTTTGAAACATAACCTGCATTTTATAAAGCATTGCTTAATTCTGGCCATTGAAATATGGGTTATGTCATGTCGTGTTGCTCTCTGCAAGCTGACATTTTACATAATGAAATATGGAGCCTTTTTGCATTAAAAAGCCACATTGCTGTCCCTTGTTGCCTACTGAAACAGTTACAAAGAAACATTGCGCACATCAATACCAAGACTGCAGCTAAGACTCTGTACTGGTCCCAGTTTTTCCTGACAAGAGCATGAGATATACTTGTACATAGGAAACGTTACACCTGCAGGTTGCTGGCACACAGCTGGAGGATGTCCTACCGGCAATACCGGCAGCAGTTAAAAATGAAGCAGAGCAGCTCGGTCAAGTCTGCCCTCAGATGCTTTCAAACCCTTGAAATAAAGTGTATGGGGAATGAAATTTAGTCTCTCAGCTAGAGTTTTGGAAGAAAATCCAATTTCCACCTTTCAGCATAGGTGTTAACCTACACATTCAGAGTTTTGCTGGTGCGCTGAGAGAGTGAAGAGGATATTTCCATAGTGTGATCTTCTCTATTCACAGTGTCCCTGCGCAGTAAGAAAATACAGCAGCGGTTTCCTTGCTCACAGTTTCCAGTCCTGTCTGCCCAACCAGCTCCGTGCCTTGAGGAGCCCAGGCTCTCTGCTCCCTCTGAAGGCCATGATCAGCGGGGACGTTCACCATCTCTGCCTTTTCCTTCCATCATTATTGCCAATAACCCCTAAAATTAAGCTCTGGTGGCCATTTGCTGAGAGACCTCCCAGCACTTTGGGTTGGTTCTGCCCATTGGGTCAGAATTATTCTAGCAGTGTTTCCTCCTGTTTCCAACTTCTGCTGTATAACAAGTTTTGGGGCTCTTTTGACCTTTCATTTCACTTTGTAAAAGATGCTAAATCCACCCGTCAGTTTTAATCCAGGGTATGACGGCTGAATGGTCAGAACCTGCCTCCTGGCAGCCATTAGCACCTACAAGCACATGTCCAATTTCAGTGTGAGTTGTGCCAATAGAAGCATGTTCTGCTTTTGCACTTATTGATCTGGAGCTTTTTAACATTATCGAAACGAACAATACAGCTTGTGAATCTTTCTTACTGTTTATCATTCTGCTTCTTTGGCTTTAAAATTTATCACCACAGGGGAAGAAAGAACATCTTATTGCTCTTCTGTCATCTGTTTCCTCAACATATCCCAAATAATTCATTTTTCCCTATCACTGAGTTGTGGTTGTAGTAGCAGATCCCTTCATAACGTGAGGCTGCTCAACAGAGCTCACGGATTAGCCAGGTTTCAACCCTATGTCTGAGAAACCTGTGTCAGAGAAAAGGGATAATAATTTCCAGTTTCCCCAGGACTTCCTCAATGTGCCTGTCCCTGTTCCTGTCCCTACCCTGAGCAGAGTCTGAGAGAGAAGAGGTCCATCAAAAGCCTCTAGGTCCTTTACAGGAATGGATTCAAACCTCCATGAACCTGTTATCTTTGCACCCTAGGCTGTGGTTCAGACACCTACCACCCAACCGTGATGCTTTAGCTACATGACACGGTGGAGGACAAGTCACGAAAACTAAGTTTTGCTGCTTTTGCTTCTGATACAAGGTTAACCTGAATCACCTGATGCCGTGCAGCAGACACATCTCATGTTTGCAGTGAGGTTTTTGGCTGCAGAACATATCAGTTTAAGCACTAAAAAAGAAGTAAGCTAGAAAAGCTAATTTCTTTAAGCTGTTTCTAGCAGTAGTGTGCAAAGGAGACCGAATTATATGCTACCACCTTGTCTCAGTGACCTGCTTAAAAATTTTTTTAGTCCACCGATCACTTTCAGTCCCATTTGACAGAGGCAGAGATCCCCCAGATACACCATCCTAGAAGTTTTAGGCAGACATTAACTTTCACTTCTCCAGGGCAGCCCCACAAAGGGAAAAACATTTTCAATCTCTTATCTGTAACGAGAGACAAGAACCCGCCGGCCAGTCAGCCCATGCGTAACTTCAAGCATGGCATAAAAGATGCTGCCGCTTGCCCGACCAGGCAGCGAGGAAATGAGAGTGCTGGGAGGGGAAGGGAAGGAATGTGGAGATGCAGAGTCCAACCCCATGGGAAACTTTATTTCCACTCTTCATTGAGCAGCGTATTCCAGTGAGGACTGAGATTCAGAGGTGGCCCCGCTGAGACGCCTCCAAGCCTGCGGCACTGGGGGCTAGCACTTGGACCAAGATCAAAGACACCAAAACCAGCTGTGAAATTCCAGTCCAGACCAATTCCTTACCACAATGAGCATCTGTACTTCAACTTAAATACTGAGTTTGCTAGATGAGATTATTGGAACTGACTGGGCTTGCCCCTGGATTGTCGAATCGTTTCCATCTTGTCTCCTAAAGGTCTTTTAATCCTCAGAAAACTTGAGCAGTTCATACAATAATGTGATCCAAAAAGATGCTGAGCACCAGAAACCTCATAGCAGCAAGTATAAATACACCTGGGTGTCGGTTGCAGGTCCTTTAAGACCTACCTGTTATTCTAACCAATTCACATCATTTGCGCAGAGGGGCTTTTTGCTGGATTGATAAGCAGTGCACTGTAAACAACCATTTCATGGTATTTGTATGAATGCAGGGTGTCATAATTCTGAGCTTCTCTCATCCCTACAAGAGAAAATATTCAAGGAAATTCCCCAAAGGGCAAGTCACATTTGGATAAGGCTGGCATCACTCCAGGAGTGTATGATTGCCAAAGAAAGGGAATTTACTTGACGAAGAATGAGAATATAGCAGTATTTACCAGCTAAGAGCTGGTCCTGCAGGGGGTGGAACATCGTCTGCTTTGGTATCAGAGGAGGCTGAGGCTGCTCCACATCTCAGCACTGGATTTAATAAACACAGACATCTTTGCACAGTATGTGCTTGCAAGAGGCATTTCTCTAAGTGCAAGGAGGCAGTTTGTGCATTAGTAAGGCTGGCAGAGACGTTTGCTGAGCCACTTCAGTATCAGAGTTGTCAAGTGCAACAGCAATACCAAAAGCTTCAGCAGAGATGGGCTTGTTAATGTACACTGTTTCTGGGCAGAAACCATTAGCAGGAGGCTACAGTTGCTGGGTTTCAGGCTTTTGCTAGTCTGAGTTTATCTGTCTATCTGTTTATTTTGAAGTAGTAAAAATGGCACATGCCCCAGCTTGTTCATGTATACGAATAAAAAGGAACTTAACCCCTATGGTCACATTTAACATAAACATTTGAGCATGCCTTTAACTCCAGAGAGGAATCGGGGTACAGTTATCCACCGCGGTTTGTTTTTAAAGCATCCGCCTTCAGAGAGCATATCGTGCCATCAACGATGTGCTGTTTGTTTGGGAAAGGGGTGGAACAAGGAAAGACTGGACACTGCAAACATTTTACCACATGCAAGCCTACCACTTGTAGAGAACATCAAGAGAGAGCACGTAAATGCAGCTTCAAATGCACTGTGCATCGCTCCATCGATATCTGCCTTCTCTATCCCCCTGGCAAATACTGGAAAGCTTGGGCACAAAAGCAGCATCTTTCTTTCTTCTTCTGTGCTAGTCTTCCTCCCACTTCCCCCCGTTCCCTCCAGGATGGCACCCAAATGAATTTAAGCAACAGCAAGACAGCTCTGCAACTTTGAATAGTCAGAAACTCTTTTTTCAAAGGCAAATTTCCCCCATCCTGGCTCATCAGTACCTGAGTCGTGGCTGACTGAGAAATGAGAAGTTTTCTCTTCTCCCTTTTAAAATGTCTACATTATTGTAGGCAATTCATGTCAAGGGAAACAGGCTGTAGTTGAGTTTGGTTACAATAACTTTATTTACACATATTTCTATCACAATTCAGGTTCTACAGGCCACATAAAAGCTCCCTGTCTTTGGCTTATGAAGCACTTTTAGTCACCTCATTCAAAATTAAAAATATGACATTGCTGTTGTGCCAGATAAGAGATGGGTGTATTCTCTGAATTCTTTTATTTCTTGGTGACTAAATTAGAAACAGGCTGGACCAAAGAAGAGATATTTCATTGCATGACTGCAAATTAACAGTATATAAAACCACTACGTAGTGTGCTTCAATAAAATAACCTGCTGCCGTGAGAAGTACCACATGCTAAAGATTTACTTGAAAATCCTACACTTCTCAAAGAAGGGTCACCTCTCTACATTTCAAGCAATTTTATTTGCTTCAAAAGTGTGAAAGAAAAAAAGTGGAAAATGTCTTTATCTAAAGTATGTGGCAGCCAGATGCATCGTAGATAAAAATAATGGTTAATAACTTTAATCCAGAAGGGGAAGCAGATTCAGCCTGAATGAATTCGAAAGCTTTGTCAAAGAGAGCCATTCATTTTTGGCAGCTTGAAAGCTTAGAAAGCCGGTAGGGGAAGGGCTGCCAGAAACGTGGTTTTTGGAGGAAGACTCTCCACTGAGGATACCCTTTAGAAATTGGTCTGACCTGGGTTACCCCGTGGATGTTACTTGGTGCTCGTGCTCTAGCTTAGGTTGTGCATGGTCTGGGTTGAATTTCCTTTTTTGCCCAGTGCCCTGTGGGATTCTGACCATTTGTTTAACCTCCTTGGGCTCTTTCCTTTGTATAAAATGGAAATAAAAAAACACTGTCCAAATCTTTGCTCTGAGCCTCTCCAGCACGGTATCTTACTGTTCCTGGAATAAAGCACTGAAGATTGCAGGGACCATATAAATCTGATCTATAAAGTAGGCTGATCTGTAAAAAAAGCTGCCGTAGTTGAACTAAACCATCATTTTCTCCTCCAAAACACAACAGTAACATCATGTAATAGTCAGTGGAATTATATAGGCACAGGTCAAATCGCTATAAAACAATCTGAGAAGTGGTATCTAACGCTGGCGGCACTTGCAAAGCTGTGATCTCTGTTTTGTCATCCGGTGTTACGATGGCTTGATGTTTAGGCAATTCAGATCTGCAGTAAGGAGTTATAAATCCGCCACCTTGTCACAGTATTTGTGGTAGCTGGTTATAGCACCATCCCTCTAGCATTTATTAAAACAGCTTAAACACTACTTTATTTTTAAATGGCAGAAAAATACTAAATTGCTGTCTCATAGCAATTTAGTAACTGTTCTAGTTGTACCGGTTACATACAGCATTTCCTCAGTGCTTTCCCTGTTAAAGCCTTACAAAAAGCCCACAGTCCCTGTTTCCTGACCCAGGGTGAGATGCTGGAGTCTGAACACCGTCATGTTGAGCCAAAGGAGCTGCAGCACTTTCCACTCTTTAAGACGCTGGTCTGCCTATAACTCAGGGAAATAGATCTGTCTGAGTTCACGCTGAGCATGTCCTTAGCTGTTAAAGTAAAATCTTCCTCCCCTCCCAGGTTTTAAAATGTGACCCTGTTATCCAGAGAATATCACTAACCATTTTTTTAAGTTCTGCATGAAATTGGCAAAAGCTCCCGCTGTTGCTTTTAAACTGCAAGAAGTCTCATCTGTTTTGCCTGGTTAACTCGGGTGAGTTTTACAGCGTTTTCTTCCTGTTGTACTTGGAGGTGTGGTACAATGAAGGCTTTGTCTAACCCCAGCTGCACTTATTGGTAAGAACAGAAAGAAGAGGGCAAGTGGAGGAGAGATGAGAAGGGCACCCCTTAGGGCACATTGCAGTCTGCCTGTGACGCTTGGATGCGGCGTTAAATAGTCGCCTGTTGCAGAGACCAGAAAGGCTGTTGTGCTTTGGTGGAGAAACCTGGACATATTGGAGTTCAGCTGTGGGCCAGGGCAGGATCCTGTTTGGATTTGCTTGCTGTCTCATAAGAAAAAGCCTAATCCAAGAGAAGAAGGAGAGGGAGAAGGTGGGGCTACCAAAGCTGCCATGTCCTATGTCAGAAAAAATAAGAGAAGCAGCCATTTCTACCTGGCCAAGGAGAGAAGTGAAGCAGCAGCCGGAGCAAAGAGCTGCCAGGTCCTCAGCAGTCGCTGGGCCAGGAGCACAATGTGGGCTTGGATGTAGTGAGGAGCAAATGAAGGAAATGCCACGGCTGTGGAAAACGTACCCTAAAAAAAGTCCGAGAAACCAATGGCCTCACAGGGCTGCAAGTCCTGTAAGAGCTGGGAGAGCCAGTGAGTGTCCCAGGAGTGAGTGTCGCCAGAGGGGAGATAGTGACTGGAGGGAAGAAAGGAAAACGTGGAGTTTTGGAGCGGTTTTGGGGACTTCAGTCGTGCTGAGGGTGTTCTGAAGAGACCCAGCAAGCTTCTTCAGCAGCCGAGAGGGGAAGGGGTGAGTGTGGAGATGCAGAAACCAAGAGGGGCCGGCGCAGAAAATGCAACCCATGGAAAACAGAACAGAAGGCAAAGGGGACAAGGAAAGACATTGATTTTTTTGAGCCACCCCTTCTTCCACTTCACCGGGCAGAGCACTTTTGACGGTCTGTGCACTACGGTTAAGTGTAGCGATAATCTCAAAATGCCCCACTGCAAGCCATGTCCCCTCTGCGCAAAGGGTGAAACTTTTTTCTTAAAAAAAAAACCCAAAATTGAAGCATTTTCTTAAAAGTTAATGCTTAGGGTACATCCAAATTATTGTAACCTCCTATTCTTTCTCAGCAAGTCCAGCCTCAGAGTAACCATGGCAACACCAAGCGCCCATTTTCTCCTTTTTTCCCCCCAGTTGTAACTGCTGTCAGGGAAGTTAGTCCTGGCTTTGCTGCAGCGCTGGGGAGGCTGTGCATGGCTGCACACGTCTTCAAGCTCAGGCCTTCAGCTGAAAAACCTGAACATCTGTACATAAAAAGATTTTCCCCATGAACTTACCTTGTTCATAACAGCAGAGTTCTGCTTTTCCCAATAATGATGCTAATTAATGGTTTTCACTTCATTCCCATTGTCACACGCAATCATTTCCCAAAGCCCGAGGCCCTATTGCTGCCTCCATCATCTTGAGATGCAGGTGAGCTTCTTTTCCCAGACCCTCAGCCAGCACCAGAGACAGGTGTTTGTATTTTTCCATTTGCTTCACTCCCTGTGGATCATTTGATCTTCTCAGCCTGAGGCAGCCTGCTAGGATCAAGGTAGTAACTGATCCTGCCTGCTTTATGGTTTGTAGCCATCCTGCATGGCTGCTGAGTTGTTCTGTGTGGCCACATCTTTCCTCTGAGGCTCACAGAGATACGGAGGGACCACCAACAGGCGCACAGCCCTGGTACATCAGCAGGTGACAGCTTCTCCTGGCTTTATCTCCATGAGATTGTGTCCCAAGTCCTGAAGTCCAGTTTGCCTCCATCCATGACAGGAAATTGTGTATCAAGTTTTGCCAGTCCTTACAGATGCCACGTGTGGCTGCTGGCCCTGGGAGGCATTGCCTCCCTCCTTTGGCAGCTGGCAGCGCGGTGTGCTGAAGGCTGCGTGATGTGAGCTCCTGGGATGGACAACGAATCATTCACCTGAAATGAAGACAGTAAGCTGGGCAGAGCTCGATTTCCACTCGATGTGCAGCATCTCCACCTTTGATCCTTGTCTTGTCAAGACCAAGCATGGAGGAGGAAAACGTCTTTTCAATGTCAGGAGTGTTCTCAATACATCTCACCTTTAGCAAAAGCACACTTCTTTCTGGAAACTGAAGTGATCCTTATTCTTACAGCATCCCCTTATCACCTCTAGAAATAAAGGTACATACAAACATCACAGATAGCTGACAAGCTGAAGACAATTAGCACGTGCTCTCTCTGATGCCCAGTTGCACAGTCTCTGCTGACCTTCTGCCGTTTTTCTGGCTTCCCTCTCACCAGCATCCCCAATACTGTGTTTTGCTGTGAAAATATTACAAAGTACAGCTCAGTTCATGAGAAACGCAACATGGTCAGGGGCACATGTAGCTCTCACATCACCACGGGCTGCAACACTCCTCTAGCACAATGACATCTCCCCCAGCTCTGCCATCCCTTTTGCACAGGATGGTTCTTGAAAAATCCCCTGGTAATTAGATAAAACAAGCAGGATCCCCTTAGCCTGCAGCAGGACAAATGCTATAAGACTGACCTATACCACAGGTGGCTTCCCAGGCCTTCACTTTGCCTTATTTATGGCAGTGGTGGAAGGGATCTCTGGGGTGGCCAAAACATCACGGAGACTTTGTAGCTGACCCTGTGGCAGTCAGCAGACCTATTCCATGTGCAGGGAGTGAGGGTGGGTGACATTAGGGGGCTGCTTGGGTAAGGTGGGATTGAAGGAAGGTAGAAAAAACAGCCTGGCTTCATTCTACAGCTTTGTGTCTGTGTTACCTGTTTTTTTTCTACAGGTTTTGCAGTTGCTTTTCTGCTCTGTCTGGAATGAATAAACCCTTTCCATGGGAGGCTGCATGCATGCGTTGCCATTTTGTCCATTAACAGCCTCAGATTTGCAGGCTCTGAGGCCATTCCTTTCTGCAGTGACATCGGCCAATGGAGGATGTGATTTATTTTAGCACGATGCAATTCCTTGTAATCCAGGTTCTGTTGCTGCAACAGCCACAGGCTCCCTCATTGTGCAGAACATTTTGAGACAGTGCAAAGACCCCTGCTTGCAAAAGCAAGAGACATTGACAGATACACTGGACAGACCTCCATCACCGATATTAACACCAGTCTTGGAAACAACATCCCAGGGCTGGGAACCAAGAACTGTCCACCTAACCACATTCACCCCACTGACCCCACCGTGCTCAGGGCTGTGGAGTCAAGGCTGACAGCCACAAGCATCAGCCCATGTCAGTATGCATCCACCTGGGTACGGTTACCTACCATACACAACAGATTGAGAGCACTTTGGAGAAGGGCAATGCCTTTTTTATTTCCCTGCAAAGCATCCTGCTCTCCTCTGGACGCTGCATAAAGCCGCTCTGCCGTTTCCAAGGTGATGCCTGGAGGTGAAGCCTGTTATATATTCTCTTGCAGGTAGCAGCAGCTGTAGCTGAGAGATGCCCTTGGATGGGCCATTGTTTGAAAAGAGGTAGAAAAAAGATGGAAAGAAAAGATCTATTTGTAATCATTTTTTAAAGACTGGTAAGAAAAAAAGACAAATTAGGGCATTTATTTTATGGGATGGTGTGTGTTTTCTAATGCAGTTCAAGTCCTTGTATCTGGGAATGAGCATTGTACTTACATTGTAAACAACAAAATAAATCATTTGATCCTCGTTTAGCTCTGTCCTCTAAGGTGATAGGCACAAATATTGTTCATGCCTAATATTAAGTCTTGAGTTGCCTGAGGAAGACTCTGATTTTAAGGTTTCTCACTTTATAAAACAAAAGGTGTACGTTCCTTTCCGTGAGTTCCTTAGAGGAGAGACTGGCACTCCTCTGCAGGAGGGGCAGCACTTGGCCCCTCACTGCCTCTGGGACCTCCTGAAATCTTAGGGAACATGTTCTAAACTTCAGAACATCTTTCTGGAATGTCTTCTCCAGAGTTTTGCCACAAAAAAAAAAACAAAAAACCCCCAAACCCCCACCCCACATTCATTTTAAGCTTGGTTTACCCTCACTGGAGTCTTTCTACTGACCTCCTTCAGCTCAAAATTTCGTAACACCCCGTGGTTTTGCAAGCAGTGGATGCTTGGTTTAAAAAGCTACGTTTCAGTCAGTGTCCTAAGAAAACAAGCAGAAAGCTGACCCCAGAAGATGCTTGTCTCCTTTTCGGTTTTCCTTCTGGTAATTCTGTGGGGAAACTGTGAGCATATACTGTGCGCACTTGGATATAATGGGCATTTCTTTAAAACATTAAAATCTGTTCTTGCAGGGTAGTCTTTGATGTCCAGCTAGGTCAGACCAACACCTTGTTCAGGCTGCCACCTGCCTCTGAGCAATCAATGCCAGATGATTTAAAGGAAAATTGATAAAACCGGCCCTGGGACTCAGACACGGGCAGTTTGTAGGGCACCTTTTCCCAGGGCGGTTTTGCCCAGTCTTGTAGAGTTCAAGATGAAATTAAAGCCTGGGAGATGGTAAGCAGCAGTACAGCATGGATGTTTGAATTGCTGTCGTCAGCCTGTTGAAATGTGCTGGAGGTTGGAACAAGGCAAGGTCAGCTCCGGCCTGACCAGGAAACTCCTGAAGTATGGAACACAGGGAAGGATGAGGATGGATGGAGATGAAGAGAGCTCTGTCATCTCCCCTCCTCCCTTCAGTCCTCACTAGGAGCATAGCATGGTTGTGGTTGTGCAACCAAGCACTCACTGAGCTGGAGGTCTTCTCAGCCACGACCTCTGATGCAACGGAGACTTGTGGAGTCTGGACTGGTGTTGTGGTTGTTTGGACATACGTAAGCCATCTACCACAGGAGCATTTTGTTTTGATGTTAAAATGAAATAGACAACAAATGTATTCATATTTCTGTGAGCTGCGTAGTTTATTCCCCTCCTTCTCAGGCACGAACCCATGGGAGCACTGCCATTCCCTAGGCAGGATTTGCTTTGCAGTGAGAAGACCAGGGGGACTCTCCTGCTTTGCCAGCGAGATGCAGAGCATGACCTATATTGCAGGGGAAAGATTGCGTGGCAAATTTAGCAGCTCACAATTACCTCTCTGTTGGCACTGCCTAGCCTGGCACAGAGCAGAGACGGTGTGGCGGGGCTTGACTGCCCCTCTCCAGCTCAGGGCTCTCCCTGCAGCAGGACGGCAACCACGCAAGAGCTGCTGGTGGCTGCGGCACAGTCCCTGAGCATCAGCATGGGGTGCTGCGAAACCTCTGCCTCCACATCCAGCAGCACAGCCCTGCATTACGTCACGTATTTGTTACTTGTACCCAGAGAAATTGGGGCGTGGTGCGGTAAGGAAACAGGGGAAGTTTATTTTCCGTGGAAAATGATGAAAGCCACATGCAAAATCCAAACCACGCTGACCCCCGCGCTGTGCAAATCCCAGGCTTACAGCAGCTCTGCTTTCTGACTACGTAAGAACATGCGTATTTATTTGCAGTGCTGGGTTCCAGGCAGCACCGTGGTACATCCGGAGGGCACAACATGCGTCTGAATTAGGGTACAAGCATCAGTTCAGCAGCATTTTGTGTATATAGTCACTGACAGATTATAGACTTCTTATGCATTCATTCTAACTGGCACAGGGAGCACCAGGGAGCACCAAAGCTGTTTCAAAATAAATCTCTCTTGATGCTTACTTCTGTTCATGAAAGTTATAGCCTTTTAATCTGCCTCCAACGTACCGAACTTCTGCAACACGCTCGTTGTTATTGATTTATAATTCTTCAAAGTGCGTTCAGGGCTCGGAACAAGGTGCAAGGCAGACAAGTGCAAAGGGACGGAGGCTGCTGCAAGCCAGGGCTGCAGTGCCCTGCCTGGGAACAGCCACTCTCCCCAGCTGGGGTGGCCTCACGTAGCGCTGCAGGCTGTGCTCATGCAGCAGCTGGGGGGGTGAGACGATGCCCTGCCCTGTCCCTGGGGCTGTCGCTGTTGCCTGTGCCCTTCGGCCGGCTGCCCACCCGGGTATCACTGGGAAGCACAAGTGAGACCGCACCTCAAATCCTGGGTTCAGTTTTGGGCTACAAGAGGGACATTGAGGTGCTGGAGCGTGTCCAGAGATGGACAACGGGGCTGGGGCAGGGGCTGGGGCAGCAGCCGGCTGGGGGGCAGCTGGGGGAGCTGGCGGGGGTTAGCCTGGAGAAAAGGAGACTCAGGGGGGACCTGATGGCTCCCTGACAGGGAGCTGTAGGCAGGTGGGGTCGGTCTCTTCTCCCAAATAACAAGCGACAGGACAAGAGGAAACCGTCGCCAGTTGCTCCAGGGGAGGTTTAGATTGGATATTAGGAAAAATTTCTTCACCAGAAGGGTTGTCAGGCATTGGAACAGGCTGCCCAGGGAAGAGATGGAGTCATCATCCCTGGAGGGATTTAAAAGCCGTGTAGATGTGGCGCTTAGCGACATGGTTTAGTGGTGGGCTTGGCAGTGCTGAGTTAACGGTTGGACTCAGTAATCTTAAGGGTCTGTTCCAACCTAACTGATTCTATGATTTTGGCACTTTGCTTGGAGAGCCAGGAGGTTTGGTTGCCACTAGCATAAATCACTAGCTAAACCTGGAGGCTGTTTTTGAGGCTTCCAGGTGAAAGCGGGTCTGAACCCAGACTCCAGTTCTTCTCACCCCTCAGCCCTCTGGGCCATTGGATTCCCTTACCTGGTCCAGCTGTGTTTGCAGCTGATGCCCCAGCTGACCGGAGGAGTGAGCCACCACCGGCACCCAGCTCTCCTGGGAGCCCAGAGCTGCAGGTCACTGGTGGAGCAGCACAGAGCGCTGCGCTGCCAGTCATGCTGTGCAAATCATGAAACGTCAGTCCCAGCAATTAAAACTGTTGCAGAGTGTCCCTTTGGGAGCACGGAGGTAGAAGGAGGATGCTGGGGGACCAAAGCAACGACCTCTCACTAGCTGAGTGCTTCTCCTGTAGACTGACATCATGAAGACCCACGTGTCCAGGCTTGGGCCAGGCTACATGCACATCCACAGATGTGAGGCACACACCGGGCCTGTTGCTTTAAACATGCCCCAATTATTAATTGTATTATGCAGAGCATGTTCTTACACCACAGCTTTCTGTTTTCACATCAGTTAGTTTAGGAAGCCTTCACAGCGTGAAATTGGCTGCTAACGAAACTGCGCTGGGCGGCAGCACCGAGGCACGCTTGGCATCGGTGCCTCTGAGGAGGGGATGCTAGACACAAAAATTGTGTTGGTGTAGGTGGAAGAAGGCTGAGCAAGTGGCTTGGAGTGGCCAAACTCTTCAACAACTTGTATGTATGAGAAATGGTGATTGCATCATGCTGGGATTGAAAGTGAGAGTGATTCATGGCACCAGGGCAACATTTGAGCAAGGGTCAATATTCCCTTGCGGTGCAAGCAGGAGCGGGTGCTGCAGGGCTGCCGCTGGCCTTGGCGGTGCCATGAGACCTGCTCGTGCGCCTGACCTGCAGCTCCAGCGCTCGAGAGGAGCTGAAGGGGCTGGTGGAGCTTTGGTGCACAGCACCTGCTCAGGAGATGGGGACCGGCAAAAATCAGCCCACCAGGCACAGGCAGGGCTGAGCATCCTGCCGGCACTCCAGCCTGGCATATGCCTGCTTGTTAAATAGCTGTTCTGTTCTGAAGCTGAGCTGGGTAAGTAATTTCTCAGCAGTTTCCTTACAAAAAAAGAAAAAAAAGAAAAAAGAAAAATAACCAAGATACTCCACAAGTTCACACGAGTTACACTGAATTGTTTCAGTGATGCAAAAACTCCCACCCACACTGAAATGGTTCATGTTAATATTTCAAAATTTTATTTTTACACAGACCTTTAGAAAAGAATTTAAGGTTGTTAAAATGGATTCTCTCATTCACTGAAAAAATGTAAGAAACTATTTCAGATTAATGGGAAATGATTTCTTTTCCAATTTTTTTGAAGCTGCAGCAGAAGGGTATGTTTACGCAGTTCATGTTTGCCAGGGTAGTGTGAAGGACAGCACGGTGACCCTGGGGAGTTAAAGGTCACTGCAGATGCATCACAGTGACCAAGTCCTAAGAGAATATAAAGGATTCAGATGAAGAGATATTAAATCCATGCAGAAAAAATGATTGCGTCCATCAGAGAGCCTGGCTGCCTGCAGGAGTGAGAATATTTTGCAGCATATGCCAGGTCTCCTGTAAGGCAAATACATGGCTCGCTGTTTCTGGCTTTCAGGAGCTATGTTACTTTTCAATTAATCTTATCTAGACCTGAACAGATATGTCAGTCTGTTTCACAGATGTAAAACCAACTGGATTTCAATATAATAGTAACGAAAGGGCCATGTTCAAAGTTGTCTACGAGGATGTGTAACACTGAGAAGCAGCTGGATCTAATCGCAGGCTCCCCAAGCTGCTGCTGATCCAGGTCCCCATCACCTGCCAGGAGTGGAGCTCATGGAAATAAGGGTGAGCTTTCCTCTGAAACCCACGGTCCACCGCTCTCCGCCCCACCGACACCACTCTCCGCCCCACCGACACCACATTGCACCTTTAGCTTCCTCACCTCTAACCAGCCCGTGCAGGGACGGGTGTTCATCTGGTAGGTTTCAGCACCCGTGACTATGCACCCCCTTCTCCAGGCTGGGTGGGAGCTGCCTGCACCACGTGAGGTGTCCCTGCCACCTCCTCCGGTCCGCCACCAAAGAGCGCATCTCCTCCAGCAAAGCACCCAGAGTTTTTGGGCGGGAAGCTGCAGATGAACCTGGCAGAGCTGCTCAGCGGGGGAGAAATGGGGAACCCAGCCGGAGAACGGGACCAAACCCCTCACTCACAGCCAAGGGACATTGTCACGGGAGCTGATCTCAAGGGCTTTCCCATGCCAAAGTGGACACTTCTCCCTCTCTGCTTCATCAGCCTGTGCCCTTCAGGGAGAGTGACAACCAAACTTTTTAATGAGGTGGACTCCCAACAGCTCCAAAACCCCCGGGATTCATAGAAATGCCCCCTTCAGGAGCGGGCCCATCACTCGCTCAGCCAAGTCAGGGCAGGGAAGGAACATGGAGCCTCCTCTGCGGCCAGCGCCAGCCTCCAGCCGCGCACAGGGACAGGCTGTGGTGCTGCCGCCAGGAAAACACCGGCACATTTCATGCCAGAATAGATATTTCATCCTTAATCTTTAAGGGTCTTGAAACATCAGGAGAACTTCGAGGGGCCAGTTCGCAAACGCTAAGGAGGGCACAAGAGAGGTGGAGGTGCTTCCCCGCGCAGCGGAGGGGCTGGGAGCAGACGCGAGGTAGCGGCACCCGGCTGCGGCCGCGGCTCCGGCTGACACAGCGCAATTACCTGAACTGGCATTTCTCCAGGATCCCGGGATTAATGATCAGGTTCTCATAAGAAGTGTCAGGAAACCTATTACTTCCCCATAAATACTCAACAACATTTTAGAGAGCTGATTTATTTTCCTCTCCTCTTTTCTCCTGCAATTTGCATTATCAGTTGCTAAATATATTACGGCACACTTTACCCCAATTCACCACTTCAAAGACCTCCCCGTAGCAATTTCATAAGTAATTCACTACTAGATCTTATAACTCCAGCACAGGAATTGTATTTCAGTCCAAATCACCATCCTTTTGAAAGTTAATATCCATTATTTTCCTCTAGTAGAGTTTCATCAGCTCTACAGCAGCAGAAAGAAAATATTTCAGTCTAACTGGAACCATTAGGTGGAGATCTGTGTAATGGAGACATCCCAATGCTGCCTGTTAATCTCCACGCTGGAGCTGAGGTCATTTGGAAAACGGGAGTTCTCACTTTGCTCCTCTCTGATCTCTAATCTGAGGCATCACTTCTTTTTCCTCACAGACCCTAGAGTAAACAGAGCCAACTGTCGTTTAGGCACGTCTGGCATCGTACCTCCAGGAACCAAATACGATGTGACTTTATAACGCTGGGATCCTCAAATCCTCGCCAGCCCACGGCCAAGCAACGCAGTGGCACGTCCCACAGCACCAGCGACCGCCTCCTCTCACAAGCAAATCCACAGGATCCCGGCACCTGTGCACAACAGCCAGCTCCGAGGAATCCCTGTTGTCTTGTCTGAGAACAGTCGTGAAGCTGCCTGCCTTCATTTTTATCCTTTTGCAACAGCAGTTGGGTACATATGAACCGAATGTGCTAGCCCTCAGCAGGGTTCTGGGTAAAAACAGCTTTCAAGGTGGTCTTATGTTCAGAATAGAATCCGGTCTTTGCCCCTCCAAGTAGCAGCAGCAATATTTTATGGTGTTGGCAGACTCTTGTCCTTCTTCCAGCCAGAGGATGAGGAAAGCGGCTTGTCTGGCCATTGCTCCTGGACTGGTCCACGCCGACAGTGCATCTGGCAAAGCCACAAGTAGCTCCCCCGTGGCCGAGACCCACCGTGCCCCAGCAAGGGAGCAGCCCCAGGGGGGGACACTGCTGCTCACCGGTCCCCGCCTTGAAGGACGGTCCGCTGTTTGTCAGAGAAATTAATATGAATTAAAATCAGCATGAAATGAAATAAATCTCAGCTAGGAGGGGAGGAATTCCTCTCTGGCCCCAGCACAGGCGGTCACAAAGCCCCATGTGCTATGGTGTGGGGAAGTCAGCAAGAGCTGCATGTCGTGGTGTCAATGTCCTGCATGGGCCTATCACAGTTATATATAAAAATGCTTTCTGAGAAAACACTTGGTTCTTGAAGAAAAATATTTTTATTTTGAATTATGATGCCTCTGGGTAGCTCTTCATTTCTATGCTGCCCAGAAAACTCCAAGAGGGGGCTTATTTACCTTCTTTACAAATATTTTTGGATTTGTTTTCTCCAACAAGAGGCAGGAGGATCTTCTCCTCCTGAGTCAGCAGGGTTTGCAACCAGGAGGGGCAGCACGAAGAGCACGAGGACCGCCACTATGCTCCGAGGTCGCCAGCCCCAAGTGTCTCGTCGGGGCTTGCACTGGGCTACACTTCTCCCTTTCCAACATCGGATACTTCCAGGGGCTGGGAAGCTCCTGACAGGGTCCCAGCAGACTCTACTGCTCCATTTAGTGCTAAATTCAAATTGCCCTTCTGTGAGTTGTATCATTTTGCTGTTCATCCGTCCACGCATGTGTTAGCCAGGCATTTCTCCTCTTATCTCGTGTGTAAAAGGGAAGGTAAGATACTGGTGTGATGCCTGACTCACAGCTTACTGCTGAAGAAAACAAAGAACCACAACTACACATTTTAACGTTGGCCATTAAACAATCCCTTCCCTCTCGTACTGGGCCTGTTACCGCAATAAACTTCAATATACTAAATACTGGTGTTAAATACTGTCTAACAGTTCCCTCGCTAGGCTGAATAAGTCAGCTTTCTTCCATATGTCCCACCAAGATCCCTAATCATCTTCATTGTTTTTCTTTTGGCTTCCTTAACATTACCAGTACGCAGCTTAAACAGGAATTGCCAGCTTCATCATCTGCTTTAATAGCAAGTGTTTAATAATCACAGGTATAATTATTCACAGCACTGACAAAATTTGCTATTCACCACTAATTTCTTCAAATTACTGAAGGCATAAAGCAAAAATAGACTAGTTAGACATTCATTTCTAATCAAGTTTCATTGCTGTTGTTTAATGAACAAAATCTTCAACCCAGCGTTCCAACAATATTTTATTACAACATAAAAAGAAAGCCAACAGGATGCCTAGTTGCATCAACAAGGGCATCACCAGCACAGATACAGAAGTCATTATCCCACTGTACTCAGCACTTGTCAGGTCACACCTGGAATACCATGCTTGGGTTTGGTGCCTGCTGTGCAAAAAAGATGTGGACAGGCCGGAGAGGGCCCAGAGAAGGGCCACAAAGATGG
>JAVJGI010000001.1:47871749-47968512 GCA_035590275.1 Ibycter americanus | reverse complement strand
CCCTTCTTTTGTAGCTACTTTTGTTTCCTCTGGAGTTTACATGTTATCCGTTTTTGCTTACTTGCACGCAACTGGCACAATTTACTCACAGCCTCTTCATGTAGGTCATTCCGTGTTACACAGTGCTTCACTTAACATCCAACTTTCTCTTCTATTCAATATTGCCTTTGAATTTGACTTAGTATGATCAAGCTGTAGTATTAATATTATGTCATGAGCAGCTGTGATTCTCTGGCAAATTCAGAGCTAAAGGAAGTGTCAGATCTACCAAAGAATATATATAATTATAGAATGTATAACCAGGTTAGATCTGATACCTTCTTTCAGCTGGCAAGGATAATTTTATAAAAGGTCCTTACGTATTGCAGTGGTGTGCAACATTACAATTGCTTTTACTGGAAACCAAATTAAGACTCCAAAGGACCAAGAGCAGAGTGCACTGGGGCATTGTTCAGCAGATACTGTAGTGTTATTCTGTCAGTGGCAGGACTGCTTTCACAGACAGGTTGCCCCTTGGAAATGTTTTACAACAGAACTCCTCCCTTATCTCTTGAGTCTTATACCACAGTGTTTTCAGTATAAGGCACACTCTTCTCAAGGAGCTGGAGGAGAGGGAAGAAGGAAGTTCCTTCTGATGCTAAAAGCACCAATTTGCCTTAAGAAGTGTCTCAAGATTCCAGGGATGCGAATACTTTCATCTTGGGACAGGTGGATTTTGTCTGCCTTGATAGCTTCACCTTTGCTAAGAGGAAACTCTGTAACACCAGGTATTCTTCAGAGCAGCCATTCCCAAAACCCTCAGGAACTGGATGAAGGGGAGATTTGACCTGCATTACATTCTGAAATGTGACTGTGAATGCTAAATAAGGGGCACAGTTTAGCTTGGCTTCTCATTTCCAGTTGCTTAATTGAGACACTTCCTGAATCTCTCTGCTGTTTATGTCGCGCTGTCTGGTTAGGATAACACTTCCTTATCCTTCTTAATACTGTGATATACTCTGCTACACTGAGATTAATTTTTAACACTATTCTGTAAATCTAAAAATTATGTACTATCACTTAATCTAATTGAGAACATGGATTATGTCTATTTGCATTGTAACAAGACATTGCATTCAAGGGATATAGGAGAATATAATAAGGTTTTATGTAAATACTTGATGATTAAATATTGTCAGTGGGAATAAGCAACAAAACCTTTCCTTACATGCAAATCCAGATTCTTGTAAATACAATTACAGGAAATACAGCAAGAGGTTTAACATCAGGAAGCAGCAGCAGCTGCTTCTGAATTAACATTGTAAATAGTTGCTTATCCTCAGAGTAATATTCAGTCCTCTTCTAGATGAAGTCATGTGCCAGTCATCTACATGATTCCAAAAAGTCGCCAATCCCATAGATTTTCAGATGCCACACCACATCATAAGAGAAACTCAAAGAGGGGAAGGAACGAAAAAAGAAATTTTAAAATTCTGTTTTTCTGTGATGGTCAGTTGAGAACTTTCAGGACTCAAGACAGGAAAAGCTCATACGATCTCTGTCACCCCATATCAAGTAATTCCTAAGGAAGTAAGGTAACAGCCAGTCAGATTGGGGTATACATAGTTAGAAAAATCCTCTCCAGATTCAATAGAAAATTATGTGATAATTGATGAAAAAATATGCAGAAACCATTTTAATTTTACTTTTAAGTTTATTTACCAGCTACTGTTATTCAATGAGCACTTTGAATGAAAACCAATCTTTAAGAATCATACTAGTTCCTAAAACATAATGTCAAATCTTTGGTCCAAAGGAGAATTTGTTAATTTTCTCAGACAAGAGTCATCTGTCCCTTTGTGATCTGCCATAATTAAAACCATATTTCCCTATGTATTGGGTTTGCATGGCTAGGTTTTGGTAGTAGGGGACTACTGGGACGGCTTCTGTGAGAAGCTGCTAGAAGCTTCCCCCATTTACTACGGAGCCAATACCAGCTGGCTCCAAGACAGATCCCGCTGGTGGTCAAGGCCGAGCCCATCAGCAATGGTGGTAGTGCCTCTGGGATAACATGTTTCAGAAGGGGGGAAAAAAAATCTGCAGAACACAAAATTGCAGTGGAAGAGGGGAGTGAGAATATGTGAGAACAGCAGCCGCACAGACACCCTGATCAGCACAGGCGGAGGCAGGAGGGGCTCCAGGCGCCGGGAGATTCCCCAGCAGCCAGTGGTGAAGCTCACAGTGAGGCCGGCTGTGCCCTCAGCCCATGGACCCCGTGGGGGATCAGGTCCCCACCTGCCACCCATGGAGCAGCCCACGCCGGAGCAGGGGGTGCCCCAAGGAGGCTGTGACCCCGTGGGCAGCCGGCGCTGGAGCAGCTCCTGACAGGGCCAGTGTGGGGAGAGGAGCCCCGGCAGGAGCAGGGGCAGAGTGAGGACCCTCCCCATGCAGAGGAAGGAGCGGCAGAGACAACCTGTGATGGACTGACTGTAACCCCCATTCCCTGTCCCCCTGCACCGCTGGGGTGAGGAGGTAAAGAAATCAGGAGTGAGGCTGAGCCCAGGAAGAAGGGAGGGTGGGGGCAGGTGTTGTTAAGTTTTGATTTTAGTTCTCATTACCTTACTCTAATTTGAATGGTAATAAATGAAAGTGATTTCTCCAAGTCGAGTCTGTTTTGCCCATGACAGCAACTGCAGAGTGATCTCTCCCTGTCCTGATCTCAACCCCATGAGCTTTTTGTTCCGTTTTCTCTCCCCTGTCCAGCTGAGGAGGGCAGTGACAGAACAGTTTTGGTGGGCACCTGGCATTCAGCCAGAGTCAAACCACCACACCCTACCAAAGACTGAAAAACTTGGTAATATTTTTGAGGTCTGTATGTGTTTGAACAGGTTTAACAAACTCTATAGTTTTTGCTTAATGACCTGGTCAGAAAGTACCTTTTAGCGTTAAGGAATGAGATGAGATTCCTGAATGTGCTTATGGAAGTTTATAGTAGTGTGGGGTGTACATATAAACTACTCAGAGGAGGAAAAGTAAGGGATTAATGGAAGATTCATTGGAATATGGGTATAAAAGCAAACGGTGAACATTATCTACCACTGATTTTGTTCTCTATTCACTTTCCGTGTAAGCTATATGGACAGTCAACTGCTGAAAGATTTTGGCTGTCTATGATGAAGTACAGAACAATTACATCAGTGATGGTAAAATCCAAGTGTCTTTCTATGTAAAATAAAATCCCAGGCATCTTAAACCGCAGTTGACATCCTGTATTTGTTGTCTCAATAATTTCCTTAATAAATATAATGAATTTTAAAAATATGTAATTTTTTACTTCACATTTTACAAACTTTTCGTGGAGTTTGGCAGTCCAGTGTCTTCTTCCCTGGAGGTATTTAAAAGACATTTAGACGTGTCACTTAAGGACGTGGTTTAGTGGGTGGGCTTGGTAGTCTTAGGTTAAGTTAGGCTCATGCTCTTAAAGGTCTTTTCCAACCTATATGATTCTATAATTCTTCTTACTTGCACATCCCTTGTAATTATTTAACTATCTGCCCTGCAATTTTAGCATCTGGCCAAACGGACTCTAGGTCCAGCAGGTCATCCAGCCTATAACTGAAGAAGCAGCAATTCTGCATTAAAGGTTTTCCTGCAGGAAATGAAAACACTTGGAACAGTTGGATTAGGTCTCCTCAACTGTGTTTAAAAAATGGAGAATCTGAAGATTTTTACAGAGGACTCCTGCTGAAAACTACATTTTGCTCTTCATTTATATTTTCAAACTCCAGCTGTTATGTCAACAGTATAAGGAGACAGATGTATGACAGCTCTTAACTGACTCAGTCTTGTAGGAGATACAGTAAAAACAGACTACTTGGCTATTCTAGGCACCAAAATATCAACATAAGCAGCTGGGACTATATTTATAAGCTCACCTTACAAAATGGAGTCTTGTGCAATAAACACAAATATATTTATATATTTTTTTAAAGCAGGATTGCCTCATAGTGCAATAAATAATTTTTTTCTTCTTATTTGATTTCCCTAAACTCTCAGTCTCAGTCTCAGTGACTAGGGCTGTCTGTACTTCACAGTACCTTGCCTTTTTTCTGTCCTGCACTATATAATTCTTAGTTATTGCAGTGAAGAAAATGAATGTATCTAACTGTTAACAGTTCACTGTTAAGGGAGTCATTATTTTGACATTTAAGAACACTACACTATTAGACTGATTACTATTTTGTACTAATATGAGGGTTTTAAGCACTCAAAATTTGACTCCCTTCCAAAACAATTAAGTTATTAAGCACCTAATTTTAGGTGGGGAAGTGATTGTTATTCAGAACAGTGTTTTCCTCATGTGAAATAAAGATTATGAAGCTGTTTAATCAAAGTTCATTCACAGACTCACAGAATGGCTGAGGTTGGAAGGGACCTCTGGAGGTCATCTGGTCCACCCCCACTAGCTCAAGCAGAGCCACCTAGAGCTGGTTGCCCAGGACTGTGTCCAGATGGCTTTTGAATCTTCTCCTCCACAGCCCCCCTGGGCAACCTGTGCCAGTGCTCAGTCACCCTCCCAGTAAAAAATTTCCAGATGTTCAGAGGGAACCTCCTGTGTTTCCTCTTGTACCTCTTGTCCTCTCGTTGGTCACCACTAGGAAGAGCCTGTCTCTGTCTTCTTTAGAGCCTCTCTTCACATATTTATATTCCTGATGCATCATTGCTGATACATTTCCTCCTTCTGTTTCAGTGCTAGTGAAGAACTCATTACCAGCCGTAGGGACTGAGAAACTAAATCTTACTTCCTTATTGCACATACAGAACTCTAAGTATTTATGAATTTTGTGAAATTAATGATATCATAATTAAGAAGTACCAAACCAAAGTCCCTTATATTGCTAATTATTCAGCTTTTTTCATTATTCTAGGCTGTGTTTTTGAAAGTCTGAAGCAACAACCGCACATAGGGATAGCATGGCACATGTTCCCCTGTTGCATCTTTCCACCTCCGTGTGCCATCTGCCCCTTCCCTCAGTTGTGTGCTGCATCGCAGGGTTGTGCTGCCAGGGTGTCTTACAGGTTTTGGAGGATGGGCCTCCATTCTCCCCTTCTCACCCAGAATGCCTTTGACCCCTTAAGTCAGACCTGGACACTGCAGGGAACACCTGCTTTAGGGAGCTTGTTCTACTTGGAAAGAACCATCACAGTCATTCATTCATCCATAACCTTCCCTTCTGCTTATTTTCCTCTTCCTCCTCATAACCATCCTTCCCCCTTGTCCTCCTGCCATGGCTACCTTCACCCTGTTTCTACCCCTCCTCAGTTCAGGCCAAAAGAGAGGTGTTATGCTGGTGTGTGGTCGGTGCCTCTTGTCAAGGAGGGGTTTGAGCACTGGCAGCGGCAGGGAGAGAAAGGGGTGCTTTGCCACCTTGGCAAACGTACCATCATTTGTAATCCAGTGCTGAGACCCCAGCATGCTACACCACTACCACAGTGTGAGACGGGAATATGGTAAACTTTCGTGTTGGTGGGCATCTGTGCATCTTCCTCATGCACGAGGAAGTTAAGGAGAATTAGAGTCAGTTCAGAGTGTCACCCTGGAACTGCAGCTGCTACCTTCATCTGGATGTTGCCCTGACTTGGAGAGGGAAGGATGCTTGAGCAGCAGGCCATGTCACTTGAAATGGAGCAGAAAAACAAACAAGGCAGGAAAATGAGCAAGAACAGAAACAAGGTTGGCTTCTGTGTACCTTACATATGTGCCAGTGGCTGGCGGGGGCATGGATGTGTTGCTGTCATCTGTGTGAGGCAAATAAAAGGATAGTGTAGTGTTCATTAGATGGGCTTACAGAGGAGCCAGAAATTGAGTATGTGAAGTTTCATGAGATAACCTTCCTCTGGACAGCTTTAAACCATATGAATGGTGAGAGCATGCAGTCCCAAGACCACACTAAATCCAACCCAAAGTAAAACCCCCCAAAACCACAGATAATGTGGATGGAGGGAGACTCGGCACCAACTGCTTTGATCTGTTGCTTGGTTCTCAGTGCATTAAATTACTTGCAGTAATAGATGTAGCCTCACTGGAATGAAAGGGAATTGTACCTGAAGTATACAGGCACGTAACTTCAGTACATTAGCATGTATTCAAACACTCATAAATCTTTTGGTGCTCATGTTCAAAAGCTGAGAACTCAAATGTTTGTCCACTTCACATGCCAGTGCTCATTTTCAAACTGTCTAAAATTCTAGCAATTAAAGGGACATCCTGCACATATACTGAATTGATTCCTAAGTGTTCCACAAGCACTCACAGAGCCACTGCTGTGATGGATGTCACGGCTTGCAGTCTATTAAAGGCTGATGTCTCTGTAATTTCTCATGTTCTATTTCCTATTTTGTTTAATATAGCTCATTACGTGCTTGCTCAATGTGCTGCTCTTGTGTTGATGTATGTCTGTTTGTAAATGATATTGAAAGGAACCTGCTTGGTAGGGACCCAATTAAACTCCAGCTGACACTAACTAAAGCATATTTGTTTGGCAAAGCTTAGTTGACATACCTTAGCTGATTAGCAGTAGCCTTCCACATAATGCAATTTCAGACATAACATGTAATTTTATATTGATGCATAAGGCTATCTTATGAGGACCATTGGTAAGATTTGCTAATCTATCCCTATAATTATGAATTAATTCTGTAAACGTAAAAATTTGCTTTTTACCTCTCCTGTGCAGCGTATCAATAATAAAACCCAAGCAATTAATCACTCGCACTCGCTTGATAGATATTCCAGGATTCAAAATCTGTAAATCAGGTTTAACGTACAAAGCCTATAGTTTGTTTAGAGGGAAATAAAAGCTGCAGCAAAGTGTCTAGCATTTGTAAATAGGCCAGCATGCCATATTCCTATATGAACAGAAATGGCACCATAGATTTGGATTCTAGATGAAAATGCATGAAATAATACACTCGCAAAGAACAACATTTCTGGTATACTTCAGTAATGCCTCTTTATAGCAGATGCTTCCAGGTCACACACACAGATTGCCTGGGAGCCATGAAAGGAAATATCTTACAACATCCATAATGAAACTTCGTATTTTCTTTATTTGGAGAGCAAACAGGGCTCCATTAAAATTACTGTAGTACTTATCACGACTCTGACTAGAAGCTTGCAAATTAAGTGTTTAATTTCATTTGGATTCTACCATCTCTAGCATGCTGGTTTGTTCTAAAAAAACATTTCAAATGTCAGAACAAAAAGTGAATCAAAGTTAGCTTCTCATTCAAGCATAGGTTATATCAGGATCAAAATATTTTTAGATCTGAATTAAGCCAAAAGTCTATTTTAAAGGAATACAGCACTACACAAAATTCTCAGACTGCACATCTAGCATAACAGACGATTCTTTAAGTAGCTGCTAGTGAAACAGGTTTTATGTAGTATACAAGTTCTCAATGCCTAGTTTGCATCGCTAGTGGGAAGCAGAGCCTTGAGTTGCTCCCACAGGCTTTCACAACACCAAATGTTTACCAATGAGAGTATATTTCCAACTCCAACTCCATTTCAGGTTCTTTAGTCTTAAAATCTTTTCTCAATATATTCCATAGAAGATAGGGTCATTGATTTTTCTACAGCTGCCTGAAAGGAGGTTGTAGGCAGGTGGGGGTCGGTCTCTTCTCCCAGATAACAAGTGACAGGACAAAAGGAAACGCCTCCAGCTGCACCAGGGGAGGTTTAGATTGGATATTAGGAAAAATTTCTTCATTGAAAGGGTGGTCAAGCTTTGGAACAGGCTGCCCAGGGAGGTGGTGGAATCACCATCCCTGGAGGTGTTTAAAAAATGTGTAGATGTGGTGCTTGGGTTAATGGTTGGAATTGATGATCTCAAAGGTTTTTTCCAACCTAAATAATTCTATGATTCTATGATCTACACAGTCAATCCACTGTAGCTGCAGTTATTGATTCATTAAACTCATTAAACAATCTTCTTAAGTACTAACATGGTACAAACCCCAGTCTTTGGAGATTAACTATCAGCAAGAAACCAGACTACAGCTGGGACTAGTGAAAACTAGTTAAATGAATACATCAATACCGCCTTCTGTAATTGACATTTAGAATTGAATGATAAATCAATAACATGAATTGAACTCTAAGAAGCCACCTTCAGTATCTCAGCAACAAACATGAACCTGAGACATGTCTAAAGACCTGTGTTTTTAGCCTGATAGAATGTCTTCAGAATGTCAGCCTGAACATCTGTCTGCAAAATAAGTATGGCATGACAAGGACTAACCTCCCAAACCCACAAAAGTGAAAAGGTGAAAGACAACTTACAAGAAAACAATAACAAATAGGCACGATGCAGTAAAAATGACTATTTTTAAATAGCTTTAACTTAGATTTTAAACTCTTTGTGGAAGGGACCTGTCTTCTGCATATGTGAAGCATCTGTGATGGTTATGGATCCTTTATGACAACGAATAAGAAGTATGACAATAATAAATATGAATAATGAATACAGAATTTGATCAGAGAGCCTGTAAGCAAAGAACTTTCTCTTTGATCTACTGCTATAACATATTTAATTTATAACTTATTATTGTTATCAGAAAATCTCCTAAAATATTTTTAACTTCTAGAATAAGGCTTGCATTTTCACATAACAAATTTAATTCAAGGAAGAAAACTATAGCCCTAATGTATTGGTTTAGATGAAAATGAGAAACCACTTAAAGTGGCAAGCTAGAATGATTCTAATAACATCAAATTAGTTCTGATTAGCTGAAAAGGAACAGAAGAAAGGCAGAACTTCTTTCTCAGTATGTATAATTGGCTCTGAATCCTGGGGCAACACTGTCAACACTAGCCTACGGAGTGTCTTCAGCCATAAATGATGAAAAAGATTTGTTAAATATGATGCAAATTATTTTCAAGAATAAAAAGGAAATCCTGCCCCCAGTGTAATCCTTGACAAAAGTCATACTGGTTTATAAAAGGGAAGTATTTTACCTCTACTTGTTTTTCTCAAGGGGCTAGCAAAATATTAGCGAAGTTGCAATGTCTTAAATGTCACATGCTGTTTTATACTGACTTTAAAGCAGCTGCTCGTCCACGTTCTGCTCTGAATAGGGAAATCTGGTCCAGTTTGTCTAGAAGAAGTTGTTCCTTAGCTTGTTTTTCATGAATTATCTGCTCTCTCTTCTCTTCCTCTGCTGCCTTCTGTGCTTCTCTGAGTAGAGCGAGGCGTTCACGTAGTTCCACTATTGACATTTCACAAATTAAACCATGGCCCCCAGTCTAAAGAACATGAAATATAGGTTTAAATAACACTGTAAATACCAAGGGGAGAGTAAATCAGTAAAACCAGAATATTTTGATTGTGTTCCAAATCATGCTGAATATATTTTGACTTCAAGAAATATAGGGATGGCCCTAACCTGTTATTTACAAGCTGTTTTTAAGGTGCAGAGCTTATCTTTTGTATGTGTAAAAACACAAGGCTCATAAAACATTTAATGAAAGCATTGAAATATACAGTAGACTAATCATAAATACAACATATTTGTGTCCAAAAAAATTCTAGTTGACCTATATTTTAGTTTTAATTAGAATTTTGAAGTTTTACAATGTGTAAAACCATGTTTTTTTTTTAATTTGTCAAATCAGAACAGACTTTACACTAAAAAAACATGCATTTTTTTGTATGTATCTATTTCCAAAGTATGGATATGATCTATGATGGCATCAACTATTTTTAGCTGAAAAGACTAGGACAATGCTTTGTACCCAGAAAATTCAGATCTTAATGCCCAAGGTTGAAATATTCAAATCTGAATGTTTAATGAAGGCTTTTTAATATCCACTTTGCAATGAGAGTGACGATGAGCCCGATTCTGAGATGCAATGACAGACTTCTGCACCTTAGTTTGCATACAAAGACAGATAATTCCTAAACAGATTTGTGAACACTTGAAGTTTTTGGCCCTTGCTCTTGCATACACTCTCCCTTTCTCTACGTCTACATATATATACATCTGCATATATGGAAAACTTGCATAAACCCACATGAATACTGAGCTTCTGTGTAACTTTCTTTGCAAAATTTTATCTGTTTCAGCCCAACTAATATTCTTTTGTCTATCTTAACATAGTTTTGGTACACATCTTTGGTGTGTATCTTGTACCATGGCATGTTACGATGGAATATATGGGTGCAGGAAGTCAAGATGCTAACCTGTCTCTTGCTATACAGTTGTATAACATTAAGAGTTAATCCTAACACTGGTTAGGATTTAATCATAAAGACCTTGGTCTACTTAGTTCCATAGAACTAGTGACAGAAAATGAATGACAAAGTTTGGAAAGGATGAAGGGGTGTGTGGGGTGTGTGTGGAATCCAAAAGAACAACTGCTCCTCCAAATTGTACTTCTCAGACTGAAATTAACTGGTAATGATAAACACATGTAAGTAAAACTCATTACAATCCTTTTAATGGAGAGAAATTATTCAGTTAAAGAGCCTTCATTTTTTCAAGCAATCCTTTTCAGCAGGGAAAAAAAGCCCTTGTATTGAATACTGAGTGGGCTGTTGACAGAATAGGAGTTGCCTTTCTGCTTTTGAGCTTTTCACAAAACAACATGAAGGGGAAGGGAAAAAAAAAAAAAAGAAAAAGAAAAGAGAAGGATGCTTTGTTTTAGATAGATGCTCAGATTGTCAGTTTGTCTGCAAGAATTGACCTGGGTCCAGTCCCTCTTCTCTGATCTGAGATGCTATCTAAGCAGCCTAGTCAGGCACTCGTCTTCTAGTGATCATTCTCTGGCTGTTCAGAGCAGCGGGTGCATGAAACAGAGGGAAAACCAAGAGAGGTGAAGAAAACAGTAAGGCAGGGCAGGGGTGAGAAGGGGCAATAAACCCACAAAATAAGAGTACAAGAAATAACCAGGCTTGGCTCTCTGCTGCTGCAATGTTAGTGCTTAAGAGGGATTATTATTGAGTTAGTCTGGAGAATCTAATGACAGAAGCTTGTCAGTGAAGAAGAAAGTGCCTTGGGTGGCCATCCCTGGGGACTCCTTGAAGATTTGCAAGAGTCTCTGCTGTAGTTTTGGTCCCCATAGCTTCTCTTTCTAAAGCTCCAAAAGTTGAGTTAGGAAGAAGAGATCCTCACTGTTTTTTCACCTGAAGTCTGACTCTTCAATTTTGGCTCAGTGGTTTCTCCTTCCACGCTCCTCATGTGTACCAAACATGACCTAAACAATGGTCACCAGTAGCACCAACAGAAGATAGATAAAAGAGTTCAATATTAACCAGTCTTCATTTTTGCACGCTTTTGAAAAATATGTATTATCATAGGTTACTGAAACAGTAGATGTTGATTTATCTCCTTCTCAGATTTCAATTTAGAGTTAATTTGCAAATAGCAAGTGCTATAATACCTTGTCTCTAAGCTAGTCAATGACCATCAAGTTCACTTCACAGGAAGTGAAAGGAAAATGTTTTGCAATGGGGCTTATATACCACTGGTAGTGTTTGAGCATGGCAAGGAGACACCAAAAAGGTCTAGGGAAGAGAATTTCCTAGAAGCATAGAATGGCAGAGGCTGAATATTTTGAGTGTCTGAATTTCCTTAATACTCTGTGAAGACAGTGAAGTGGTTCCTAAAATATGAAGAGTCCTATACTCGCACAGTAGATAATGCTGGTGTTCAAGAAACTTAAGTGCCATCAAGGGAAGAACTGGTACTACAAAAATTATAAGAATGAATGAGAATTTTATGGACACATACTTAATTTCTCTAAGCCTGAAAAAGACTTTTGTAGAAAGAGAAAAACAGGGCAAGCTATCACCAAAAGTGTGCTAATTCACTCAGAATGCTCTTGTGAGTATAGGGGAACTGTGAAGCTGAGATACAGAATCATAGAATGGTTTGGGTTGGAAGGGGCCTTTAAAGATCATCTAGCACAACCCTCCTGCAATGGGCAGGGACATCTTTCACTAGACCAGGTTGCCCAAAGCCCCATCCAGCCTGGCCTTGAACACTCCCAGGGAGGGGGCATCGACAGTTTCTCTGAGCAATGTTCCAGTGGCTCATCACCCTCATTGTAAAAAATTTCTTTCTTATGTCCAATCTAAATCTATCCTCTTTCAGTTTCAAACTGTTGTGCAAACTGTTGTGCTTTATCCTGTCACTACAGGTCTTGGTAAAGCATTTTTCTCCATCTTTCTTATAAGCTCCTTTATATACTGAAAGGCTGCAATAAGGTCTCCCTGGAGCCTTCTCTTCTCCAGGCTGAACAACCCCCTCTCCAGACTTTATTGACAGAATTATTTTCCAACCCTCTGATCATTTTTGTGTCCCTCCTCTGGACCTGCTCTAACAGGTCCGTGTCTTTCTTGTGTTGGGGACCCGAGAACTGGATGCAGGACTGCAGGTGGGGTCTCACAAGAGCAGTGTAGAGGGGGAGTATCACTTCCTTCAGCCTGCTGGCCATGCTTCTTTTGATGCAGCCCAGGATACGATTGGCTTTCTGGGCTGTAAGAGCACATTGCCAGCTCATATTAAAATTTTCATCTACCAATGTCCCCAAGTCCTTCTCTGCAGGGCCACTCTCAATCAATTCATCCCCCCCGTCTGTATTGCTACCGGGGATTGCCCTGACCCTGGTGCAGGACCTTGCACTTGGCCTTGCTGAACTTCACGAGGTTCACATGGGCCCACTACTCAAGCCTGTCAAGGTCCCTTTCCTCAAGTCTATCAGCTGCACCACCCAACTTGGTTTCATCTGTAAACTTGCTGAGGTTGCACTTCATCCCACTATCTGTGTCATTAGGGAAGATATTAAATAGCACCGGTCCCAGTATGGGCCCTTGAGGGACACCACTCATTACTGGTTTCCACTTGGACATTGAGCCATTGACTGTAACTCTGGATGTGGTCATCCAGCCAATTTCTTATCCATCTAACAGTCCGTCCATATCATTCAGGTCCATTCTCTTGTTCTTGCAATATGACCTGTATGGCCACTCCATTTTCAGCATCCTTACACTTTAATAACCTTACAAATAGGATCAGCTTGGATTTTGAATGAATTCTTCATATATGACTTGAAACCTGCTGCATTTTTCTGTTTTGTCTTTTGAGATGAGCTAGGTGGGAAAATATATTTAAAGCCATATTCTGTACCTAGAAACAAACAGTATTTCAGTGGAAGCTCTATGTGAGAGTTGACAGCCACTGTAAGTGACAATAAGTGAACTAGGTTCAAAAATAAGAAAGTACTGACATTCCAGTCACCTTCATTTTCTTGAATAAGAGCCTGCACACCATTTTACAGTTGTTGTGATTGAAAAAGTAATGACATTTCCACATCCAGCTACATCATACCACTGTGTCTTTGCAGCCTACATCTTGTGACTGAATCATCAGGGTAACAAATGTGCAGTGAGACTATGCTAAGGGCTGTGTTTAGGGTTGACACAATGTGTAACTCTATCTGAAGCAGTAAAAGACCTATAAATTGGAGTACCTTTTGGCATTTCCATGCACACAGTTTACAGCATCTGTGGTATACAATAATTCTTTGTACTCTTCACTTTTTCCCCTGCTTCTTCCAATCTGGTTCAGTAGTATTTCTCCACAAATGGGTGGAGTGAGTCTGGGTTTGAAAAGAGAGAATTGCTGCTTTGGCTGGAAGAGAAGTGGAGAAGTGATGGCAGCAGCCATAAAGGCAGCCAAAGAGTGTGAAGGAGGATGGGACATCTGGGAAGCTGATTATATTCTTATTCACTTATTCTGCACTTTAACATTAAATGTATTCTAAAATCTGATAAATGAGATGGGGGATCTATCTGGTGGCTGCAGAGACAGTAGGTAGCTTTGGAGTCAATGAATGGCTCAGTTCTGTTCAGAGAAGCAGGAGATAAAACCAAAGCACCATATCGACTGTTCCAACAGCCCCATCGAAAGAAGACCTGTTCCTTGCATATGCTTTCTGCAGACTAGCCATGGATGTTTTTTAATTTGTGATCTTCATTTGAAAACTCATGAAAGAAAGGGAAGAAAAACCCAAAAGGATTCTATTTTAAACTGCTAGTGTCATTTTATCTTATTCTATGTCATTCTTCCTTCAGTGTGGATAAGAAAAACGAAAGAGTATTTTCAGCTAATCTGCTTCTGATTTAGTGGTAAGACAACAGATTTCCAGATGCTGCTTAAGTCTGTAAACTCTGCAGAAGTGGGCATTACAAAGCCCAGTCTCAGGCATATCAGTTGCTGTACATCAACAGTAAGTCTAAGAAGTCTGGGATACATTTACTGTAAACTTAACCAGACACACAAGTCATTTGCACAGTACATGCGTAACAGTTCAGCAGATTTTGGGTTCTCTTGACAATCTCTTTCATGTACCTGAATATTGACAGTTTTGAAAGTAAAGGAAATTAATTTTGCTAATTACCATGGCAATCACCACTGCAATATGAACAACTGTACGTCAGTCCAAACTTTGTGTTCACTCAGCCCTTACCCAGGATAGACAAATCTATGAGTTTGTGCAGGTGGACAGAACATCACTTGTAATCACTTGCCAGTCTCTTTTTGAAAGACACAGGGAAACCCAGATCCAATTGGCAAAACTCAGAGAAAGTTCAAGGGGACTAAGATCTCACTTACATCTGAATAATATTCCTGGTAAAAATTTCATTTTATAAACTTTGTGAAAGTTCCAGGTCAAGTCTATCCTTTGTGTCACGGGGTCACTCTGCACTCAGTGCTGTGCATCCAGACAGTGATATTTCTGCATGCAGTACACAATTCCTCTGCATGTGTGAAACATATGCAATATGCATTTATATAAAAACAGTAGGTTTTCCTTTTGAGCTTACCTCTGTTAAATCAACAAACTTGTGTCTGATGCTTGGTAAAGACTCAATAGCTCGTATTTGTTGAATTAGTTCATATCTTTTCCTAAGCTTATCTTCCTCTTCTTCTAAAGCTTGCCGAAGAAGTTCTCCATTTTCTTCACAAACTTTCTGAACTGAAAGATAAGAACTAATCTCTATTAGCTAGCTGCATATTTTAACAAGTAGTCCATCTGGAGGAAAATTCATATGCATTTGTGAATAATGATAATACTGATCTAAAGGTACTTGAGGGAACAGTCTGGTATTGGTGGGAGGAATGATTAGAGAAACAAATGAGTTCTTCCCACCTCCACTATCTATCGTTCTATTCAGCACATAAACACACTATATACATAGATAAAGCAGACTCTTTGAATTACTGCTTTGTAATTTCTGTTCTAATTTATGCATACTGTTTCATTATTTAATAAAAGGATATTATACAACAGCAAATATTCATCATTTTTCAAGCTACATATATCCTAGAAATCACTGAATTGCAAAGGCCAGTAGGTTTTTCTAGCCCATTTCAGAGTGGCTACCACCCTCTGCCTGCCTCAGTCCTTACTGATACAAGTACAGGGACACACAAATGGAGAAAAGTCTGCTCAACAACATATGCACTAGAGGTAGCCTGTTCATACAGTAGATGTTAACATGGCGTTGCATTGCAATATGTACAGCCATGCCAGTCAGAATAGCCTTCTCCCTGGACTTCATTAGCTAATGCATTAACTGAAGAATTTTCTTTAAAAATAACAGAGGATGAGTAACGTTATTTCCCTTCATCCTAATGACTGGTCTGTCTTGGAGGTGATACACCCTTCTCCCTTGTGACACTGTCCTTCTAGGAGATGGGTTTTCTTTCCTTAGCTATGGTCGTCTTCTCTGGATTGTCTTCTCTGGAGAAGACAATAATCTTGAGCCATGATTTTTTCACACTGGTTGCTAGGCAAATCCTCTCATAATGATATGAATCATAAGAATCTGAGCTTCGTAACTTAATTTGACAAAAAGTAGAGTTATTCACATATGCTATTTTTAGATGGAAGGGAAACTAGTTGCAGAACATCAGTGCTGTATTTCTTCCTTTTAAACAAAAGTAATTCCCATGACCAGTAGCTTAGAGTTTCTGATCTACCCATTACCAACTTATTATTGGATTATGTATTCATGCATTCATAGGCATGCACAGTCTCAGCTTCCCTTCCCTTTGTGTAAAAATTGTAATTGGCCCACTAAAAGAAATATGAAGTAATCTGGGGACATTTGACATAATCTCTTATTTTACTGGTAATATATAAATACCTATCTGCTGTTTGTATTTCTGGAGCTTTACTTTCGCTTGCTTTGCATTCTTGTGTCCTTCCACGACTTGCTCCACCAGCTCTCTCATTTCTTTCTGTTCCTGTAGACGTTTCTCTGCATATTGCTGCATCAGCTCTGCTTTCTAAATTCCAAACAAACAGGTGAATAAAACTCCTTATAACTGGTGATCGGAGTGCCTCAAATCAATTGAAATAGGGCAAGAACAATTGAATTCAAAGTATTACATCATCCACAACAGTAGCAAAATACATTGGCTGGGGACAACACAGAGACCCAGATTTAAAGTCCCCTCTCTGTATTTATTTACCCACAACAGACCTTCATAACATTTGCAGTGCTATTTCCCAGAATTCCCTCCCACATGTTTCTATAAGCAGACCAAAAAAGCCATCTCTGGATCTGGTGGTGAGATACCAAGAAGAGTGCTAATCTAATATACAGCTGGTTGTGTGCCTACAGGATCTTGGGCCTAAGTCATATGTCTATAACATACAAAAGTCCACTTTTGGCTATCATGTTTCTTTCTTTGTCAGAGGAAATGAACGAGAAGCAGGAAACTGGACTTTCCCAAATGAGATTCCTTACTGTACTTTCTGTTTCAGATGGAAGACCAGAGTTTTAAAAGAAGGAGAGCCAGAATGACAGATGTTGGTGAATGGGGAATCGGTGTTCAGTACTTCTGGAGATCTCCATGTGGATGAAGTGCCCTGCTGGCATCTGTTGAGAAGTGAAGGGAGCTGCCTGGAATGGGTAAGGTTAGAGCAAGTCTGATTTGCACATCCCCAAATCTATACATATTGGGACATTTCTGTTAACAAATAAAACATATATGCTCTGAAATTGAGGTGAATATAATAATTTTAATAACTTTGGAATAGGCGTGAGCAATCACACCATGCTCAGTTGTACACAGAGGGTTCACTTTAAGTTCTTGCTACAGCCTGTCTAAACAGACATGAAGATTCAATGCCAAAAAAGACTGAAAGATTCTGTAGGACAGAAAAGGGACTCATTAAGCAGGTTTCCCTTTTGCAGCATGGCCTTTATGAAAATCTTCTATATTTGTGGTCCCATCTTAAGTTGCTGAGACACTGCAGAGACATCTGTGAGAGGTGGCCAAGAGAAAAGTACTGGCTGGCCTACAGGGCATAGCAGCAAACTGGGTTAATAGAAAAGTCTGTGACAGTGACTATGAAAAATTTTAAATTTATAGTATTAGTTATTTCTAGATCACTTGTTTGTTTATAGGAAGAGCACTGGAAAAATGTAATGTAACTTTCAGGAAATAATGAAAAGATCTAGCAATGTTTTGCTGTGATTTGCCATATCGGAAACTGTGAGAAAATACTTCTTGGCATAAGTATTCAGTTTTCCATATACACAGATCCAAAGAGGGCACTCTGTCTAATTTTCCCTGGGAGAGATCTAGGCATGTCAGATAATATGAAGCAAAGTTAATTATATTAGTTTAAGAAAACAAATTATTTCATATTTGTGGCTCTCATTTTAACAAGATAATGAAATTAGTCATATATTGCTGATTTCATTGCAAATGGTGCTTAGTATCTCAGTATCTGTTCAAAAAGGATATGCACAATGACATGAATATAGGGGAGAATGCTTTAACCTCCTGTTTTATTCAATTTACTTTGCAAGTGTTATCAATAAAATCAAACACTTTAAAAAAGTACTTTAATGTATAAGCATTGCTGCATCTGGAAGTTATAGCACTGTTTTTCCATTGTTTGCAGACTCCAGCAAGTGAAGACACTGTATAGAACTTTTACACCTTCTTGAAGTAGGTATTATTTGTGGGATGTTTTGCACTGATTGAATGTAAGCAAAATTTGAGCCATGCTGTATGTATTACCTCTTCTCTTATTAGGTCAGCTTTCTTCTTATTTTCTTGAATTACATTCTGATGGGCTAGAACTGCCTCTTCATGACTCAGTTTCCCTTGAAGCCTCCTACACTCTATTTCAGCCAGCTGTTCTTCCAAATCTTTTCCACGCATCTGTTTTTGCCATTCCAGGAATTCAGATGGGTCTCCAGCCCCTTGTAGCAAATTTTCAATTCTGCAAGAGAAAGGAAAGAGTATATGATTCTAGGGTTCTGGCTCTGCAGCTCTGCCATGGTTCATAAAACATTTCTAGTAGCTTGTTGTGATACAAGGTGTTTGATCTCTGCAGAGAAAAAAGGTGGTCATTGCAAAGTAATTTGTCAGATATATTTTAATTCCAGTCTAATTTCCTAATGTGGAAAGCCTCGGAAAGCTCGGCTGGAAGAATGTGCATGGGGGCACGGATCTGAAAGTTTTCAGTAAAACAAAGCCCCTAGAGAGGGCAAACTTTAGCTAACTTATGGATTCTCATAAGGAGTGGGGAGAATCAGGCTGAAAAGTATGTACATTTTCTTAGAACTTTACTTTGCTTAGAGGTAGAAAGAATAGCTTTTCTCTTTGGCAATCTGCTTGGCCACTTCAACACAGAACTAAAAAACTTTCTGCTTAATTCTACTTCTGTTTTGTATTTTGTCAATTAAGAAATATTGCTGTAATGAGGCAAAGAAGTATTCAGCTATTAAGCAAAGCCACATTCTTACTCTTTGTGCTTGGCTGAGAGAGAAAAGCATAGCAAAGCCCTGGGGCAGGCTCATCAAAGTCCTGCAGCAGAGGAGTGAACGAGCCAAGAACTAGGGCAGAGACGCAAAAATGCAGTGAATTGTGTTTTACTGATGCTCTCCAATGCAGATATATATCTCCATGTATCTGTTGTGTGTTAAATGCAGCTGAAGATTAAAACTCATTAATATAAAATAGTATTAAGATATGGGGAAAATATTCCTTTGCTGAGTGGAACAAAATTCTGCCAGATAGAGTGAACAGGATCATATATAATACAAAAGAACCTCAATATACATACATAGCTGATAACAGAACCTGAGTGATGCTTATCTTACTGTTAGAATCCTGAGCCATATACCAAAATTTTTGAGGTCCAAAGGCCAAATCTATTCTTAGGCAGTCTTTCTGGGACTTAAAATGCTAACAATACTTAGTGCTTAGCCTGCTAAGTCAGGTGGATTAGAAATAATACTAAATAAAGATGACATGATATAGGTTTTATCTTTGTTAAAATTATTTGTGAAAATGTTCTGTAATTCTAACTATAGAATACAACCTGCAGTGGCCATTCAGGAGTCACCCTCTCCCTAGTTAATGTCTGCTGAAAACCTATGCTGCTGAGTAAGGATTCCTTATGTCAGACAAATCCTTATGTCAGGATATCTTAGAGTCCTAAGTACACCAAAAGGACCTGCAACCTCTTATTCCTTGCCCCTGCCTAGGATTTAGTCGCTTGTGTTCAAAGACAGCTGTCATGGTTTCAGCAACAGCTCAGTTGCAGTGCAACCGCAGAACATTGGATCAAACTGGAGTGAAAAGAACTGTGTGAGGAAGAAAAGTCCTGTTGTGCATGTAGAGTTTTTTCCTGGGAGCCACATTTAAGCTGATGTTAACAGCCTTTGTCCTTGCCTAAGCTATGCTGCAGGTGTGCCTGCACCCAGCCTAGTACCTTGTTGACCCTGCCTTGTTGACTTGGCTTCCTGGCTTGACCTCGGCCCTGGCTTGTCACTATGGACTCATCCAAGCAGTCACTGGACTGTTGGCTGACCCTGCTGTCTGTCACTGGATCTGCTCCGCTGCCTTGCCAGGGTACTACGGAACTGAGCTGCTGTCAGTGAGGACACTGTCCCTACATGCCTTGCTGTCACTCTCAGCTCCTGCCTTGTGGAGCAGCACACTTGTAGTCCTCCATATCTTACTGTGACAGAAATGGACAGGCATTTTTATATACATAGAAACAACTTCAAGTATCAAATCTGGCATGTAGTTAACCACAAACCATTGAAGAAAATGGAGATACATGAAATGATTTTGCTTAATATATTTGTGCCTTTTATAACGGACACAGAAATAGATGTGTATTTGGGTCATTATTCTGGGGAATCAGAATAAATGTAACAAGTGATCTTTATTGGACTTTGCCACTGGGCACTAGCCAAAGTGAAAAATCTGGCACGGTCACACTCTATAGCATCTACAGCAAAACAATGACTTTAATATAGAGCTTCATTTCAGTCCACTATTCTCTTTATTTGTTAACTGTGTTTACGGAATAGCTTCCTAATGCCTTACAACAGATCCGTTACTTTAGTTTACCTGGAATTTACTCAATTATTTTTAATGTGGTTAATTATTCTATATCCAGGGATGTGAAAAGTAATCTGAGAAAGAAGCATGACTGTACCTCTTGAGCTCCTGTTCCATTTTCCGCTGATAGAGGGCACCCTCTCTTAAAATAGCTGCAGCATTTAATTTAATAGGTATATTGTCAATCTGTCAGGAAAGGGAATGTATATACTATAGTTAGTAATGTAAACCATAAAACAGAGTATAAAAACATTTCAATGGGTTAAATAAATCGACCTAAGACAGCATAAATTTTGCTTAAAGCATTCATCTAGCATTAATCTGACATTCACAATGAAATTGCATGCTGTTCATAAACCACTCAAGCTGCTTAAGAAATCAGCAAAGTCTCCCAAGTGGATTATAAATTTGTAATCACTCTTGGACCATGTCAAATCCCATAGAATGTGTTCACTTCCTTTCATTTTTTTCAGTGCTCATGTACGTAGTGTGCACAGATTCCATCTGCTTTGGACAAAGAAAATAAACTGCTTCCCTAAAAGACGGTAAGTTAGCCAAAACCATTAAAGTAAAACATAAGCACTACCTTTCACAGGAAGGTTTCAGAAGTGTTTTACAAATAATCACTATTATAACTTCAAAATATCTCTAAGACAACTGGCATCACCAATTGCTATATTCATTTTCTAGATAGTAGAAATGAAGTACAGTCGTCAGTGACTTTCAGGCCTCATGGTGTGACTTGGACTAGATCCTGTGGCTGCTTCGCAGTTCTTCAAAGTATTGCCTTAGGACCAACTCCCAGACAACCTCTAAATACTGAGGGAGGAAAGGAACAACCTCCTTCCCAGTTAAAAATGGTCCCTGCCCAAACAGGCTATTCAGAAAAAATATATCACCTTTGAAGACACATGTAAGAGACCTGATCTGAACTGAGGCAAAGCAGTGCTGGTGGGATAAGAACTGGGATCATTCCTGCAGAAAACAAAGCTTAGTCATGACACATTTGACCCAAATCCAGACAAGTTCTGTGTTCAGAATCCAAGCATGTATTTAAATTCCAAAGTAACAGCTTAATGAGTGGCTGAGAAACAGATGCACAGAATCACTCAAGCTATATACTGCAAATATTGCATACACAAATATGTACTGCAGTCTCCTGAAATACATAAGCTAACTGGAAAAGGGATGGTTTATAATTGATATTAATTAGGTAGGTTAAGGATAACAAACACATGCTATCACCTAGCAATTCACCAAGTAGAATTACTGTGTTTTCCACACAGATGGCACATGTTAATGGACAAAAATTAATTACCTGTTTCTTGACAAAATGATGATAACTTGAAGAATTTAGGAAAAGAATCCAAAACAATGTATTTTCTTTCTGTTGTGTGACTCACTATACTTACTATCCTTCATGATTAACGATGTTCTTCCTTCCTTTTGGTCTGCTTCTCAAGTCTTCCTAAAGTCTTTTGCATTATATGAACATTCCCTCTCCAGTCTGTATTTTATACACTCTACTGTGTATAAAATGTCTACTTAGACATTTTCTCTGACACATGTAGAAATTTTTGGCAATTACTTGTGTATACAGATTTCATGTTTTGTATTGACTAACTATAATTTGGATAGAGAACTGAACTAAGAATGATTATGGAAATACCTTTAACTTCAATTTCCCAGTTTATTAAACAGAAATATGACTGTATGAAAATGAAACAGAAATAAGACAGTTCCTATATTCAAAATAACTAGGACTCCCAAGATACATGCAGGCAGGTATAAGTAAAATAACCAAATAGATTCTTCTATGTCATGTGGTATCAAGGAAGTTTTGAATTTTATTTGTTCTCTTCCTGTTGTGAGATATCTTCCCTTTTTTCAAGATGAGAAAATGGAAATAATTGGGAAAATCACAGAACACTGTAATTCTTGTGGAAAAAAATTGTGTTCACTATAGCCACCTAATGAACATACAATAGCTCACCAAAACCAATAAATATGTAAAGAGCAAGGCCTGATATGAGCGAGGCAGATTGAGACAGAGTGCTGATGCATTTGTACCATCTCATTCTTCCAGTGAAAAGGATGTATAGATATTTTGTAACAGCAATGAGAAATAATTGCTGCTGCACATAATAAGTGTGTCTGAAATGGAAAAAAATATGTATTTAATATACTGTGGGTGTTCTAAAAAGAGGAAAGGAAAAATAGTTTCTTGAAATATTATATAATTTCACTAATTTGAGGACAGATTATAATCTTATTTATACATCTTGGATAAACCTTCCTCTTAGGATTTGGCTACTCACAGAAATGCACAGGCAGAAAGGCAACAGGAACAGAAAGGATTTTAAAAGTCAATAATGATATGCCTAATTCAGCTTGAAAGTTATAGCAGCATCCTGAATATCACTTAACCAACCTTTAAGGCAAATGTGTTTAGATGAGATAAAACTGATCGTACTCCTAAAGGAGATACTAGCAGGTGTTAGAAGTGGCCCTGATCAATGCCATAAGATGCCAGATCTATATTTTCTTTATGCAATTTAGGCAGATGGTTTGACTCTCATTAGTCCGCACTAAGGTTTGAGTATTTCACATTATCAGAAAAGTCTTGAACTAAGCCCACATAATTACAGGTCATGCATGTTTGGGTTAACTATGTGAATGTTTCCTGTTTTGTTTTTTTCCTACTCTTTCAAGTACAGAAGGAGCTAGGATCTTGCTACTTTCCTGTAATTTCAATCTGCTGGATTGTAAACAAGCAGACTGAGTAGGTGATACTGTTATTAAAGAGAACTTCAGTATGTGATAAATGCTAGATATGCTTCAGAAATAGTTGCCAGATGCTCAGTTCCCCAAGCAGGGAATCAGTCTTTCCAATGTGTGTGGCCTGTATGTAAATACGTAGTTTTAAAGAGTAGGTAGAGCTGCTCACAAGATATTTGTGACAATACAAGCACAGCTTCCACACTACATTATTCTGCCTATGAACTTGAAACAAATGAAAGATGACAGATTGAATGATGTAAGACTGAAGATTACCTGCAGTACAGTTATTGCAGAAATAGCAGTGTGAGTTTTCATGTGTTATACCATTAAGGCTGAACAGCCCATTTTCCATGTTTACAATTCTCTGCCCCTTGGAAATCCTAGCAGAGAAGCAATCAGTATGCTGGATTTTATGACCTCAGTATGTGCCTAAAGGAAACAAGACAAACATCCAGACTGACTGTATATTGTGTATCAGACAGTCATTAGATGAAATGATTGCTCAGCATTCTTTAGGATCTCATTTTGAAACAGTGATTTACAGACGGAAGATTCTTCTGTCCCTGTGCTGAGTTCTTAAACCAGGGGTTTACAATTCTTTTCTTTCCTGTGGACTGTTGTCAGTCCTTACCATTTTACACAGAAATTTCTCCCTTTGTAATTGAAAACACCGTTGAGGCAATACGGTTACATTGTGCAACTGCACACAACTTACCTGTCAGGGTCCTCAGGGAACCAACAGGTCTTAATTGCCCTGGCCAGCCTCACCCAGGACCTCCACTCACACCCTCTGCTCACTGGTCCGGGAGCCCCACCTCAGCTCAGATATGGGCTTCAGTCCTTTCCCATTATGCTGGAGGTAATTCTGCACCTGGTTGTCTCTCCAGTTCTGTCGCCTGCTGTCATGGACCTAGGTTGCTGTTGTAGCCTTGTCTCCTGACTGGACTTCCTGGGTGGACCCCAGACCTGACTTGTTTCCTTGCTTTGTCTAAGAATGACTTGCTGTCAGCGGAACCTGTCACTACCTCCGACCTTGTCACGTTCAGATACAGTGGCCTGGTTGGTGAGGGCCCTGCGGGTGCTTTCATTACCTTTGGCTCCTCATTTGTATTCCTTCCTGGAGTAGCCACACTTTTGTTACCTGACCATTTCTTTGTGGATTATTAATGGTGCATAGGTCAAAATTTATGAGCCATAGACCAAATCCATCCTACGCTCCTGGCCACAAACTTAGTGTAAAAACATGGATTACAGTAAGAGTTTGCATCACCACAAAATTTGCATGTATGTTTTTCACTCCAAAGTTTTCAAGTACATCTGACAACAGTACCTTAAAGGTTACTCACCTTGCTTTGGATCTTTTGAGCCTGGAATGCCGGTTTACTATTCATACTGTCATGTGTGTTCTGCAGTTCAAACCAAAAATATATTATTTCATATCAGAGACAGACTTTCAAGTACTCAGCAAAAAATATTAGTTATTTACCAAAAACCACTCTTGAATATTCATCTAGTGTAACAGACAATCATAGGGGACGTATTTTGGAATTATTATAGCCACAAAAACTTGCTGTGTACACCCAACTCAGTGGCAATATTTCGTATCAAATGACTATACAAAGGTAGGTCCAAATATTGACGAAAATTTCTTGACTAAAATAATGCTAAAAAAGTAAGTGATGTTTTGACTATGAAATATTACCTATATATGAATATATTCAGCTCTTAACTGAAATAGATCTTGGGAAGACAAAGTACGGTGTCAAAGCACACTTCATGAAATTATTAAATAGTGGTAGAATTCTACTGATGGTTATTAATTTAATTTCATGGTGTTAGCTATAGATACTGATGTGAAAGTGTCTGGTATCATGGGGATGAACGCAGTGAATAAAATATGCAGATGTGATGTCGAAATGAATATATTACATACATAGTTTGGTGACATAGTTGTGAACTGGGAATTAACCAAAGCAAGAATTCTGTACGAATGGGACCATTATTCCCTCAGCTTGGCTGCTCTGTGGCATAAAAGTTAATGGAAAAATAATCTGTGGGTTTAGAGAAAAATTGTCCGTTTGGAGGAGCATCACAGGAAGGCTGCTTGTCTCAAAATTAGGAGAATAATAAAGCAGCACCAGAGATATAAGAAAGGGGGGATTGTGCGTTATGCACCCAAAGAGGCAAATGTTAGTATATGGATGTGAAATGACAGTACAGCTAGAAATGGTGGCACTTAACTTCTAACCCCAAACAAACAAAAATTTTCAAACTCTGTGAGATATCTTTAAATACTCCAGTCATTTTTCATCTTCATACGGGGGGATTTTTAGGTAATAAAGTCTCTGTAGCATACCTCTCTCTTTTCAGCCTTCACAGTTGCACACCTGAACTGGTTAGCATTTGCTTTCACAAGCAGATCCTAAAATTAAAGCAATCAGCTTAAACAGTATGGTACATTTAAATTCTCTAATAAGAATTTTCTGTCTAGAAAAGCCTTGCAGCCCCAAGCAGTGTATTCATTTGTTTCCAATGAATGAAATCTTGACTTAGTATTGATAGGAATTATCATTTCTGATTAAAGACTTGAAGTAGGCAAGTCTTGATTTTCTACATATTTCTGCCTGGTTGTATCCTTTGCATAGGGCATCAGGCCTTTGATAGGTCTGCCCATATGAAACATGTTGCTCATAAAGAATTCAACTTAAAAGCCTCATAATTATCTATGGCACATCAGTACCATAGGTGGTAACTTTCCACACAGCTAAGAAACAATGACTTTGTTTCTGAGTTAAATTAGAAGACCATGATCAGGGGATCTGAGCACCAAGTGTTGCTCCAAAAGGCACACCCCTAGCAGTAATCCCACCTGTCATTTTAAAGGGGGAAGTACAGGCAGCCACATTTCTAGTGTTTGGATATTTCTTTTGCTTGTAAACCAAATCTCTAATCAAAGCTGTGAAACACAGACTAGATTTTCTAATGGCTTTCTGGACAGCAGCTGTCCATAACTCACTGAACAGGATTCATCTAGAGTATGGCTTCCAGTGTTCTCCCTCCTTCTTACAGATGCTCAGACATGGTACTTATAATGACAGCTATAGCTTCTTCAAAAATGCTAAGAATCAAAAGGCATCTTTAATGCATATTTCTTCTAGGACCTAACATTTCAGCTTGTTTAGCAAACAGTCTAGGGAACTGACCTTTGTGAATGCTTTGGATGCCTTTTATAACATTCCAGAGGCCACAAAAACTGCTGTTATTGCAGCTGTAATTTCTGTGGTGGTTTTCCTTTGTTCCTTGTATTCATGCATTTTCTCCACTGAACAATGTGGCTGGTTGTTAGGTGATTTTATAGTTGTCATAGATTTTTGACAATATAGGCACTGTGATATGTTGCTTCCCCACTAGTTTTTCTAGGAAGTTTGTACGTACAAATAAGCACACAGAGAAATAGGCGTGTGCTTTCTCCACAATATGGAAATACTAAAAGGATAAAAAATGTATTGTTTTATAATGAAATATCAAGCATAGGTAATGTGATGGGCCAGCAAAAAGAATGCAATGTTTATCCCATTAGAGTCCACCACAGATTAAAGTATTTACTATAGTTTAGGAACAGAATCCAATGCCCCTTTCACAAGGGCATGAGGAGAGCCCAGAACAGTGATAAATGAACTTGTACTGGCTAGTGAAAGCTAGAGTAAGGTATTTTCAAAATGAAGGTGGGAGAGTGCAGATAAAAAGGAGTCAAATAGCATCCCTTTTATCAAGCTTATACTGTTACTCGATTGGATATGGTGATTGCAGTGTGGGGAGGAAGAAATAAAGTGGAAACTGACATTTAATTAATTCCCTTCCAAGGAGAAGACAACAACAATCTGCTTTAACTATGATAGGAGCTAACTCATTGAACAGGATTCATATCAAAGTTTGGATCAAATAACTAGATCTGTGTCTTTGTTTTTCCAGGCCTTCCCTTCTCCTGCTCTCTTAACACACAGACCATGTACTCTGCTTCTTTACAAATCATGATGACTTCCCACTCTCTCAGCCTGCGGAAGGATAGAGTATGGAGTCTGTGCAAAAGAGAAGTCAGAATCTGCTGACACTTTAAAACAGTGAGTGATGATGTGTGATTATTTATCAGTTACTATAGAAAACAAACAAAATATTGAACATATTTTGTATTTTGAACCCTTTATTGAGTACCTTAAATATCCACATATCCTGTGGGAGTAAAAGAGCCATCAAACTATTTCAAGCTTGTGAAAACAGTAATCATGTTTCTGCTACCTTACATGGCTGCTTGCATAACTTCTCACATAGTATGTATAGTGAATAAAAGGTGGACCTTGCCTCAGACATTTAATAATAAAATAAGGAAAAAGGGTGATAGAACAGAATAGAGGATACAAACTTCATGACTCTAGAGAAAGAGCCAGGAGCTATTAGTGCAAAAACAAATATGATTCAGATAAAGTTCTAAGATTTGTGAAAATGCAACATTACAGGAGAAACAGTTTAGAAGAAAGGAAAGACTAGAACAACAACATAATGCACTTACTTCTGCTTTTCGGCAATTTTTTGTTTTGATTTCCTCTAGCTGCTTTTTTTCCTTTGGAGGTTTGTAGGTGCTTGGAGGAACCTATAGTAAAAAGCAATAATGTCTACAATATGGGGTATAAGACATTCCAAGTGACATATTCTTGCTGAAAAAAACACATTCACTTTTACCGTAGAACAGCTACAGTTATTTTTAAAATATTGATTCTTTTCTATTAATGCCAGTGTAGAAAGCATGGACAGATTCCAGTTAGCTGGACTACCCAGGCTTTGCAGTTCTGTCCAATGTAATATAACCCCTAGTCAAAAGACCAGAAAGAAAGAAAAATCTGAAACTAGTACAATAAATGCTAAAGAAATTATAAATCCTATAGGCCCTATCAAGGTGAAAAGAATTGCCAGAAGGGGAAAAGTTCTGTTTGGTAACTCATAAACTTCAGCTTCACAGTATTGACAGCCAGATAGGACAGCTGAATAAAGTTAAGCTGTGGAGCTCTCTGGCACAGTGTGTGGTACTAGCAACAAGTTATAGAGACTCCAGAGAACTTTAGAGAAGATAAATCCTTTGAAATTTATTAAATACTTGAACTTCATTGTAACTGAGGAAGTCTTTGAGCTGAAATGGTGGGAGACTGAGAAGGCAGCTGGAGAAAGCAGCAGCTATGCTTGTCCTGTCCCTGTAGTGCTCCTAGACATCTGTCTTTGGCACTGCTGGAGAAAATACACTGGGCAGAACGAGCCATTGCTCTGGTTTACTAAGTATGGCTGTCCTAATGTCTGTGTAAGGGAATACCATTGCAGATGTACATTAAATGTTTGGAGGCAGAGGACTGAGAGGGCCCTCCTAGCATTAGCCAAAGATTTGGGAAAGCATTCGCATGTCAGAAAGTGCTACAGATAAAATGACGAGGAAAGACTTATTGTCTGGCTGTCATATGGATCAATAGGAGACAAGGGACTGTATGGTTTTGAGTTAGGCTGAAACTTCTGAGGCATTTCAGTATTTGCTTGACCAATAAATTTTGCCCAGAAGTAAACTCTGAAATGTTTATTTCCTATGTGGGTCAGATAGTCTGCCAGTTACTGGACATCTGCTTACATACTTATCTTGCTAAAAATGTTCTAGCTCAATTAGAAGTTACAGAATTAATTCAAGAATTAATGGGAAAAACCTATAATCTGTATTGTACCGGAGGTCACTTTAGAGAACATGGGGATTCCATCTAGCTTTTTTGGACTATATAAAGAGCTATGCTTTGAAAAACTCATGAATCTGATGTACTTTCACTGCCTTTGCTATTTGACATTATTATCTGCTGGCAAAACAAATGCACAGACAGAAAAAGCTAGCAATTAAATGCACTGGTGAGAATGCTCAAATATTTTTGTGAGCTTTTTAAGTTAAGTAGAACTGAAAGTATTTCCCAGCAGTATCTAAGAATTTTTATCGTGCTTTTTATGGATGGAGAAATTAAAGCCCAGAGGATTTGCAAAGGGTTGCACAGGCAGTGAGTATCGGTTTATTTCACTCTTCTCCCTAGCCGTGTACTTCACCTGCAAAACTGTACTCATCTGCCAGTGTAAGATGAAAATCTCTCCTCAGAAACTGCTATGCTTATTCCAAGTAATTTAAGGAGGAGACTTTTGAATCAGTCAGCTCTGTTTCAAAAATTATCTTAGGCTTGAAATTTAGCCCTCAGATACCATGGTGATTGATAAGTACCAATCAGAGAGACAGACAGACACTACAGCAATTACCCAGTTGCTGGAAGAGGATGAATAAGTCACTATAAGTAAATTGTAAATTCCAGCATTAGAGACATGAAAAAGGCCAAACTGTACCTACTTAATCCTAATGTGAAAAAAGGGGGCTGGGAGTAAGAGACACCAGTCTTGCTTTTCCTCTCCAGCCAGTGGTCAGGCTCACCTATGCTTTCTGGATATCCTTTTACCAGTGGTTTATTTAGGGAGTAGGTACCATGAGAAGATTAAGGAAGAACAAAATGAATAATCACTTTAAGCTTCAGTAGTCATCACTCTTCTATTTTTTTAAAGTTACTGTCTTAAGATGGACAAGAGCAAGCTAATGCAATACTAGTGTATTAAGAGCTTCTATTTCTATACATAACAAGAACATAAAGATAAATACATTACGTGGTCTGTATATTTGCAAACAAAATCCTCTGTATTGGCCAAATGAATTCACCCATTTAATTATTTTAAACAATCAGCAACTCCACTCATGAAGCCCAGCTGAAATAATCAGGAAAAGATTTTAAAAATACACTAAATCTCACTGAATGTTGTTACAATAACATCTCAGTGCAGCCTTTTTATTTTTTTTTTAATACATACTGGTTTACAAAAAATCTAAAATTAAAATAATTGCATAATCTTATTCTAGTACAGTGGTGATATTAAAAGAATGGATTTTATTTGTAACTCAAGGTCAAGATATCCAATGAAGTTAAATGTGTTCAAATAATTTTGCACGTTATCAGGTTTAAGCACCTGTCTCCATTTGTTTCCTTTGCATACTCCAAGCTAAAGCACTCATTTTCATTTGTAGAATTGTATTTATGATGTGTGTACGTGTATCTGCATGCTTGTGTGTGCATACATGTGTTTGTGTGCAAAGAACAGCAGAGAGAATTTATAATTGCTAGACCAATATTTACAGTGAAATGTTTCATTATTAAGTTTCAAAATTAAAGTGTTTTTCCTTTTCACTTAGTGTTCCCCATTTCTGATGAATGTTTATGATGATGAATGATTATCCTAACCTTCTAGGCCTATGTTACTCCAAAGGAACTTTCCAAGTTCAGTGGAGAGTCCCATCACAGTATAGATCACTAAGGCAACAACCCTGCCTCCTGCAGTAACCCGCATCTCCAGTCCTCTCCTGTGAAGGAAGCATATGTTCAGGATACAGGACAGCAGTACTATCCCAGCTCCTGAACTAAATGTATGTAACACATCTCATCTTACTTTGCATTTTGTCCCTACTATGGAATATAATGAAAACTAGCAGAAAGAAATACCTAAAATAATAATCTTATTAATCAGAATGAATTAATTTCACCATATGGATGCAATAACTTATCAGTAGTCATTGCTAAAAATCCAGATGCCTCCATATGATTTCATAGAGCTGTTTCAAAGCTGAGCAGTAACTACGCCTGTAGTTATTGTGACAATAGTCCCTGCTAATACACCACATGACAAGTTCTTTGACAGATACATGAGAACCATGAGAAAAAATAGGATATCCAATAAAATGAACAACTTTGTGAGAAAACGGGTGAGAACATTTCTGCAGCAGATTATGGGATGTTATCTAGACGAGCTTTATTCCTGTGCATTCCTCTCAATTACATACAACTCTCCACTGTACAGTAGCCAAAACTACGGCCTGCTCTCACTTTTCTAACTCTTTCTTGCCATCTGGACTATCTTTTCAGTCTCTGTTCATTTCAGGATCTAAAATGGTAATACTGGCAACAATATGGCAAATTAAAGTGAAGCTTAATTTGCTGAGATAGGTACAGAAATGAGCACAACATATGTCACTACTACACTAATGGTTTTAGATTCACACAGCTTTTAAATTTGCAGACTTGGCCAGAATGTAAACCAAATTTAGTATAATCCTAACAACACAAATGAACTTCAGTAAATGGATCCGCATTAAAGCAAATTTATTTTAAGAGGGGCTGCACAGCATAAAGGTACTAAAATGACAGCAATATGACTCATTCGTATACTGATTAAGTAGTTATTAAACACAGTTTTTCAGGGCCTGGTATTAAGCTGTTTCAATGTAAAATCCCATTAACTGTATAACACAGCACCATTAAATTGCTCTGCCATCCTAAGATGTAAATGGTTTCTAAGAGCATTCAACACATGTATTATTTAAAACCTGAAGTGCTAATACAAGGTGGCAGATAATGCCCAAAACTATGACTTCCAAGCTCACTTCCCACTGCATTTAAATATAGATTATTTTGGAGTCTTAAGTTAGTCATAGCAGCTTGATCCCAAATCCTGTTTGCCTTACCTCAGTGAGCTAACTTAAAACCAATCGTGTGTTTCCGATTTGTACCCATGTAACTGAAGCACAATCTTAGACAATGAGTAAAACAACAGCTTAGCATTTCAAAGATAAATTTAGTCTCATTTATACACAAGCAATCAATTTCAACTGAAAAGCCTTAGAGATTCCACATTAATACAAATAGAAAGGAATAAAATTCCACCCTCAAGAAGGAGCTGCAAACCTAGAGTCAATCTCATTTGCAGTGAAATTGCTTTGCCATTTGTTTTACTGAGAGTTCATCTACAAAAAATCTAAGTTTATAAAAAATTTTCATTTGAATGTTCATTTCTTACCTGCTTCAGTGCATTACCCAAAGCAAACATCTTACAAACCCAAGGACAATCAGAAACACTTGCATTAATGCTGTCATCAGTCTGTACCCATTGTATAGTTCTACCTCCTAAAGTCACGGAACAACTACAGGAACCAACCTTTGCCCTTCCCTTTGGCTTACAGTTTGCTTACACAATATTCACTTAAAAGAAAATAATTAGTTTGGGCTTTTTTAGAAATCTGACCTTCAGTACCACAATATTATAAAAATCCTTGTTGATCTGTCAAAGGTTGTAGATTTTCCATAATTATTTTTAAGGAGACTATTAACTCCCCTACCATGATTTTGTGCACAAGCATACATAAATCTTAGTATCTCTCAAAGCATAAAAAACTCACAGGTGGCCTTTTTTCCAGTACTGGTATTGGCAGAGGTATAGGAATGGCACGTGGTTTGGGTACAGTCAAATTAAATTCCTTTGGCTGAGTGACCGTCGAAGTCTTGACAGTAGTAGTACCATTGCTTAATTTATCTGTGAGCTGTTCAATCAGCTGCTGTACTTTTGGCTGCCATCTTCAAACAAAAACAGATTTTTTAATTTTATTTCATTTGTTTCTTTCATACAAACTTACACACAGTACATGAGGTTGGCATTGGTGCAAATTCTGTAATGCTTTCAGCCATTCAACTTTAATAAAACTGACCTATGAATTTGTACTCATGATTTAGTTGGACTGTGTTATTTCACCTCTTGATAGATGCTAGTCCTTTCAGACTACTAGTGGTGAAATAGCCACAGTTTTTACTGAGTAAGCAACTACCTCACCAGTTAGTTTTGCAGCAGCACTAGACTGTGAATCAGAAAAGCAGCTGTCATAAGCTAAGTACACACTTAACATACTTAGATGAAGAGACTTTGAACAAACAGTGGTCTGAGTATTGCCTCTTTTACCAACTGACAGCGCACACATAGATCAACCTCAAAGCACAGGCAGTTCTAATAAAAAAACCAGTAAGACTTTGGTGGATTAGCAAATGAACCCTCAGTGAACCCTGTGGGCAGCCAAGACGATTTTGATTTCTCTGTGTTTGGATTTTGGCTTGTATGAAGGTTCAGCCTTCTTCCAAGGAATGACAGAAAGGTGCAGAATTCAAGGTAAGACACAAAGAGGTAATCACAGGGCTAATTATGGTGATAGCTTCATGTCAGTTATTCCTCCTCTATATGTATTCTATCCTTAGGCATTACACATGCAGTGGAGCTTTCCCAGAATCTAAAAAGCAGCTGACAATGCAGATTTACAGTAACTTGCTTATGTGACTTTAGCTAGCACTGTCATTATGGCATGAAGCTTGCAAGTAACTTCTGCAAATAATGCAGCTCCATTAAAATAAATAGGACTTTTTAATTAACCTCATTGACATTACAAAGACATATTTAAAAGAATTTAAGCTACTAAACTGATTAAACTGATCAATGCATCCTCAGCTCCCTGAAGGAAGTTTCAAACCCAGTAACCAAATATGGTCTTTTAACATCACAGTCATGGAATCATAGTATCATTTAGGCTGGAAAAGACCTTCAAGATCATCAGGTCCAACCATTAACCCAGGGCTGCCAAGTCCACCACTAAACCATGTCCCTAAGCACCACATCTATGTATTTTTTAAACACTTGCAGGGATGGTGACTCTACCACCTCCCTGGGCAGCCTCTTCCAATGCTTGTCCACCCTTACAGGAACGAAATTTTTCCTAATACTCAATCTAAACCTCCCCTGGTGTAACTTGAGGCATTTTCCTCTTGACTTGTCACTTGTTATCTGGGAGAAGAGACTGACCCCCACCTCCCTTCAGCCTCCTGTCAGGCAGCTGCAGAGAGCAGTAAGGTCCCACCTCAGTCTCCTTTTCTCTAGGCTAAACAACCCCAGTTCCCTCAGCCCCTCCTCATCAGACTTGTGCTCCAGACCCTTCCCCAGCCTCGTTGCCCTTCCCTGGACACGCTCCAGTACCTCAATGTCCGTCTTGAAGTGAGGGGCCCAATATTGAATCCAGGATTCAAAGTACGAATTGTATTAGAATATATAATCCTGTATAACTTACATTTACTACTTCTAAGCAAAACGTGTTTGTTACATTGAATGTAACTGACTGTGAAGGACAGGTCCAATAAGCTTAATGTTGTTTAAACAAGGAATAGATTAAGCATCTGCTTGCATGCACATGTACATACAAAACCTGCATGAATATGTGTGTATGTATCTATGCATCTCTGTATCTTTACTATTGTAAGCATATGTTATAATTAGAATCACTACAATGGAATATATTGAGTCAAATTCTGACTTCAAATATATCCCTGCAGTTCTTGTAGAACTCAGTGGAATCTGGAGTATTGCAAGCCAAATCTCTACTACACATTTGTTAATTTGGCATAAACTACATCGTACGAAAGGATTAATTCTACTGACTTTGATATGACAGAGCTAGATGCAAACTCTTTTTCAGCTGACATTATTTGTAGCATATTTTTGTCTAACAGTGCCACGACCTGCGTTAATCTATACTGCACTGAGGAGGATGTGTGACTGCAGCAATATCAGTGTACCAATGCCAGCTCTAATTTATCTTTCCTGGGTAAAAAGGAGAGTGGAAAAGTGACACAATAGGCTGCAGAGCTACTGTTTCTCCACATGAAAATGTTTCAGTTTGGCAAGGGTACTCATGCTACTGTATCACCACCTAACCAATGTGTGGACACACCTGGCACCTCAGACCATCTAATCTGTTAAATGATGCTGCAATTATGTAAATTAATGATTTTTAAAGACTTGTTTACATGTTTATCTGATTTCCTCAGAAGGGATTTTATGACCATCGGCATAAACAAGTCTGTGCATAAAGCCATACTCAGGATGTCAAACATCTTTTTTCAAATGCTTAATGTTATACAGATGTTGAAGTGACTTACAAGGCATGAGTCTAACTCTGTGAGATAATCTGAACCTTCTATTTTTTATTTTTTTTTTTCCAGAGTATGATGTTTCATCTATTCAGGGGCACTGAGAAGCAAATATACAACAGCTATGAAAGGACTTTTCTATGAGAGAACCTTGCCTCTGGGTAAGTAAAAGGGATTACTATGGTCTCATGAAGACAAGAAGGGTTCTGAGTGACTTCAATACGAGAGACACTTTAACAGCAAATTGAGCTTTCAGGGGGGAGCTTTCCTCAGCTTTTAAACTTTGAGGTAGCCACAGGCTAATTAAGTACTGCTTACCTTAGCAGTGGATCAATCCAGTTCTCTTTTACATACACTGAATCGTAGAAATGACTCCATTCATCTTTTATCCACGTGTTCAAATACAAGGCATTGAAGAAGAATCTAAGAAACTAATAATAGGTAGTTTCTTTTAAATATCAATACTGAAGGCATGGTGTATATAAGACTACAAAAAGATAGTTGCTTTTACTACAAACAATGCTGAAGAGCTTGCTTGTATTTTACCCTGTAATTATAATCATAGGTGCCTGGTATTTGTAGGTTTTTCTTAGTTCTGTTAGGACAGCCCCATGTCTTTCAGCCCTATTTTGTAGAACACTTAATAGGTAATAAAATATTTTCAGTGGCCTAAAAAAAAATCCAGGGGCTACAACATGCGAATATGTTGATGCAGCTTTGATTTGCTTCAAGCATTGTGAAACAAAAGGTTTTATTGAAAATGAAAGTAATTACTACTGCAATACACTGATTTTAGTATAATTATACAATAGAGATTCCGAGCCTAATATATCCACGATCAGCTCCTGATTATCTATAGCTAGATGATCCATGGTGCCCAGAAACACGGCAAGCCTGGCACTGCACCTGAACTACTCAAGTTCCTATCAGCTTCCTGGGAACTGGGCACGGAGAACTGCTGAGAACTATAGTAACTGCTATACAATATGGTTTCTTCTTTTGTTGAAATATAATTAATTGGCATATTCCCATTAAACTAGAAGACTGAAATTTGGCACACTTACACATCGTTGGGCTCTACATGCTGGAGAAATAGCAACTAACATTTGAACTTTTGTTTCCCACTGGAGTTCACCAGAAGGTCAAGAGCCTTTCTTTAAAACCTGAACTGTTCAAATGGCCTTTTGAAACACTCTCTTGAAAAATGGCACTCAGATTCAGTCTGTATCATTTACAGCAATATAAATTCCAAACTTGAACATGAACTTTTTCATTAAAATTCTTGGAAATGAAAGTACAAGCAAGTATCATGCTGAAATAATCCCAGTAACAGAAAAGAGCACACTACATAATATTGACATTATGAGACATACTGGAAAGCAATGTGCAGTCACTTGAGAAGCTTTCAATGGAGACTGCAGAACTTACTAGTCCAGACTTGGCAAAAGCCTCATCTTGGGTTGGTTTCCACAGAGCCATATAGGTCTTTGTATTGAGTTTTTAGTTCTGGAGGACGACCAAGGAGCTTCTTAATTCACATGTGGTGTGAGGCCCAAGGTGGCTCAGAGTTTTGTGAATAATTCATCTATAAACAACTCAGATTTGACTCAAGGTGTTTGCCATAGATGTTCGACAGGTGTAGAAAGCCTGCTACTTGAAATCTGTAGTCTCAATGTAACCATTTCCAAGGAATTAACCTGTAAATTTAGTCTTATTTTCATCTACTGTGCTTTTGGTAGCGTCAAAAGACTGATCAATAACTGAAGGACTAAATTAATATTACCCCCTTGGATTCCCATTCCTGTCTAGAAACTACTGCTCTTCCCCAAAATTGCAGATGCTGGCACATCAACACACCACCCAAAAGAAGATATTTCATCCCTAAAAGCATGTCTATAAACTAAGCATTGAATTGTGAAGGAGTTTGTTTTCTGATGCTTCCAGATTCACTGGAGTTTGCTAAGTATATGGTAATGGGTGCATTTCATCCCGTTGGTCTAGAAACTCAGTCATCTTTCTTGTGGAGGGTCTTCCTCTGCTGTGCATGCATGTTGGATTACATTTTTCATCTAACATAGTAATTTATACTTATGCAATGTATAAATAAAGTGCTAGAAGTCTAGATAGAGTTCACTGCAACAGAACTGGTGCACTGTATCTATACTACTTCTACCAGTTATTGTAGCAACATTTTACATCCAGTTATCCCAGTTGTATATAGGATTATAGACCCAGTGACCATGTCCCCTGCCAAAGTACTCTTCTTACCTTATGGAAGGCCCTGACTATACTCAAAGTTTATAAAAAATGTGGTTTTATACACATGTAAGCAAGTAATACAGGAGTGGATTGAACATAAGCTGATATACTTAAACTGAGGCAGACCATGAGGGGTGAAGCTAGTTTCAAATTTCGAGGTATTCAGAGGGGTCACAGAAGAAGTTGATGTAGAAATACTGCAGGTGGTGATCTGTAAATCCTCCAGTTTTCTTTCACTAGCTTTCATTTCAGCTTAGAGGGAGCTGAAACTCCTCCCTCTCTGTGTCCTCAGTATTCCTCTTTTATAGCCTAGTCCATCCTCAGAGGCTTCAGTCAGTTTTCTGCCACATTGCCACATGAAACTAAACCTCTGAACTGTTGTTTCAGCTCTCCCCGACTGATCTCCATCTAGTTTTCTAAATATTTGCTGTAACTATCTTTCACAAGGTACTTGCAACTCAACTACCTCTTCAAGGCAGATGAAACTATAATAAAGGCACACAGTCACCTATTTCTAGCTGTTGTATTTAACAGGGCTATGACCCCTGGAGGCCTCCTACTGCAACACCAGTTACGTACTGGTTATTAACATTTCACACTGTATTAAGACAAATGGGTAATTATGTGATTGATAAATGCTATCATGTACTCCTAGGAGGTACAGAGAATGGTTAAGTGTGTAATCAGATATCAATACTGTGATGTATATTTTAGTACTGTTGTAGTCACAGTCCCCAGAGAAACCGTAAGGATATGCCCCAGTATGCATCCCACTAGAGAAGGCTTTGAATGCAGCTCTGGAACGGTTATCCAGGCAAGGCAGGGATTGCAAATGGCAATGCAGGATTACCAGACATCATTTCTGAACAGAGTCTGCCCGAGACGAAGTCCACAATCTTGGTATTGATAATCCATATCACAGATGGCAAATGTGGATAGAATAATACCCATGAAGCCATAGCATATTTTGTTTCTTAACAATAAAAGCTTTTGTGTTTTGTGAACTGAATTGCTAGGAAAAATCCCTTATACTTCTGTTTTGTCTTTGGCCACCTGTGACACAGGTGGCAACCCCAGTATCAGCAGCTCTTGCTTTTACAGCAGCAACATGTGGCTTGAAGGTCTCACAGATTTCTGTTTGGATGTTACCAGCATCTGTCTCCGTAGAGAAGTCACTGGACAGTCATTTCGGTAAGAGCATTATTCTGCTTACTCCTCTGTCTTGAATGTTCCAAGAGTTCCACTGCTCACAGATCATGATAATGATAACCAAGATTCAATTCCCTTCCAGAAAAGTGGTGGAATTACACCAGAAATTAATTGTACCCATTTTTACTATCTTAATATACTCTGGCTGTAGTAAGACAGGTGTGTATAATTAAAGACTGTTTTGTAATGCATTTTTACAGGTGGGCTGAATTGAGATTTTGCTTTTGAGAATTTGAACGTGCCCTGCTAATTTTTACACAGTGGGATTGTATAGATTTCTAAAAACAAATAAAAAATGGGAAGTTTCCTCATCTGGTATTATCTTTACATCCATGCAGTCATTTGCAGAGCTGAAATCCTTATATTCACAACATAAGCTTTTGACTCTTAAGGAAGTAACTGCAAGAAACCGCAGGTTCTGTTTTTCCAGACAGATCAGCCACTACCTGAGAATGCTATTATTTTGGCTGTACACACCCTCAGCTACTTGCTCTAGTAGCAAATGCAATCAAGGAGGCTTCTGTCCACTCTTCTGATTCTTTCCCTCTTATTGTAGTTTAGTTCTTCATCAACTATGCCAGCTCAACCACCTGTAGGATTGTACCTTTCAGCTGCAACAGAGAAATGAAGGGGAAGGCAAGAAGCTCTTAAGAAAGCTTTCCTATGAAGAAATTGTAATGGGCAACTCTATTTTGAGGATCCTGAGGGAAAGGTGTAGAGAAGTGTCCTAGCATGGTGTCAGGTCCTTCTGCCATTGCATGACCCAATTTGGACTTTTTTTACCTCCATGTCCATCATGAGGCTGATCTTGTCCTGCTTCTTACTGATCTTGTCCTACTATTCCTACCTCATCGTAACAACAATTACAATACCCAGTTCTTATGTAGTGATTTTCCTTTGCAGATCTCAGAAGTTCTTTGTAAAGGACTCTAATGTTGTTAGAAGCAATCAGAACACGAAACAGAGCAAAACAGGTTCTTGAATGCTAGAAAGCAAGTGCTAGTTGTTTTGCATTTTTTACAAGGCAATAATGAAATTATAAAGCTGTTTACTTCAACTTTTTATTTCAATGATGTATTTTCTCTAAGATATAAAGCCTTAAATTTTATAATAAATATGAAATAAAAATATGTATGAATAACGGAACTGAAAAATAGGCTTGAGCTTGCAATGCATAGCTAAGTTCTTAGAAGAACAATCACACTAAAGTTACAAAATTGGGTTCTATCCTATGGTTCTGTAATTATAAAATTATATATTGTGTATATATATAAAGAATTTTTGCATGTATTTTTAACATTACAGAATGAGATCTTATGATTTCCTGTTTAAGCAGATGAACATGTGTTAGTGAGACAGCATTATTATTCTGCCTAGATATTCTGTCTAAATGAAAATATTTTAACATGCATCAATCATAGGGATATACTGTGACTTTGATTTGAATGGATTCCGTCATGCAGACCTTTAAGAGAGAGGTCTACTCACAAAAGTTGATCTCATTCAGCTGAGGACTACTCATTTGAGTAAGGTTTACCTGCATGATTAAGAAAATTCCATTCAGTCTGTTATGTGCAGAAAAAAATATTTTTTGATTAAAGTAAATCTATTATAAGTAAATATGTGTGAATAATTTTGCTACATCTCAGCTGAACTCAGACACAATAGTCATCAGGCAAAATCTACGGGTCAGCATCCTGAAGGAGAATCCCAAATTTCTGATAACTTCTGTTGCTAAGGCTGCAGATCTGCCTTCTGCTGTTATTGTCTCTGTTGCTGGGGGGACCAAATGTTGCTTCTAAATCCTCTGCTGCAGGTGCATTAGTACAATCTAACATCACTTTGGAGATAAAGATCCTCTTTTAATGCAAGAGAAGAAAACCTAGGTACAATGGCGATGAGGATCTGATAAGATACTTAAGCAAACAAAGTTACATCTACAGGAAAAAAAGTAGCAGGTGCAGACCATCTCCATAATGCAGCATTTCTCTATCAGAAAAGAGTTATTCCAGACAAGGAAGGAGATATTATCTGAAAGAGAACATCAGGGCACTGATGCTTAAGACATATAAACCTAGGTGAATGGAATCAACAAGAGAAAACTGGAATGAAGTGGGAAAATTCTGTTGCTAGCTGAATGAGCTCAAGATGCATCCAATCCAGTGGCTTGTGTCTAGGATGTTTACCAAAGAAGGGGCTGGGAAAGCATTTTAGGCAGAGTGATTTGTCTGGCTACCAGATTATGATAATTCTTCCAGCCACTTCTCTGTTCTTCCTAACTGTTAATGAAACGTAACATTTTTGTCTCTGAATGGAAATAATACAAAACCATTCCCTATTAAGCCCATCAAAACAAAGTGAATAGAGCTTTTCTAAAAACATTATGCAGACAACCTAATCTACTCTCTCTCTTCATATTACAAAGCAACTGTACTCATTAAAGAGACACTGGCATCCACATGAATATTCAAAGTAATCAGTATAAGGATAAACCTTAGCCTTTTGAGTATTAATTATTTAAATTTGCCTATCTATCTCTTGCACGTCATATTTGTTATTGAAACACCATGTTTGGACTATGCTTAAAAATATCTGGATGATCAAAGTTCACATATGCTGTGTCACCAGTATTTAATTTTTAGCCGATTTTCCTAAGAAAACAGGGCTTATGAAAAGGAATTACCGCTCAGTTTGTCCCTCTGCACCTCTTCACAACGCAGCTTTTAAGATAATGAGCACTTTCAACCATTTTGAAACAGAAGCAGAAGACATTTGTATTTGTATAAATTTGATTTAAATTAGCAAACAAGTAGTGGAGTGAAACCCAAATTTGTGACTCCAGAGAAGAAAAAGCAGGCAGAACTTTGTTGTCATGCTTTCTATTTGGCAGCAATGGTTTGATCATTTGCATGTATGTTTTAAGGGGTTAACTGGTACATGCATAACTCCAAATGAGCAATTGGTTTTTTGGGAAGGAGAAAAAGTGATGGAAGGGCAATAGGCTTGATAATCGAAGTGGTAGTGGGTTGTTCAGGGAAAAAAGAACACTAATCAGCAGGAACAAGTTTCAATAGGTTCACTGTATATGGAAAAAACTTTGCCTGCCTAAAGTCAAAGAAAGAATGCGAGCAGAGCCAAGAGTGAGTATGCAAGTTAGAGGGACAACTGGGAATCACATGAACTGTAAATCATGTGATTATTCTGCCTTCTCAGATTATACAAAATACATCTTCAATTGATCTTTGAATATGAGATAGTCACTGTTTAAGTATAGAAATGGAAGGTTTTTGTGATAACAAAATACTAATTTAATTACAAAACATTTTAAAAAAATAATGATCTATTCATTGTGTTTGATTAATCAGATGACTTTTCTCAACTTTCAGGATAATTTAAATTAAGTAATTAGTGTTATTTCTGTTTAAATTCAGAAGTTTCATTACCTTTTGCATTTTTGCAGCATCCAGAGATTTCACAATTCTGCTGAAGTGCTGAAGACCGAGTTCTTCTAGTTGAAAAGTAGCCAGATAACAAATAACTATCAAAAGATACATACATTTAAAATGCAGCAGGTAATTCTAATAAAACTATACTCTATACTCAGCATACTCTGGGATTTAGACGTTACTTTAACTTTAAATAATCTTCAGTATTGTTTATCTAACTGAGCAACATAACACTTGACAATGAGAAACTGTAATACAAAGTTATAATGTTAACTCTATGTTCATTATTAGCATCATGACTCTATGCTATAGTTCATATAAATTATCTCTTTTGTGAGTTAGATCCAGCCTAGTGCAAATCTACGTGATTTTATAGAATTCTAACAGCTGAGGGTCTAGCCACTTACATAAAAAATGTAAAACAAATGTAGTTGTCTGAAGTCATTCACAGAGGTCCTTCTGATGCTTGCAAATATGTGTTTGCAAAACTGGGGGATCTACCACAGCAGCGTTTGGAATCCTGCAAGGCTGAAGGTAAGATCTTGCCATGATTCACAATCATTTCACTGTGCCAACATCACCACTAAAATAAGCAGCTCTGTCAACCCCTAACTGCTTGTTCTAATCCCCTCCTTTTACTTCCTGGTGTTTCTTCTCTTGGGCAAGTACAGTCACCCACACAACCAAGTTAAAACAGATTGCGAATTTTACCCTGAAGCACTTTCTTGATCAGTTCACTGGATGGCTGCTAAACACAAGTTCTAACTCCAGAGAAGATATGACACAGGGGTGAGAATGAGTGGCCAGTGATGAGAAAATGGGCACTGTGTTTCTTTGGGTAGTAGTACTAGTTTATACAACAAATATTTGCATAATCCATCGGTGAAATTTTGTTAGTCTGGCAACAGGCAGGGAGAATGGGAGTCAGATGGCCCCTGAGAGACATGACTGAAAAGTTTCTGACATTATTACATGGTTGGAAACAGCTCTTTTATAGTGTAACCAAAATTTTCAATGTAAGCAAGTTTATTCTGGAAAAATTTAACATGAACAGGAGACATAAAAGAAAGTTTTGATAGTGAATTTTTCAACATACTCTGGTTTTAATGTTTTCAGAGAGGATAGCTCTTATTCTTCTGTTCCAAAACCGTAGTTTATTACACATAACAAACAAACACCCTAACATAAAACCCTAAAATGTCATATTTCTAGTATGTATTTTACTTTTTTTTGCAAGTGACCATTTTACAGAAAGTGTTGTAATCTTTGTTTTTATTCTGAATTAGAATAAAACCAAGTCTTTAAATTGTGAAATTCTCTGGGAAATCCAAAACTGTACAGTTTGATACAGGAAGAGGCACAGGCGGTGCTGTGAGATTTTTGCAGACCTGTAAAGTTCATGAGCTCCTGTATCAGCTTTCATTTGACTATAATCACTTTGATCAATCAGGCTTCGCTTGCACTGCAGTATTTTAGCTGCCACCAAACAGTAATGATAAAATCAGTAAATTCTGACCAATGTGCTGCAGCCAATTCAGTCTTGTGCTTTAGCATAGCAACATATTTAAGCAGTCTTAGCAGTATATACATTTATCTCCTAAAAGCTTTATTAAATTCAAATCTGCTCACACATAGCAACAGCCTTTATAAGCAGCTTTGATCATTTAAGTGTCAATGCAGCTTGGCAAAGGGAATCACAAGCAGCTTAAAAAAATGTAAGCCAATGACCTTAGACTCTCAACTTGTTGATAAAGGAAAATTTTCCATGGGCTACCCTCTGCCTATGATTAATGGAGGCTTTTGAGTGGACCAGTCCTGACAATCCAATTATAGCAACATTCAGCTTAAAGGTATAATTTATGTGCCCTAGACACTGAAAACCATGGCTTTGGAGAAATGGAGACAATGAAGCATTACCATTTAGAATATACTCAGTATACTTTTAACTTCATCCTTGACAGTTTAGGTTCCCTTTTGTTTGTTATTTGATATAAATTTCTATACCTTTCCAGATTGTGACAGAATCAACCAGAATTGGCATAAAAAATCAGTAGCTTTTAAACCACAAGACACAGATATACTTATATTAGATATGGTTTTCTGTATTTTTCAACGACTTTGAATTAAATTGACTGGGCTTTTGAAAGTACCCACAAAGCTTCAGAACATATCTGACTTACAGAACCAATACCAGTGTGATTTGTGATTCCAACTTATTTAGGGAGTTAATAAATCAACCTCAGTACAGGTGTATTAAATGCATAGCATAAAAATATTTTTTTAATTACTTTTTAATGTACTTCCCAATGCCTGAAATAACTTTGGGAGTAGTAACAACTCTGATTAACTAGCTCATACTATCAGATATAGTTGTGTTGTAACTGATTCTAACCAAGTAACTAATAAAAGCAAAATAATTGACCTCACTCATGGAAACAGACAGAAGTCTATTTATGTTATTATGATGATCAGTAACAAAGAAACCCATGTATGGATAGAGACATGTCCTCAGCAGACAGAGCTTTGTTACACAATTTCATATCTGAATGGCAGAGATACTAGGTTGCATAGAAGAGAATAAAGGGAAATCACTGAAGAACATTTTTTTAAGTGATGGTTAAACTTCCAAGATACTTCTTCCAGCCACTGAAGCTATTTTTCATCTGCACGTTACCTAATCTGTAGGCATATTCTGGCGAATTTTCTTAGGTAAAATTCCAGTTAACACCTGTGAGAGTCCAGACTAAATAACAATTACAGGATTTAGGCTTTACATCATAAGGTTATTGCACTGGGCACAATGACAGTGCTTCAAATGTAATATAATATTAAGACCTACACTAGTAAAATAATATTTTTAAAAATTTTGTGGTAAACACATTTGGTGTTTTGAAGAAAACTTACCTATATAGAGATTACGCTCAGAAATCAGGCAGTATCTCCCATCACGAACAAAAAAGGCATTGACTACTACATCCAATAAGGGTTTATATTCTATGCATCCAGCTAGTGTATCCAACACAAATTTTTCTTCTGTCATGTTAAGAGTCTATAGAGATATAAAATTAATAATGATTAATGTAATCTGGAAAGAAAATGTTAGTTGCGTACAAAAAGAAGTACAATCATTTTGAAGTAACTGGAAAACATGAATAACAAACAGCAGTGCCTTTGGTAGGGCTGATGCACTTCTAATACTATCATATACGGGCAGCCCTAACAAATTAACGACCCTTGTTAAGTAAAGCATAACCTTCCCCAATGTTAGACTTTCAGTTTATTTGCTGACATACACATTTAGTTAAAAAGCCTTGATATGTGAATGTTGACAGTTAATGCAAAGAAAATTGGAAGTCTCTGAGCTATGAGCAATGATTAACTTAGTTAACAGTATGAGAAAGTTTCAGTAAGAATTTGTTTTTCCAGTAGGAAACGTGCTCTTTGTCGGTAAAGTCTGTGCTACCTGGTGACATCAAACTGAGGGGAGAACCTGGACAGAGATTGTGGAAAAGACTCTAACTCCTACTGCAACCGAATATTGGAAACATGACTAATTTTAATTAAACCTGTGAGTGCCAAGATTCTTGTTAATGCAGACTGGTTCTTATCCAGCTGTCCTCTTGGTCAGTCATAATGTTCATGCAATACCACAAGAGAACAGAAAAAGGAGAGTCAGATGCTCACTGCACACCACTTGGATTTTACCTCATAATCCCTTTTAAAAGCCTTAATGCTCCTGAACTTTACAGAGAGTTTCAGTCCTAATAAATAACTAGCGGAATATTTGTTACCACATGAGATAAAATTCTAGTATAAACCACTTTCAAACATTGCAATAAAACCTGAGGCCCAGAACAGTTTGTTATTAAAGGAATTGAAAAAGGACAGACACACTATGACAAAATGACAAACAATAATGCTTCTTTAATTTAAGGAGGTTAGCCAAGAAGCCAAGCAAAAAGCTAAGTGCATCTTCTGAAAACATGTAGTCCACATCTAATATATGATCTCTCCCACAGCTCTGAGAGGTGGGAACAACTGAGCTGCAATAATATATCAGATGAGAGGTTCACCTTGCCTAGTAGGCTATCTGCTAGCGTCTTGATTGCTTTATTTTGCTAATGTGATTCATTTCTAGTTTAAAGATATTATTAGAGGCTGCTGGACGGAACTATGTGAGTTTTCTGATGCATGACACTATATAGGGCTTTGAGACTGAGCAAATACAAGGCAAAACTTTAAAATTACAGTTCTAATTTTTAAATGTAAAAAATTATGCAGAAGCACTTCACGTAGTTTCTCACATTGCCAGTCAGAGCAAGCATAATTCTTTCTCACTGCTCCCGCTCAAAAGCCAGGTTTCATTCCTTCCAATTTGTGCATCATCACTAGAAAAAAATAGTGTCTCCATATAATTGTCTCCATATTCATATATATTTATATATGCATATAGATATACACATGTATGCAGGCAAAATTATACCTGCATACATCCTTGAAATTTCTTTACTGCCATTGGGATTACACTAATACATCTGACTACCTCTCTAGCAGAACCGGAACAGAAAATATTATTAACAATAGACATAGAGAAACAGAATCAAGCTCAGTTTATGGGTTTTAGGTCCTTAAGCCTAATAATAGTTAAAGTCATAGAAAAGCTTTATTTCTATAACTGAAGTAATCAGGTATGACTCTGAATATATTCTGTGACCTGGATATGTTGGGTAAGAAGAAACAGAGTGCAACCAAACTAATCATTACATGGAGACGTGGAAGCTTCACAGTTTGCTGGGTAGCACCACAGACTGAGTGCAAATAAGCAGGATATCACCTACATTCTTAATCAGGGCTCTAGAGAAAGAAGAACCAACAGGTTGTGGTTGAGATGACAGAAAGATAAAGGGGAATGCATTTGGGAAAATGGAGTCAACTAGAGAGAGGTGGCAAAGAAGGAGCACAGAGAAAGGAGTGAAAAGGAAGGTAGTGGAAAACAGGAGGTACAGAAGGGCTTAGATGGAGGATGGACACAATGGAAGGGCAGAGGAAAGAGACCGAATACATCTGAAAATATGCAAAAAAATTAATTTGATGGGAAGCATGGACTCCATCTTGCTAAGCATTGAGGATTCTTGTGAAGCGCACGGTCCATTACAAATACACCTTTTCTGGATGAAGATTCATGGAGGTTCTTTCACAAAACTCACAGAGAAAATCCAAAAATCTAACCCCCCACTAAATGCTCAAATTTATGAAAATCAATCAATCACATTATAAAAATCAATACCTTATTTGGTATGAGTTATCTGAGAATTTGCCACAAAAGGCAGAAGCAAATCTAAATACCCAAATGGCAAAGTGAGAGAGGATGACATAGTTCCAGTAAAAGTAGGATTGTAACATTTTGAATCTAAAAAAAATGGTCCCCTTGAACAAAGGCTGTTGTTCATGAACAGATCAATCTGCAGACAACAGTAACTCTGATAGTAAACAGAAAATCCATAGTAAAACTGGACAAGCCCATTGGAAACAAGCCCTGCAAAAACTCTCACAACTATCTCCATTAGAAAGCTAGAATTTAAATTGTTTCCAAGATCTTTATTTGATTAGAATCTTTGCATTCACCTTCTGGGTACTTTGATACATCATACATGTGTAAAGTGCTACGACAAAGCAGTGCTTTTCTACTGTACTTTGGAGAGATGACCAAAAGTAGGCAAACAGGTAACAACAAGATGACACCAGTGCCCAAATCATATCTCCTACACAGCCAAGACTACAGCATTACAATTCAATTGCATATTTACATTTGCTCTGCTTTTACTGTTCCGAGTTAACAAGTCAGTCAGAAGTTAGTTGTTAGGACAACACAGAAATAAGTGCTTACTCTTGCTTACTCCCTGAGCAAGACAGTACATAACCACTGCATGGCCTCAAGCTAAGCAACAAGCTGACAGGAGGTGCAGCCTGGGGACAAACTGTGCCCCAGAACATCAGTACTGATTGGTAATTCTGTGGAGCACAAGCCAAAAAGTCTTGTCATGAAATATTACCAATTAAATCTGCTTTCATCTACAAACGGTACTGTGTTCCGTTTCTACACACACAAATTGAGAATAGTTAAGCAGCCTGCAGCTATGTCATCTAAGGAAGTGATCTCATCATAATAAACTAAACAAGACTGGGCAGGATGAGTACTTGGATAAGAAATCTCAAAGGTGAGCCAGCTGTTAGTTAAGCCCTCCTGATAATCTAGTGAATCAAAAAACAAGCCAATGCTTTAAAACAGTTAGGATACTCTGCATAGAAAGTGCACTGTGTCCTCAACAAATTCCATCAAGGATATTTACAGTTTATCTGTATATCTGAAATCATAATTGCTTTGGGAAAGTAATACGTTGGGTAGGTGTAATTTCTAGCACTAATTCCTAAGTGCATTCTTTCTGTGTGGCTTTATGTGGCATTTTATGTCAGTGGGATGTATTCCAAAAGTGGGTCAAATGATCCTGAAACAGTACAATATGATGACAGACTGTACATTTATAACACCTTTTGTATGAGATTCTCAAAACACTGTGCTAACATTAATTGTGTTTAATGAGATTCCTTTTGGCTAATGTTATTTTGGAAATGCAGGAACTATGATATGGAGAAGATAAGAGATTTGCCCCAGGTGACACAGCAAGTCATCAGTAGCAACAGGAATTAATAAACACTAATTTGTGAGCCTTTGTTCTGTCCATCAGACCATCTTCTTACCTTTTCAAGCATACTTTACCTCATGTATTTCTCTGAAATAACCAGCAGTTAGCTATGTTTGCAAGTGTGTTACGTGGGTCCTTCAGCATGAGGAAGGCCAGAAACAGTTACAGGTGAAAGTAACTCATGCAACTATCATCTTGTTGCACCGAATATTTAAATTTATCAGAAGACAAAATAGATCTTGATCAATATGCCTATTCTATGCACAGCCAACAACCTCTCTATCTCTAATGTTACAGCTTATTATTTGTTGTTTTGTTGTGTAAAGCCTAGTAAGTTTACAGTAGATGAATACTGGATGGTCCTATATTTTTAATGTTTGGAAGCCTATATATTACTATGTTGACCAATAGCTGCACTGGATGTAAGTAAAATACAGTTATATGTGTTCACAATATCATTCTCATACAAATATCTGAAAGTGTTCTCTCTATGGAATTGAATTTCAGCTTTTTCTGATTCCCAAGTGTGTACATTGTAAAAGATTGATCCTGTCTGAAATTATCCTGAATGATCCTTGGAAAAAATGCGACTCCTGTCAGAATATGTGCTGACTGGCATTATCTCCCCTTTTTGAGAAATCCCTAATGCCCCTAGTCTGCTTCCATGGACATATTTTCCTTGCTTCCTGACACTTAGCTGTAGCTGGGAACCAGTCAAGTTTCTTCAAGGAGAGAAGAAACTGTGTAAGAAAGCTTAAGCATAGGACTTTGTACACAAACAACTTTCAATATGTGTTAGTGCAAGAAATATCATGAATTAAATGGATAAGTATCTGCAAAAAGCAAGCTTTGCCACCGTGGGTCTATGGTAATAAAGATAGTTACAATGGCCCCTGTTTAAGGGCTAGAGAGGTCAGAAAAAAGGATGGTAAGAAGAGAAAGAAAAGCTTTTCTTTCTGGAGAGAAGGAAGGAAAGGAACATCAGCCATGCCCTGTTTGAGGCATCTCAGGATAAGGATTTAGTTTAAGGTGAAAAAGACATTTTAGAAAGAAGATAATATTTGATGAAAAGATAAAAAAGCTTTCACCTCCTGAGAGAACAGAGCAATAGTATGTACTGAACTTGTCTACTGCTAGGCAGAATATGCACATTTTGCAGATGAAGTCTGATTAATTTATAGTGTTTCAGATATCAGTGCTAGTCCTCTCCAAGGGTCTAATCAAAATGCTGTGGAAATGAAAGAAAATATTCCTAGTGACTTCACTGGGTTTTGAATCAGTCACCAGAACGCAGTCCTCTTTTGCTCTGAAGTCAGTGAAAACGCTTCCAGCAATTTCAATGGGGGAAAAAACCTTGGGATCTTAGGATATGAGTAGGAAAATGTCCTGCTTCTACTAGTCACAGTCTATGTTGCAGTTACAAGCTAGTATTTTCATCTTCAAGTGATAATGCTGGCCATCTTGAAGAGTTATCATTATTTTCCCGTGTACTTAACATTCAATCACGAGTGGGATATTGCAGAAAAATCAGATTCCATCCTTTCCTTAGAAAGATCCTAAGCTACATTGATGTCAGTAACAACTAATACAGAAGTTAGACTTGTATAATACAGTAGGATTTTTTTTTACCACATGTATCAAAATAATCTTGCATTTCTTTATTTTCATATTTAAAACCACATCTATGACTTTTGACATTTCGGGATTTTACTCACAGTTGAGTGGGCATGTGTGAGACACACAGCTGAACCAACACAAATGAGAACTATGAAGAGTCATGCCAAATTACACCATGTTCTTGCAAAACGGAAAGCTCATAAACAGGTTCATCTTGCTATCAACATGAGAGGGATAAAGGAGTAAAACAGTGAATTTGGGGTGGCAGTTCTGATTTTGCAGAAATAAGCTTTTCAGTAGATGGGATGTATAAATGTCAATATGATGGGTCTGAACCGGCAACTCTAATTGAAGTAAGTAATTCCACTGAAAGTAAAGTGAGTTATTTGCATAGAGAAGGGCACAAACATTGCATGGTAACTTCTGTGTTAAAATCTGTCTCTTATTATCATAGCAAAAGCTTGATTCTAACAGTCACAAAGAAGAAAAGATGCCTGGGATGCTTCAATTAGATACAAAACTTAATCTTTTTTCAAAAATGAACAGCTGCAGTCCATTTCTGTAAATGGTCTGATGAAATGATATCCTTCTGTGCAGTGTACACTGCATCAAGGATCACTCTGGATATGGATCATTTTTGATAGATTTAATTGAAGAATACTTAATAAAAAGAAGGGGGGGGTTAGCACACAAGAATGAAGATATTATCTGGAGGGCATCAGTCTGAGGAAAGGTGTATTAAACAGCATTTAGGAAGATAAACAAGGAGAAGTAGTATGGGCATTCAAATGAAGAATAGAAGTAGAGATGTAAATTTGAATGTGAATACCAATACCTTAAAGACCTGAGATAGATATAAAGAATTATTTTAAGTTAATGTGCTATTCTGGATAATTCAAATTGAATTCTGTTGTAGTAACAACAAGGTCACAACATTGAAGAAAAAGTATTTATTTGCACTTACTTGTTTTTAGGAGATCTGAGGGACATAATATGATTCTTCATGATTGAAGGTGAAGGTTTGTTTATTGCAACTAGGAATAACCCATCATGTTAATAATAAAACTACATTCTTACTGAAAATATTTGCAGTGAAAAACAAGTCCAATATTATGTTATAAACATCATAACTTAAAATACAATAAACATGAAGATTATAAATAACTGAATCACAAGTCAAAGTGTAGTTTTCTTCATGGAAGACAATCAAGTCTGATTATTCACTGAGAGCAACAAATAGAAATTCTTTTTATGATATAAAATTCACATTTCAGAAATAAAATGTATGGAGTTTAACACAGAATCACCTCTGGACTAAATTTGATCACATTCTAATTAAAGGAAACCATGTTATTTATCTCTCACTATTCAAGCATCAAAAATCCTTACCATATTTCATTTGTCTTTCTCTAAACCCAGGACTGTAATAGGCAGTGAGTTTCCCTAACTTCACTTTCATACAGAAGCCTGAACTAGGAATCGGAAGATAGGAACGGAGACTGGAGCTCATCTTTCTCTCTTGCTTCCTGAGTGGCCTTGCACAGATCATGTTCTCTCTTGACACCTTGGTTCTAAACACTATTAACTACCTGGCACTCCAGCAATTTAGTTATACATTTCCCTTACACCAAAAGATGATTCTATCTTTATATATACAGTGGTTCAGACAGACCTGAACTACTGTCAAAGTAATGGTTTACCTCTGCTCTTTAAAATTCACTTTCCATTCCTTTAGAACTAATTTTCTGATTCCCTATTTGTATATTAAAATACTGAGTGGTTGCAAAGGGCATTAAGTGAAAAAGAAAAATGTATCCTAACAGTTATTGGATATGTTATCTGTTTGATCTACCTCAATTACACAAGTGCAGGGAAAGATGGGTGCTTTTTCAAAGCAGTACACAGGGATTAGATGTGTGACCACTGTTACTGTAAATGGACTGTGTAAAGCTAAATCTCACATACAGCTAGAAAAACATTACTCTTGATAACAGTATCTAATGCCATCATTTCTCTATAAATAAAGATGGCCAACTACTTATCTCATCTACACCAATATGTGTACAGAGTAATGCTTCTGACTTCGGGCAGTGACTCTGGAATATATTTGGAAACAGACTGTACACCCAAATGTTTTCCAAACAGATTTCTATCTCAAAGCTTGCAACAAGATTTCCTATAATGAGAGAACATGTTGAGAGGGAAACATTGACATTTAAATAAAATTATAAAGCTGCAATAAGAAATAAAAATAATAATCAAGAAGTTGCTTCTGCTTCTGTTAAGTTAATGGATATCTTCCCATGCTAATCAAGAGGAACAAGATGAGAGTAGCTCACATGGTTTGATAAAATAAACTGATATTTAATAGAAAGTTGTCAAATCTTCAGTTTTTTAACTAGTTATTTGGAAACAGTAAATAGTTGCAAATCAAATTCAAGGAAACAGCTAGGGATGTATTTGCAAAGTGGCACACAGGGGCCAAGCAGTGACTTTCAAATTTGGCCTTTTGGTTTTCTTACGAAAATCCACGCACATTTTCCAAGTGAAAAATAGCCATTTGCATATGTTTTGTGTGAATTTACACTGTAGCAGTAATCTTCCCTGAAGATTCTGTGTGCCCTTACCATGCCCAGCACAGGGCAAGCAGACCTTTCACTACAATATAGGATGAGACTGGGACAAGCCATGCTGGGTCAGTCTGGGAGCTCAAACTAACAGAAGAGAGTCTGTCTTGCCTATCTTCTCTGTGACATGTGCCTCCTGTGGGCTTCAGCTTGAAGAGAGAGATTTCTGATTTGATTTAGGTACAGTAGAGACTGGAACTGAACATGCAAGAACTTTGCAGTGAGCAGAACAAAACCAAAGAGCGAAGCAGGACTTGCTGGACAGTGACAATAGCACTAGAATCAACAACTTTAAGAGATGGAGCTAGGACAGGTTAAACGAAGTGACCTAGGAAAGTAAGCTTGAGGGTGAGAGTAAGAGAAGTATTCCAGAGCTCTACAGTATGGCCATTTCCCAACCATTGTGGTCTGATAACATAAACACTTCTACACAGTCTTTATGAAAGAGCAAAATATGCTATTATTATTTCACACAATTACATATTTTGGGTTTTGTTTTAATTATTTTTCTAACCTTACATGTAAGTAAAATTGGAGCATCTAGAAATTAAGAAGAAAATCTTGAAGAGTTACTACATTAACCTCTGGATTGTGTCACCTTTGCAGCAGCACAGTGAAACCAACAGAAATGTTGTGCTGAATTCTGAGCAGAGCATTCAACAAAGACCAATTCTACACTTAATAAAAAATCTAATACGGAAATATACCAGTAACTTCTTGCTATCATTTGCAAAGCAAGTATTTTTTCACACTATGGCTTTGACCCTTTGGATTTTATGCCTCTTTTTTTATATACTCGTATTGTCAAGTCCTTAATTTTAACATATTTGCTTGCCTGCTTTCACTTCTTTTCCTGTGCCTCACTTCACCAGCCATTTTTACTGCTTTAACTTGCAAGGATTCCCACAGGAATGGTCTTATGTCCCTGCTAGACAGCTGACAGGAATATTTGGATCAAGACAGATTGTGCCCTCCAGACTTACTCCCTTAGCACTAAATCCAGCTTCCTCTCATAACATATTCACATTTATCATGGACGCAAATAAGAACCCTAAACTGCAGTCTAAAATGCTGGCCTCTCTCTGTGACATTTCCTTGCTGTTGTTGTCAGCTTAATTTCAGCCATGCTAAACCAAAACTTCTGTGCTCTCATGCTACTTCTTTCCTCAATTATTGGTACTATTGTCACCCTGCCTGTCAGTCAAGCCCATGACTTCAGAAGTCATTTTTCACGTAGACTGCTCTTCAGGTTATCATAACCAGTTTATGTGCACATCTTCCTCACTCTTTTGGAACAGTAGGTTTCAAGTAGTATTTTTCTATCACTTCACAGCTAAAAATCTAAGGTAGTGTCTCAAATTTCTCTATTTTATTGTAATAAACATCTCTTTCCTGGGTTTAACTAATCCAATCCTTCTCTAGCAAATCAGCTCTCTGGAATGCCATTGTTAGGACTGTTATGCTAGTCCATTGTTTTGACCCAGTTACTCCACCTAGCATCTCATGGTTGATTCTAGCACATAAAATGAAAGCTACCTGTCTCTGCTATCAAGATGCTTCACAATTTGGTTCCATTCTACCTGTTATCTCTTATTCTTCGCTGATGTCATCCGCCATTTCTGATCAGCCAAGGATGCCACTCTCCTCATTTCATTTATTAGATTTCCAAACAAGTCATTTTATTTACTTTTGATCAGTTCCTACAAATATTTATACGGCTTTTTGAAACCTACTTCATTCTGACAGAGGTTTTGCTCTGGAAAATGTCTTTTGCTATCTGTTCCCTGCAGTTCAAGTGAGAATATGTGGCTGTCAGAAGTACTTATCTCCAGAATCTGGCACTTGACAATACTGGCATCCACAGGGGCTCCTGCAGCCTGGCAGAGACACTACAGGGGTGCTGAACTCACTTGAACATATTCTGGAATGACTTGTGTGTGCTGTCTTTTTGAGAGAAATAATCTAGCTCAAAATTGTTGGTTTCACCAGGAACAACCACAAACAGCTGGACAATAGGCTAACAAGCATATTTTATGTAGGTCATCAACAGGTTATCAAGGAACTAGACAAGACACCTCAGGTATCATATTAGAAGGACATAAGGACTGTAAAACATCCAAATACCATAAAGATATATAATATGAATGAAACATACAGCATTGAAAATTACTGGAATCTGACTGTACTTTTAGGGGATGGAAAACCAATTAACCAATTAGAAAAGTCTAATCGAATAGGAGATAGTAACTTGTAGAAAAGTCAAGTCTGGTATACTGCATACTTAAGTAAGTAAATGAATACAAAGAGAGCTGTGTCCTGCAATCATTTAGATTTGTGCTCTTGGAACCTGACCCTCCTGATTTTTGTCTGGTCATAAGTACACAGCACAAGGTTTGCTATCTGTCATGCTGCTAGCATAAGACCTACAGGCTTAAATTTAGTCTGTCATTTAAAGTGATGGCATTAATCAGGATACAAACTGGAGGAAGTTTCTGCATGGGTCAGTTAATATTGTCTAACTGGTAAGTGGCCAAGCCTGGAAATCGTGTAGAAAGATGCTACGATGTTTTTACTATCGTATGCCTATTATGAAACAGAAAAGAAAGAGATGAAGTGAATTTTCCATGATGAATTCTAATCACCCATTTGGTACTAAAACAAAGCTGAATTTTATATAAACACAGATCTTACATTTTACTTTCTTGGATAAATTCACAGTAAAAATATTATGTAGTAAGTGAGCTGAAACTATCCCAGAGAAAGATTTCTGCCTTACCTTTGGCATCAGCTATCCTCCCTGTTCTTCGCCTTTTGAAAGAGTTTATTATGAAACTTAAGATTCATGTTTCTCTAATGGAGTTACTGCTGCTTTTATCTTTGTATCACCTTCCCTGGGCTAAGAAGAATGATCTGAATATTAATTTTTACAAGTATTTATTTTGGCAGCGGAGGTAGCTGAATTTACCTGCTCTCTGCCCAGTGAAAAATGATTATTTTGAAGCTGGATCATTTCCCTGATGTAATTCAGCATATGAACACACAATGTTATGCGAGTACTACAAGGCAGGAGGACAGTGGCAGAAACTAAGGGCCTGAGTGGAAACTTTAAGAAAGCAAGCACCCAAGAAACGTGTATGGATCCACTGACTCGGCCTCTGATTTTCATATGACACCTCCATAGTTTTATATTCTTGTAGTTATTTGTGCTTATGCAAAATCAATGTAAAGGACTATCTAACTGGAATAGCAGTGATTTACACTTTGTTGTCAGAAGTGGAAATGAGCACTGGAGCCTTGCGTCAGTGTGGAATCAGGGCTCCAACAATGTAGTTTGATAATACATGGCATGCACAGACAATAGCAGTCTAAACAATATTACTGTCTTCCCTTAGTAATTTTCTAAAGCTGATTCAGTCGGGTGGCTGCATCAGCACAAATCAGGGTGGCACTGAGGACAATGAGATGGGAAGAGGTGACAGACTATAATCAGAAAAGGACGGGAACTGCTTTAGCCAGTATAGCTAAATATTGAGAAATCTTGGTCTGGTTTCTTGACAGTATTAGATTAAAGTCAGGTAGTTAATTTACTGTCACTTGCCTTCTATCCCACTGTTCTGATGGTCACTTACATCCTCACGGCAAGAATACCTGATCCTGAGAGTCGGCTTCTGAACTGCATTCATACATAGAAATGGGTGGTGCTGACAGAAACTTCTATTTGGAAGGAGGAAAGGAGATAGGAAATTACAAAACAGCTCAGTCAGAAGAGGAAGAGAAGCTTTCCCTATCATTGTCAGATCCATTTTAGAACGTTGTTGCTTTCCCATTTTTTGTTGCTATCCAGGCAGTTTTTCAGCCACTCTGATCTTTGCTTCCTTGTTTTCTGGTGATAACCATACAAAATTTGGACTTTACTCACAAATGAAAAATGGCACTGTAAGAAAAATCTATGAAAGTTACAACAGCATATTAGAAAACAGATATCTTTATATTTAAAATAACAGTTCAAAACGAAGTAAGCTATGTAAGGTAAACTGAAACTTAATATACCTGCAGCATCTTAGCCGATTCATTCAAGAAATCCTCCATGCTCTGATTTTCAGGGTTAAATTTGTTAAGCTGTTGGACTATTATTGCGATATGTTTTCCATGGCTGACCATCTTCACCATGGAGAATCCTATAAATATAGTAAATCATTAATTTTTCATGCCTCCTTCAGTTGTAGCATAATGTATGTTGATAGGCTCATAGAGAAGATATACTGCAGTAATGTAGAAGAGAACATTTAGGTCAAGCTTTCAAAATCACAGTTACCCAGAACAGCTAACAGGAGAAATGAGAATACAGTAAATACATCAATAAAATAGAAGACATAATTACATATTTCTTATTCTGGAAATGTCTCAAAAGATCCTTAGAATGATACCTAAAATGGTTTCTGTATCAGGTTATCTGATGAAATACGAACAAAGATAATACTAGAGAAAAGCATGAATGTTTGCATATGTGCTGTACAGGTCCTATTTAATATATTGGTCTTCCCAGTGACATGCAACTGAAAGCAAAATTTTAGTCTTAAATCTTATCACATGTTGCTGTTAACAGCCTATTTTTCTAAAACAACAAAAAAATAGGAACAGAGAGGAATTCTAAGAAAGCAATGAGACAGTGTTGGTCAGCAAGCTGGGCAGCGATCACAACGCATCAGTAGTCTAGGATTTTGAAGGCACAGCAGTTGGGTACTTCTTATGCTTGATGCTTTTTCTGTGAAATGACTGGAATACATCTATCTCAAATGATGTCTTACTCGTATGTGTGAGAGTCTGCAGAACTGGCTACGTTGATTTTAATGTTCACATGGCAAGAACTATAATGCATTTGCTTATACACATGCACCTGTTGTTGTGTATGAAAGACAAATGATAGCAATGATCAGGGCTGAAAGTCAGTAATCTGTTTTAGCCAAGGGAAAAAATGTGTACAGAAGTAATTTTCCATGGTGAAAATAAAAATATATTTTTGAAAATCGTTCTTGTATTTTATATATCATCATATTTTGATGTTAGAAAAGAATGCTTGATCAAGATGATTCATTCCCACCGTGGTAAAGATAATTCATTTCTTGTTTTAAAAGGATATCACAACATTTCCAGACGCGCTGTTTTTGTACTCTGCCTGTCGGCACTACCATACTCAATAATAATTGCCAAAACAACACTTCTAATTACTAATCTCAAACCACTGAAAAAAAGTTTGTCTGTGATTATGGTCAATACAGGCATTTAGTTACCTGGTATGATCAAGACAAAATGTCCTATTAAAAAAAAAATAATCGTCCAGTAAAACAGGGCTGGATCATGACAAGGAATGGCAAATAAAAAGAGATGCTATTGTGTCTCTGTCACAGGGGGAATCACCGTTTCTCCACTCCTCTGAGAATCATGATCTGTTTCTCTGTACCTGCCAAGGTTCTTACACTCACAAGGGATTTTGGATAAGGGAGAAAGAAATACCTCCATACTCATTCAGGCTGAATCATAATTCAGGGTCCAACAGCTCTACCAGTGACAAATATTTTTTCTTCTGGCACAGCAGAAACAAGTTTGAGCTCTCACGCTCCGTACATGCTGATATTCACTCTTCCCCTCCACATAACAATCCAAAATTTTCATATTCCAAAATATTCATATTCCAAAATATTCATATTCCAAAATCTGGAATATGAAGACTAAGACATATAGTAACACCTCGAGAACCCTGGACATACAGTGGTTCTTAACAGAAAGAACTTCACTTGTGATTGTATTTAAAGAAACTGCTGTTATTATCATCAACGTTTTAAAACATACACATCAAATAAAATGCTTTGTGTTATGACATGCACCCTTATTTCCACACAGCCATTTAGAATATTCTAATTGTTATGTATACAAAGGATATAAATTTATACTATGTACAAAACGGTAGAAAATTTCCTCCATTATCAGATGCAGAATTTCAGTGAAAGTCACCTGACTCTCATTTTACAATGGAGCTTGGAAATATTTTGAAAGCAGTTAGACATGATAAGGCTGTCCACAATTTTAGGGACTGGCTTCAATGACCTGAAAGATTTCTTCAGGTTTTCCATTTGCTCCTGTGTTCCTAGTCTAGAAAGACTGTGACTGCATTTCCTCTGACAAAAGCTGTCCTTAAAAAGAGGGCTGAACTAAGCCTCCCTGCAAAATTCAGACAGATCAAGTAGCTACTGCTCAAGATGGAATAGGTGTTTCTCTCGGCTGTGTGCTAGAAAAAGAGCCGCTGAACACAGGGCACAATTGTCCTAATGGTTACATCCTGCCATTCTCATTTGCTCTGGACTTCTCTGCATCGCTGACCGTCACCTGAGCATAGCAGAGTGCAGTTCGGGGCACAGGTCCTCTTTTCAGCACATTCCTCCCTTAAGGCAGCAAAGTGTCAGGTGGAAAACATTGACTCTGAGCAGCTATGGCCTGGACCTGAAGTTTATTTTTAATTTGCATATATTTCAGTGTTTTGCACACCTACTACAATTATTTTACTTGACACTATTTTTTTACCTAGTATCTTGTGGGACTTTACAATTAAATATCCTTTGTACAAAACCTTCTGGAAAGAAGTTGTATTATATTTATGAGACAGCTAAGTTAAAGGAGACGGAGGCTGGCTACTTGCCCAAAAGCACAACAGTGAATGAAAATGCCGGGAGCAAAGCACAGCCATCCTGTCTACTGTACAACATGGGGCCGCGTCGATCTTTTGTATTTATAAACGCACCATAAACGAGTGAAGTAGTTACAAGCCTGCCCGGGGGCCCTGGCACTTCACATCCCGAGCATTTTACCCGTTTCTGTTGTCGCCGGGGCCACGTACGGCTACCGCTGCCCTGCCGGGGCCGGGGGGCTCGGCTGTTTGCAGAGGGCTCGGCGCGCCCTCAGCCTTGAGGAAAGGAGCCTTCTCCCTCCTCTCCTCCCGAGTATACACGTATGTACACACAGGCACGCACCCACCCCGCAGCCCACCGCCCTCCTCCTCGCTCCCAAGCCTGGAGCGCCAGCGTGCCTTGCCGCCGCACCCCCCGCGCCCGTTTCCACCAGCCAGCCGAACCGGTGCGGCAAAGGTGCGGGCAAACCCTCCCGGCTCGGCGGGAGCCTCCAGGAAGCAGCTTGATCTGTAATCAAACTCAGCCTGCTTTTTCCCAACCTCAGTCCCTTACACCATCCCCATTTGGCTCGCCCTCCTGGGATGTTTTAAATGAGATTCTAATTTCTTCAGGCCAGGGATGATCTTTTATCATGTCTCATACAACCCTTCCCGCACTGGGGCCCGGGCAGCATGGGACCTGCAGGCATAATTACAGTCCCGATGATAAATACCAGTCACACTGTTTGCCTCCCCACTCCGGCTGCGCTGTAATCAAACTTGCTGATTGTTTTTAAAAGGCAGGTGTGTACTTCGGGCCTGATGCAAGGCTGTCCTACATTCTGCTCTGGGTCACGTCAGGCTCTTTGGATTCAACACCAAAGAGCCACGGTACTCCTCCAGCCTCGTGTGCTGCACGGCTCTGGCTCCTCACCTTCCCCACAAGACCCGAGACCCCCGCGCAGCACAGCGCGCCAGCACGGCGTGTAGGTATGATGCACACCCAGAGAACACACGCGTTTGTTTGTCTGCTGTGAAGGAGCGGTGAGCTGATGCAGTCTTCTCACCTTTGTGAACCGTGGCATTTCCTCAAGGCCATCAACCTGGTGATGCCCAGCACAGCTGACCTGCTGGGTACATTTCTTCTAATTTTCCCATTAATAAGCATGTGGTAAGCGCTGGTGCTGGATGGCACTGGACTGCCAGCACTGCAGACTCCCGTAAGGAGACATGGGAAGGCAAGATGACTCTTCTCTGCCTCTTAGATTAGCATATGTCAAGTCAAGCTGGTCGCTCCAGCTGTGCAGATCAGTACGGAATAGATACATCAGCACATCCCGAATTACTGATTTGCAGCTGTGGCTGCCTCTATGTGGCCGGCCTGGGCCATGGAGCGATGCACCAGGCCTGCCGGTGTCTCTGATGAGCACACCGGTGCTTGCAGACACTGCTGGCACGTGATGCTGCTATGGAGCTGCACCACAGGCACAAACTTCTGCAGAGATTGGATTCCAGGTTTTCCCCAGAGTGACCTGGTTAAAGGCCAAGCCTTTAGCTGTGGAAGGAGGACCAGAAGTGTCACTGCCTGCTCATGTGCTGTTGGCAGATCACCCAGGGAAGGCCTGGGTATGCACTGAGACCCTGGAGGACAGTTCTCCCTCCAGATGCTACTGCAACCGTACAAGCAGCCCTTGTCAGAGCACTGAGGCTGACAGGGCTGCACATCCCTATGCCCAAGATCCCTTGGTATATGTCACCCCAATCCTGGAGATGAGTCACCATCACACGTCCAAAATGAAAATGCAGAAATACGACTCTTCCTTCTACTCATTCTGTCCTTTGAATACTAATCATTTATTCTTTTAAAGTCTCTACAGGGTCCTCAGATGCTCATTTTCAAGCCCCCTCGAAAACATGGGTTGCAAAAATGCAAAACACATCCACACCTGTCATTGGGCACATGCCCATCTGGATGCTGGAGAAAGCTACAGAAGAGTCTGTTCTGTGAACATCACCAAGATCAGAGAGACCTGGGCCTCTCATCTGCTGAGCAAACAGTAGTTGCATAAATTGAAACTGCCTTGGGCTCACTGGAGTAAAATCACACGCCCAGTGTGTCCTAGAGTTCAAGCATTTTAGAGAAGAAAAGTGCGGAAATCTCCTTGTCTGCTAAGGCCAGTTCACTGCTCCACCTTTTTCGGCTCTCCTCTGGCAGGTTGTCATCACTCCTTGCCTCTCACACCGTCCTCCCCTGCCATGCACTCTGGGCAGGTTTCCAGGCTCCAGCTGGAGAATACTGACTTGATTAGATTTGATTCACAAAGGCATTTCACAACACTTGTTCACCTAAACAAAATAAAAGTCCTGGATCTAAGGATCATAATTAAGGGCAGGATAGATCCTTTCGAAACAAACTGCTGGTAAGTCACTAAATTCTAAATAATACCATTTCCTGCCAAAATCCCCAGCTGAGCAAAAAGTTCATATAAGTTCAGCTGCTCAATCCTTGACTTCCTGAGATAACAGGTGACATGTTTTTGGCTTTTGGGTCCCTTAAACATGCAGGCTTCCATTCCAGTTTTGTCAAATTAACCACTCATCAGATATGCAGGAGGCTTTAGCCATCTCTTCAGCCTCAGACAAACAGGATGCCACCAGGGATGAGGAGGACGTTTTATTTCCTTCACCTCTAGTTCTTTTTGCTTGGACTCCCAACTGACGTGTCCAATATGCATACCAGGAACAAGAGCAAAGAGCCATCACACATGCACCAGTGTTCGGTTCCCGATGACCTCTGCTCAGGTTGGCCTGGGAGGCAGACTTTGTGGCCTGGTTCCTTGCCATGGTGTCTGTCACACTGAAAATTCACTTTTTCTCTCCTAGCTGTTTTCTCAGTAGCGACAGATAGGTGGGAATGAGCTGGCTCCTTTCTGAAAGCTAGCAGTCTTTGACAATTACCGCTGAATTCATAGCATGGTTTGCCACCCCAGCCTCTCTGTCTGAAATGATGTTCAGTTCCACATCTCACAGCATGCCACTCACCTTGCCCGTCCATGAGGCTGTAGCTGAAACTGCTTAAAAAACAACAAACAAAGCACGCTGCACAAAGAGAAAACTAACGGTGACGTACTAACACCCTTCCTGGGTGCTCAGGGAGGATGGCAGAGCTGACTGCTTTGGAATGAGGACCAGGGAGTATCGTTTGCAAGCTGCTGTCTCTCCTGGTGGAGAGGTCAGCCTCTCCAACCGGCTCAGCCACAAGCCCCTCCTGAAGCGCTCACAGATGCTGAGGCCAGGCTGGCCTTGGCTCCAGCCCTTCTGGCAGCTTCATCCCGAAAGGAAACCACTGTGGGGACACATTCAGTTTCCTCTCCATGTGCCCACTTAATTCCAGCAAGATAATTTTTACCAAATGTACTTTCTTCAGAAGCAGCACAAAGCCCGCTGTGTGAATCCCATCAACAATGTGCTCATAAAAAAACTTCCTGTTGTGCTGCAATGAAAGTGCTCTTGAGGAATGGGTCTAAAAAAGGGGGTACAGTCAAGAGCACAACAATTAATTGATGGAGAAAGGAATCCACAGTCAGACACACCACTCGTTCACTAGGATGGAGTTACTTCAGTCTTACTGGAAAATGCTCAAAGGCAAAGCAAAAGCTGCTCCTGAGAGGAGGAAGACATGCAGGCAGGTGTTTCACTGGCCTGTGGACACTCTTCACGTGATGGAAAGGGCACCTGAGGGCCACGTGACAGGCCCACAGGAGAAGACCATGGTTGAGGTGGACCTCAGAGAAGTGCAGGAGCCTGGCCTGAAGCTCAGCACTGTTCCCACCAGCTCCAGCCTCGCTGAAGGTGGAGGGGTTTCACGCAGCATCAGATCCAACATGGGACTGTGTCACTGTCCACACTCAGGCACAAGCCCCCAAGTCCTCCGGGAAAGCATGGTCCCCCAGCTCGCCAGGTAGCTCCAGCGCACCGCACTGCAACATGAGACGAGAGGAAACACTTTTGGCTATATCAAAATGAGGCACTTTAATCATTCTTTTAACTGGAAATTTAAGCAAAGTCGAGACCATTGTGCAAAATGTTTCCGTGTCGATGAATCAACTTCTTCCAAAGGAAAAAGCTGTGCCATTTGAAAAACGTGAGCCCGTTATACATAACCAGCCCTCCCCCAGAGACCTCACAATTAAGGCCTGAGACAAGCTGAAGCAAGCAGGCAAAACAAACCCTGCGTTTGGAGGTACCAATTAAGCAAGCAGAGCAGAAATCTGAGTTTACCACTGGCGTGACCGATGCCGGAAGGGAAGAGTTTGTTGGCAAATTTCAAAATTAGACTTAAAAGAAGAAGAGCTGGTTAATATGAACCAAGCAGCCTTGCTAGACTGAAAATTGATGAAATGGCTCTTTGCGTGTTCCTGCCTTCCCGTTTTATGCATATGTCATAAATAATTAACCGGCTCTTTGTCTTCGGCCCTTGAGGAATTCTGGGGTGTAATAGCAGGAGTAGCCGATAGGATCTTGACTCTTCTCTCTTCAGACAATACAGGGCTCTCACATGTAATCCCGTGATGGCACGGAGCAGGTTCTCCTTATCCTCCCAATCGGGTTTCTATCCTGTCCTGCTCCTGTGCATGTAATTATCCTCTGGAGCCACGTTCATGGAAGCAATAGGCACACACGCCACTCGGTAGCGCCGTGCGGACTGGCAGACCTGCTGAGGCTGGGCTGTAATTATAGTGTAGAAGCCCTGCAGCAGCAGCCACCCGTCCTGCACAATAACAGCAAGCAAGTAACACCTTGTAGGCCAGCTTCCCCATTAGGTTTTTTATTATTTTTGCGGTCATGAGTCATATGGGAGTACCTAGCAGGTAACATGTCATGTACAAGTGTTGGGCCTGGAGACCAACGGGGCAGACAAATCCATCTTTTCTTTGGCTTTAACCTGAGCCACCTCAAGAGACAAGGTGGGTTTATCAGCCCTGTGGCAGTCATCCTGAAGGCAAGGCGGGCTGGGAGCTGGGCGGCACGCCTAGCAGCCTCACATCTCCCTGGGCTCACGAGGCCATATTTGGTAGAGAAAAGTGATTTTCTGTGATTTTGTTGAAGACAGCTACAGCTCAGGACGTTGTGCCAGGTCACTGCCTCCTGCCTCGTAAGCATGTGTCTCAGCTGTCTGTTGGCACCCATCTCCGTACAGGGCCAGGTGCCCACGGGACTGCAGGACACCATCGGATGGCCACCCGCTGCAGTCTTGCCCGCAAATGATGCTCCATGATGTGAAAAGGTGAGGCCTTGGCCAGCTGGTAGCCAGGAACCCCAGCCTGTCCATCCTTGACATGGCTCCTGGGGGTTGGACAGAGCCAGAAGGCTTCCCGACTCACACAAGGGACATCACCATCTTCCTGCCAACTGCCTTTTCCTAGTGCCCAGACATCCCCATCCTCTGTTCTGAGAGACATTGCACCTGGGAAATTCCTTGGGATACTGTCTGCATGTCCCATCTGCAGTGGTGTCCCACCTGCAGTGTTGTCCCACCATGACCAGGAGTTAGAGGGCTGCCAAAGCAGCTGAAACATGAGACAGGAGGCATGTGAATAAATCTGACCTACCACCACCACAGGCAAGCACAGCCCCTACTGAGAACAAGTAACAGGGAATGGGGCACCAAAATAATGCAAATCACGGAGTTCCCCTGTAAACTAGTACTGTTTCAAAGGAGATTGCCTGGGCCTCCATCAAATGCCACCTCCCTTCTGGAAGGCAAAGGCATCTAGTCCTTCTTACTGATACCCCAATCTGCTTTGGATACATTTACCACAAACACTCGTGTAATTTTGCACCTTGATGCCATGTCTCAAAGCTTCAAGTCTAGGAGAGCCTTACCAACCCAGGGCAGCACCGAGAGCAGGATTGTTGTATTTCACTTTCTAGCAAACCGTTCACTCATCCAAAGGTCAGGAAGCTCAGCAGGACACATTTCACATGTTTGTTCACCTCCTAGAAGCAGCTTGAAAGCCACAGTCATCCTAGAAGTGTGACAGTCTAAATCACGCTGCTGTCTGCAGGTGCCCACATTTCACCCAAGGGGGTTGCGGTGGGGAAAGGCAGCCTGGATGGAGTCGGTGGGTGCTTCTACTGTGGACAGCCATCATGGGCTGGCAGAGAGAAGTGAGCTTTCTGGGGAAGGAGATGGAGCGTGGCTGGCACCAAGGGCACAGAGACAGGAGGGCTGGCCCTAGCTGGGGTGAGACAAGCAAGTTTACATTGAGATCTTGGGGGCTGATTAAAAAAACGAAGCACAAAGACAGGCCTAAAAAGTTGCACGAGCAGTCACAGGTGAAGTAGCACAGAACAGGTACCGCCGGTCCGCGTCTCCCTCCCTCTCACCCACACCCCTTGTCCTGCCCCGACTGCTGGCTCCACAGTGCTTGTGTCTCCATAGCTCCCTTCTGGGAAGGGAGGGCTTCCACCCTCCCGCTCCGTCTCGTGCCAGCATCTCCTCCCCATGTCTCCCTGCTCTGCATTTCCCATCTTTCTCTCCCCCCAGGGATGCATAAGCCGTTTCACCCTGCATGCTTTCCTTCCCCCACTCCTCATTCCCCCATGGGGAAGCCATTTCGTGCTTCCCCACCGAGGTGTTTCCCTTTCGCGCCCCAGGTAGAGGGAGAGCCAAAGGCCGTGGCCTCCCCAGTGGCTCTGCTGCCTGTTGGCTCCACATCCAGGTAGCCCCAGGCCACCAATCCACCCATGGGTGCTCTCCACCTACATGTCCCCAGCTGGCACCACAAAGGGATGAGGAGCACCCGCATCCCCTGTGGCCCCTTCCAGGCTTCCAAGAGGGTCCTGCAGACAGCAAGGAAGGAGCTGTGAAACTCCAGTGGTTAATTTTCCCCCTCCTTCCATCGCATATTACAAGCCTTTTGTGAAAGCAAATAATTATAAAACAAATTAATAAAATAAAATGAACAGAGACATGACCTCAGCCTGGCTGCTCAGAGCAAGAGGTGGTGTCTGGACCTGACCAGCTGTTGCTACACCTATGCCACAGCACGATGGGCAGCATTTCACAGGGTAGTCACAGAAAAGGCAGAGTCCACACTGCATGTTAATGTTTTTTGGTGAAAGAGCAATGCTATATCCCCTATTTTCCAGCTTTCTTATGGGAGATGTAAGGGTTTGACTGGGAAGTGTTTACCTAGCCACTGGAGCTGAGAGTGAAACCTCCGTGTTGTACCCAATAAACTACTCATTTTTTTTCTCCTTCAGAACAAATAAAACCACAGTGGGATCAAAACCTGCTCTTTCCTTTGGTGGTGGCAATGACTGACTTGTCCCAGCTAAACTAAACACATCTCCCTTCAGCTTTGTCCTTCACCTTGCAGTCACTGCCCCCACAAGACTGGGAGTCCCAGAGCACCATGGAGACAAGGCGAGGACCTGTGCAAAGTGACTGTGTCTCTGCAGACAGCAAGGATTTCTTGAAGATACCAGGCAGACAGATGAAGGGCGATCTCAGCTTTGGGAGCGCTTGGCCACGGACACCGGTGCTCACAGCGAGTGCCCAAGCTTCACCCCGAGCAGGAGCCCGAAGGAGTGATGGTTGGGACAAACACTCCTGTGCAGGGTGACAGTGAGCACAAGGCAGGTGATGACTGTGGGCTAGGGAGCGTATCCACCTCAAAATTGCTGTTGACTGCGGGTGTATGACGAAACATGTCACCATTGCAGACAGACGTGTACATAGCGATGTCTGATTCAGATCACTACTAATTACTCTGGCAGAGTGTTACAAAAAAGCCAACACCCGCTGAAGAGGCACGATGCTTCCTGGAGTGATGTTCTGCCACTGATTGTAGCTTGGCTGTTGCAGCTTGTGCTTACCTTTCCTCCTGAGAAGGGGGTCACATCTTTTCCCGATCCTGAGCACTCACTGCTCTATCATTAATTTCTTAATGAAACCCCTGAAATCAAGTAAATCTATGACAGTTCGATACTGATAGCTGCTCCTGGGGTGTGGGTTTTCACCCAGCTGTGCTATTGTCTGACAGTCAATTCATTTAGGAGCTGAAGGAAAAGTATGATATGAGCCGTGCCCTAGGCAAGGAAGAGGGAGGATGCTAGCACTGCCCCTCTGTCCATGTCTCTCCAAACAAGACAAAGCAAAAGAGAACAAATCAAGAAGCAAGGATGGATGTGAAAGGCAAGAGGGAAATATAGCTAAATATAAGGGGGAATAAAAGCTTCCTAAAGACAAGAACAGTTACAGGAAATGAGGGGCTGCTGAGGAAGGTGGTGAGAGAAAGAGCAGCAGCGATGCACCCTCTACTCTCAGTGCAGGAGCTCTACCAGTGACACAAATCAAGGCATTAAGACAGCAAGGGGCCAGTACCAAAAACCTCCAGGCAGAGATGCGCACTTGGGGCACCCCTTCTCCCTGTCAGGGCATCCTTTCCCAACAGGCCGCTATGCCACCTCCATCTTCATTGTGGCCTCTAGCCTGCAGCAGGGACCAGAGAGGTGTGAGGGCCACTCTGAGCCAAGGCTGCCTGGGTGTCGCTGGGGTACAGTTCACCCTGCCCAGCCACTTCTGTATACCAGTCACTGGAAAGGTAAATGCCAGCTCTCCTGGACCTTCCCAAAGTGACTTTGAACCGCTGCAGCACAGGCACTGGCTCCCGCAGGACAGGTAGCCTTCGAAAGGACCAGTGCCCCAAGGCGTAAGTAAGCCTATTTTTAGTTTTTAAAGGTTGGAGAAGCCTAGGCAAAGAGCTTGGGAAAGTGGTGTGAAATGACCTCGCTGGTTTTCTAATTGGCATCTTCTTAGCATTGCAGCATTGCTCCTCAGCACACACATTAGCAACAGCAAAAGGTCCAAGACAAGACATTTGACAAAAATGAGGTCACGGGAGTAATTCACACTATCACCAAAACCACCTGGTCCCACCACACAACAGTGACGCAAAAGACACTGACCCAACCCTGATAAGGCATGAAATGTCAGAGGCCGCAGCACACACTTCTCAAGAGCTCCCGCATTGATCCTGCTGTCCAGCTGAACATCGGCCTCTGTGACAATCTCCAGTTTCACCAGGGAGCCCTTTTATTTTGCCCTCTGTGCTGCTGTGAGGCTCCCACATCACCAGTCTGGTGCGACCAGGTGTTTACAGTGGTGGTGGCTGCTCTGTTTTTTTCTGCATGGTATTTCTCATACACCCGTGGCACTGCTACTGTGGCAGTCATGGCTCTTCCCCAAACCTGCCTCCCCCTGGGCTCCTACTGCTGTTAGCCCCCTGCCAGCTGCAGCAGGGGTCTGTGTAAAAAATCTGGAGTCAGCTGTGGAAATAAGCAAATATTTTTGGTTAAGAGATGATTGGCAGTATTTCAGTCTGATACAGAATTTGGCATTTCAGCTGCAGAAGCCTATCCCCCACAAAGACTGTGGCTTTCCATCACATTGCTCACGTATTTGTTTTCACACTTTTTTTTCTGAAGAGTAAAATGGAATTAATTTTTTTCCTCAGGTTTTCTTTCTGGTTTTGCTTGTTTGGTTTTGTGTTTTTTAAACATCTTAGTATTACTTGTGGAAAAAGAGCTTGCATTTTGGAACTTTTAAAGTGGACCTGTGCAAGTGGCCATAGGTGAAAGGATACTCTCATGCAAGAATCATACTAAGGTCAATCAACACAGGGAAGCCAATTAGAATATTTTTATCACCATTATGGCAAAGGCTCTGGAAAAAAACCCCAACATTTTGCAACCTTACGTTTCCTGCCACATGAAGATAAATCTAAGTCCCAACACTAGGAGCAAAGACTTTTCTTTGCTCATATGAAAAAAAAAGTGGGAAAGCACATGGAAAGGGCACTGCTAAGGGAGGGCTGCCCATCTAGGTGCCCTCTGGGAAAATGGCAGGACCATGCTCCAAGAGAACAGTCGAGCAGATGCCTGCAGGTGGACTTCAGAGCTATGACAAAGTTAAGAAACCCACTGGTTGGACTCAGAAAGAAAGAAAAAACCTTTGGCTGCAGCTGAAAAAGTACTTCTTGACTTTTAACAAGATTGTCCTTCAAAGCTTCCCAAAGATTCTGAGCTGGACCCTGGCTGTTTTTCTAGAGAAAATGATGCTGCAGGTATACTGAAAACTGGAAAATGAAGGTTAGGAACAGTATGACTCATTAAGGATAAATCATGATGACACTCATCTTTGCACAGAAACCAGGAAGTTTCTCTTCTCAAGTGTACCAAAGTCTTTAGGAGGAAACGATTGCACACACAGTTACTGAGTCTATTGCAGATAATTATATCTATTTTTCCAGTGAGGTAATCTCCCTCACTCTTTTGCAGTTCAAGTTGGGTGATCGTTTTCAACACTACCGTCATCATCATAAATGGGAGTGTCCGAAGTCCTGCAGGGACTGGGAGAGGTGAGCGTGGGGCATCTGCTCTGCCTCCTGGCCAGGAGCTCAATGGCACCCGGCAGGTGACATGCAGCATCCAGCCTAGGCCAGGGCAATATTCAGGCAAGCAAAACCAACAGGTTTCCTACTCCTGAAGCAAAATAAATCTGTTGAGTTTTGAAACAGATTTCTATTTGAAACAGAAAAGCTAGATGGAGAAGGAGCTGGGAGGATCAGCGAGGCTGCCAATGCAGACTGCTCTTGCAGGGTGAAGAGGGAAACACCATCCCATCCCATCCCATCCCATCCCATCCCCTCCCACCCTCTCCCATCCCACCCTATCCCATCCCATCCCATCCCATCCCACTTGCTACCCTTCAGGGGAACCCAGGAGCACTTGTCCCTGGAGCAGGTCCAAAGGCAGTGGAGTGACTGGCCCAGGCACCACCAGGAGCAAAGGATCCCCAGCGAGGGAGGGCACGAGCTCACCCTGCGCCACTGCTTGTGCTCCCTGTGCCCTCACACACAACCCTCTGGGTCAGATTGGTACAAGTATTTAGATGCCTACAGATGCAAATCAGGCATAACATGGTGTTTCCCAAAGCATTTGCATCTCAGACGCCCACATATTCTTAAAACTCTACCCTTCCGCCTATGCATGTGTTGGTTTCTTCATTTCTAAAATGGATACGGTAATTACCCGCCTCTCTGGCAGCAGGGGGAGAAAAGGAGACACCTGGTGCGCTGCTGTTAGCTCAACAGCAGTGCCGGGTCCCCTTCTCATTCCAGCTCTGCACCATGTGCTAGGTGATGCTGGCTAGTCCATTGACACCGGCTATTGCATCTGGTGATTTTGGAAGAGGAGAGAAATGCCAGCTCTGAGTCTCTGTTTCAGAGGGTTTTCTGGGATGATGCTTCCTGACTGCTTCCTCAATATCTGTGGGCTTGTGCCTTAGGAAAACTTCAGGCTCCCCAGGCTGGTGGCACATCCGACCGTCATGTTGCACACAGGCAGCTGCTGGCAGGCACGTGACGGGGACTTGCCAGAAATACTATAGGGTCATGTGCATGCGTTGCAGGGAAACAAAATCTGTGTGGGTGCCTTTTAAGGAAACCACGAGCCTGCTTTTGAGCACCCTGGCGATCACACAGCTCGGCAGAATCAGCCCGAAAAGCAGCTCTGCATTTGCAGTGTATTTTTCCTGCATTGTCAGTCTTTTGCACTTCCGCTTCGGAGCTAAGCCATGTCTTCATCTCTTCTTGGCAGCGCTCATTTCTCACAGTAAGGAAGTAAACCTAAGAAAAACAAACAGAAGTGTATTGTTGCCCATCAACAGAAAGCAGCGCCACATCAAACTGACCTGCTGGATAGTGCTTTACATTCTACTTACTCAAACATTACATCCTATTTCCCTTTATATTTAGGAAAGCTGGAAATGTACAGACAAAGACGTTTTCACCGCAGGAACAGGGAATACCAGAGAGAGTTCCCCAAAACAGTTTGCAGGCTGAACTCAGCGATCAAAATATTAAGACACAAGTAGGAATCGATACGCCTAAGTAAACACTTCAGCTGATCATCCAGCTACTCCAGGCAGGCAATCCAGCAGGTCTGGCCACTTGGACACTAGAAAACTTGTGCAAATAAAAGCAGTAGGCAGCACAGCAAGTTAGACCTTGAGGTAGGTGCACAGGCTGTGGGCAGAGCTACATACCTGACCTAAAGCACCTGGGCCAAAAAGGGAGCTGTGAGGGCTGGGCTCGTGGCGTAACACTTACGGCGGGGTCACGTTGTAAAATCCCTGGTGCTCAGGTGCTTCTCTCCATCTCAGTCCCGACATAAAAGGTACCACAAAACCAGCAGCACAGCAAGCACAAGGATGCAGCTCCCCTTGGCTGCAGTAGATGCAGCTCATTCCCCACAGCCTCTCGGGGATACGCTGGGCGTTAGCAGGCTAAATTAGCAGGAGTGCTGCAGCTTGCTTATTAACGCATCCTGGGCGCTGCAGGGCTCACAGAAACTCCACAGGGCACGGTGGAAACAGACTCTGCTGGGCTGCAGATCTGTATGCTCAGCCATGACAGCTGTTATTTCTCACACATGTCAGGCTCACTTTGAAATACGGCGCAGCGTGTGGCAACGGCACAGTGGTCCTGGGCTTTTCCCTTTGCAACATGTGTAACATGGAACAGCCCCGCAGTTTCTACTCAGCCCATAGTGCTGCCTCCTAGGAGCCTGCTACCAGTGTTTTTCCCTCAGCAGAGCACTCAAAAAATTGTTTGGTTATCCAAACACACCAAGATACACAAAACCGTGGGATGATACTAATGGTGGAGAGCTGAGCTTGTGGTGATTAATACAAAGACACCAGATACTCTGGCCTTTCATTGGGGAATATGGCAGAAACGTGAGTCACCGGCTGCTCACAGGGTTTGCTGCGGCAGTGGCACACAGCAGCACCTTGCAACACCTCCACTGGCTCAGCCACCTCGCCCGCCTGGAAGTTTCAATGGAGCCCATGAGTTATGCTCCCAGCTGTGCTGGAGGATTGAAAAATTGACCAAACCACCATTTCTTGAACCGCACACTGGCTTGCGGAGTATGCGTTTCAAATCTCACAGCGTGTGGTTGAATATCAGGGAACCCCATAGAGGAGCTGCAAGAAGCAAGCCACAAGTGCCCCGCTCATTAGAAGTTCTCAGGGCTTAGCCTCTAAGCAGAGTGTTTGCTCTATTTGTACAGGGTCAGCAGTGTCCCATGTTCATCAGTTCATAAATCTCTGTATTTTTGTCACCTAGGGACTGTCACACTGGGTCTGACAGATCTGTAGCCTGTCTCCACAAGGACTCAGCGGTGGGTGCTGATGGAATGAGGATGAGAAACAAGGCATGCACTGCCCAGCCTCTCTCTGGGCATCTCCTCCTTTTCAGAAATTCTACTTTTTCCTACAAGTTGTGCAAGGTGTGGTGGTTTGACCTTGGCTGAATGCCAGGTGCCCACCAAAGCCACTCTATCGCTTCCATTCTCAACTGGACAGGGGAGAGAAAAATGTATCAAAAGGCTCATGGGTCAAGATCAGGGCAGGGGGATCACTCAGCAATTACCGTCAAAGGCAAAATAGACTCGACTTGGGGAAATTAGTTTAATTCATTACCATTCAAATCAGAGTAGGACAATGAGAACTAAACCCCAAAACTTACAAATACCTTCTTCCCAGGCTCAACTTCGCTCTGGAATTCTGTATCTCCTCCCCACCCAGCAGCGCAGGGGGACGGGGAATGGGGGTTGTGGTCAGTGCATCACACACTGTCTCTGCTGCTCCTTCCTCCTCACACTCTTCCTCTGCTCCAGCATGGGTCCCTCCCACGGGGTGCCATCCTTCAGGAGCAGGCTGCTCCAGCATGGGTCCCCGTGGGGTCACAAGCCCTGCCAGCAACCCTGCTCCAGCCTGGGCTCCTCTCTCCATGGGGCCGCGGGTCCTGCCAGGAACCTGCACCAGCATGGGCTTCCTGCGGGGTCACAGCCTCCTTTGGGCATCCCCTGCTCCAGCGTGGGGTCCTCCCCGGGCTGCAGGTGGGGATCTGCTCCCCCGCTAACCTCCATGGGCTGAGGGGCACAGCCTGCCCCACCGTGGGCTCCACCGCCGGCTGCTGGGGAATCTCTGCTCCGGCGCCTGGAGCCCCTCCTGCCCCCCCTTCTGCACTGACCTGGGGGGCTGCAGAGTTGTTGCTCTCACATATTCTCATTCCTCTCTTCTGCTGCAATTTGTCATGCAGATTATTTTTCCCCTTCTTAAATATGTTATCCCAGAGGTGCTCCCACCATCACTGCATGGCTCAGCCTTGGCCAGCAGCAGGTCCGCTTCTCACAGAAGCCACTCCTGTAACCCCAAACACACCATCCTGCCCCAGCCTTGCCACGAAAACCCAATACACAAGGCTAAAGGCACGGTTACGCTCACTCACAGGTAGTTTATCTCCCCGGTTCATCCTCAGCCCCGGGGCCCCAAGCTGCACGCACTGCACGCTGGCCAGCAGCAAAACCCGCAGGCAAAACCCAAGGGGAAGAAAAATGAAGATCAGGGCTGCAGGGGCCCTCAGGCCGAAGGGCTTCCCAGCAGGCAGCCTGCCCCCTCCCCAGCACCCCCCTGCAAAGACCCTCCGCAGCAAACCCCGCTTTCCTTCAGCAGGAGTTACCGGTCACAGGAGCAGAGTTGGGTCAGAGAAGCAAACGACAAAATTCCTGCTGATTTCTAGAAGGAGCAGCAGGCGAAGCCCTGATGTTCCCAATATCCCTGCCAGATGCCAACGCAGATTTTTTCAGAGCTGGTTCCTGTTGCAGTGGAAGACATGAAGCATTTATCTGGCTACCTCTGGCATCCAGAGGGATCTCCTTGGAGAGGAAGGATGAGTGAAGACTTTGGTAATTACCTGTGGAACCTGGTCTTACGCTGCTCCCTCCTCTCCCAGGTGGTAACTCCACTACCAGCACGGTGGGGGCAGGCTGGGACAGAGCCGCAGCCCCGCACTGGGGCTGGCTCAGCGACCGCTGCCCAAGCCCTACCACGGGCTCAGCCTCCCTCCGCACTCGCCCCTCCGCAGCGTTAGCTCCTGTTCTGCTGGCAGTTGCAGCTGTGGAGAGCCTTTGCTGATACACAGGCTTTGCAGGGGTTATTATTAGCTTATTGAAATGAAATGGCTGTTGATATGAAAAACTTTGGTACAAAACCAGGACAGGGTGACCTGAGACTGGGAGAACTTCATTTTCATGATGGCAAATGTTGAGGTCCATCATGCATTGCCCATATGCGTGTACAAGCTAATGAGGATTAATACACAGGTAGTGCACTGTTGCCACTATTAAAACGGCAGCATCCTTCCCCTGAAGAAGAAGGAGGAGAAAGAGAAGACTGTCCACAGGGATCCCTGTCTCCCCACCCAGGACCCAGCGGTGATGGCTCTGGGGGATGACCGAGGGGGCTGCCAGTCACCGGGGTGAGGCAGCCGCCCGCTCTGGCCTAGCTCTGTTTTACTGTGCAGTATCTGCCCATGGCAAAGATGCACGGTGTCTTTGCCCTCCATCCTCCATGACCATCTTAACCCTGCAAATCAACAGCTCTTACTGTAGCAGAAGTTGGGAAATGGAGTCAAATATTGCCTGAACTGCCCTGTAAAATATCTCTGCTGCAGGGTTCGAGCAGCACTGATGCCACAGAAGAAACACAGTGGCAGTCACTGCACGATCCCTCTACCACTTCAGCAAAACACCATAGGAAACCAAAGAGCATAATGTATCCGATAACAATTTATTTGCACCAAATCGGCCATCTCCACTTATGAAGAAAATTAGATTGCTTCCCCAGTGAGTAACTAAGCTGATCTGCTCTCCCTCAGCACGTGGGGACAGCCTTGGCTGCTGTCACAGCCACCGCAGACATTCTGGGGCTCCAGACAGGTTCCCCCAGCCCCCTGGGATGGGTATCGCTCCCTGACTGGCCGCTGCACCAACAGGTCACAGCTGAAGTCCCTGCCGGTGTGGCATGCTGGGGGGCAGGCGCTTGGGCCGGTGGGGCTCAGCCGGGGCTATGTGTGGCATGCCAGCCTTTTGGATTTGTGTCCAGCTCTGCAGACTCCTGCCAAAGGCAACGCAGGCACTGTGGTGCTCCGGGCAGGCCGATGCTCAACCGCGTGCATCTCCCCAGTGGATTCAGCCTGCGGAGCTGCTCAGGCAGCTTGCCCGAATTTCTGCTCGTCTCTATGAAAGAAGAGGGATCAGCGACAGAGTTGACGGCTGAAGGCAGACCTGACGGTTTTCCCCCTGTTCAGATCTGCCGCCACCAGAGAGCCCAGTTCAGGAGTCTCTCTGAGTTTCCTTTTAGACCCACAGAATTAGGCTGAGTACAAGAGGGCAGCGATCGCGCACTTAATTTGTTTCACCCTGGAATACATCATCATTTAAAAGCCCAGAATATTTATTGGTGGCAAAGAGATATCGATTGCCTAGCCGCAGGCAGAGTAAAAATCATTGAGGGAAAAAAAAAAGCAAGCAACGAAACAAACCAGAAAAATTGCTCCGGTGCCTCCTGCCACACTGCCAGGCGATGCGCTGTTTTGGTCTCCTCTGCCTTCCAGCATCCCTCAGTTCTCACAAGCTTCCAAGGCATGAGAAATGGCCTTTCCATTTGAATTTATTGGCGAATGGTTTTCAGCAGCTCCCAGGCACTTTATCACCTTCCTGCAGAGGAACATAAAACAGGGCTTTTGTCTCAGCCTGTGCGGTAGGAACAAATAAATAAGGGCAGCTCCCCGCAGCTCCGCCACTGGCTTGTTCACGCGCGGGACCCGGCTGCATTGTACTGAGGAGCTCAAGCTGTGGAGTTCAGAGCTAACTCTGCTCTGAACTCCCCACTGCCCCTGGATGTTTAAAGCCAGTTATTTCCTTCTTAAGGTTTTCCCAACAGGAAAGCTGTTTCCCACCCCTAAAACCTGGTTGAAAGCTAATGGCCCATTGTGGCTCTTGTAAAAGATGAATTTCCCTCCTAATGGTGGCTGCCTGTTCTCTTGCAGCGGCAGCGCTTTCAGCGCTGCTTGGACGCTGCAGTCAGTACGTGTGGCGGGAGTGGTTTCATTTCCACAAATTGCATTTTATAGCGTGAGGGCAATTGCTCATATCGCTGGGGTTGTGCAGCAGCCCTGTGGCAAGCCTCACTGTCGCTCCATTTGCCACAAAACCCCTTGCACTGGTTTCTGCTGCAGGTTGTGCTCAGGAGGAGCGGCGCCAGTGGGGCTGGCATCTTCTGGGGTAGTTGTGGGGCAGCTCCAGACAGGGATGCACCAGGAGGAGAAAGCAGGACCATTGCTGCGGGCAATGCCCTCGTCGGTCACTGGCACGGGGCAGGGGGCTGGGCTGAAATGTCCTTGGTGAGTGAGCAGTGGTGGAGGGCTCAGCAGACTGCCACGGTGTGTGGAGGCCAGCAAGGTGTCACACTGCTGCTGGCCAGAAACTGCTCAAGCCCCAGCGCAGAGGTCCCCGGGGGGGAGGCAGGGTGGCACCCAGCTGCTTTGCGAGATAAACGTGGGGCTGCTCGCTTGTCCTGGCCAAACCTCTGTAATCAATCCCCTTGCACCCAGGGCCACACCACCACATCTGTGCATCAGGACTGCAGCTGTGCACAAGTATTGCAGCTGTGCAAGGTGATGACAGCCATCCACAAGGATTGCAGGCATGCATGGTGATTGCAGAGGTGCACGAGGATTGCAGCTGTACTTGAGTATTGCAGCTGTGTAAGGTGATTCCCGCCACCCACGAGGATTGCAGCCATGCATGGTGATTGCAGAGGTGCATGAGGATTGCAGCTGTGTAAGGTGATTCCCGCCATCCATGAGGATTGCAGCCATGCATGGTGATTGCAGAGGTGCATGGTGACTGCAGCTACGCATGAGGATTGCAGTGGTGCAGCCCCTCTGGAGGCAGCTGGCTCCTGCAAGCCCAGGCACCGCAGCAAGGCTGGGTTTAGCGCATGCAGGCATCAAATGGAGAGCAACATCCCCGCGCAGCCATGCTCCCCACCAGCAACCAGCCTCTGATCTTCCCAGCATCCTTTTGCTGGAGCAAGAAGGATGTAAATTGGCACCTATGTAGCTTTTTACAACCAGTTTCTGGAAATCTGGTAGGCGTTCCTCAAGGTTTTGATTATTCTAATTTTTGCCTAGTTTTAAAGGGAAAGAAAAGCAAAAGGTGCCACCCGTACTTCAAACAGAAGAAATGTGGCTTATGCTGGTGATGCAGTTGCAGTGAACAATTTGTTGTGTTTCCAGCAAGCTGTACTTCTACTTGTATTCTGCAAAAGGAAAGCATTGTATTTTGCCAGCCTAACTTAACTGATTATCCTTCCCAGAAGCTTTAGATAATTATTCGGTTCACCATTTATCAATTAACGAGTAATTCCTGTGCTAATATGCATAATCCAATAGCACAGTTTAATTGCAAGATCTTACCGCTACTGCTGAACTGCATTGTTGGGAGTAATTTCTCTCATTCTTCGATAGGTTCTAATTAGCCCTATGCAAATAACTGATTTTCTAGATGTTAGCAGCTCTGAAAGTCTTTAGCAAAAGCTACTGGGGTCGAAAGGTTTTGTTCTACTCAAAATGTTGCGAGAATTTGAAATTGTAATTTCACTTACAAAAGGGAAAAGTATTTCAAAATGAAAAGTGGTTTGGAGTCAGGTGGTTTTTTTAACCATTTCAGGAAGTTAAAGCATTTTACAAAAAAAAAAAAAAGTCATTGCCACCAGGTCTGTCACTGCAGTGAAACCACTCCCAGCTACTGAAATGTTTGTGCTGGTATTTTCAAAATTTGGGGGGAGGATGTAGATTTCTGCTCTTGCTTTAACACCATTAAAAGGAATAGAAGTTGAAAGCACACAAAGTAAACCAGCTGCTTATCAATGACCTGAGCAAGGGCTTTGTGTGCCCCAGTGCCCCAGATCACATCTGTGCTTTCCAGTCATGCCCCAGGAGATAGCATCTCTCCTGTACACCTGGCCTTACTCATTTGTAGGATTTTTTTTTCTCCAAACAGAATAGTAGCATTTCCAAGACAATCTCAATCCTGTTTAAAGCAACCAAGCATTCTTTAAGGAGCCTTAACATGCCAAACGTGTGAAGAATCCTGAATTCTATGAAAATTCACTTGGGATGTGGGTTCCTGAAGTTCACAGGGGCTTGGAAGTGCTTGGGAGGGCAAACTGAAGCCTCTGGGCTTTTCAGACGCATCTGAGCAGCATGTGCACATGGTGGTTTGTCCTTACACCCTATGAGACATGTGGTCCACCGATACTTCTGTAGACTGACACCAATCCTAATGGCAGCTGTGAGCTGGATGTGGTGCTTCCTCACCCTGAGGGAGGATGAGGGAGGACAACGGAGTGCCCTGGGACAACATGGCTATAGGTCTTTTCTAAAAATACAGCTCTTACTTGCACCCAGCATGCTCACGGACATCTGAGCACCAAGACAACCTCTTTCTTTCAGCCCTTCTGCTACTCCCTGCATGAGAAGCCGTGTACCAGCGGAGCAATGTTTGTTGTATCTTTGCAGCACTGACTGCATGCAGTTCGTGGAGGGCTCTCATTTCACCACCTGACACATAAAAGCAAAAAATAAAGAAGTCAGAAACATTATCACCAGGGAACTGTTTTGGATGAACTTCATCCAAGATTAAGATCAAACTAGGAGCATTTTCAGCATGGCAGGCATTTTCCTTAGCTTCCAGAAAAGAAAAATATGAGTCAACAGGCTAAAGAAATCACAGAAACAGGTGGTGAGAGACACTGCATAGAGTTCGGTATTTGTGCAGTTGTTCTGGTCCTTATATAGGCCTGTTTTAAATGAACCAAAATACCGCTCTGTTTGTGGGTGGTATACATTTTCAGCCTTAAAAGCAATGGACATCTACCATAGTTTTGCTCCAGTGATGTTTAATCATTTAATACAACAGTCTCTTAAGTCTTTTCTCTAGAACCTTTAAGTATGTCCAAATCAAAAATTGAAAAAAAAAACCAACAACCAACAAACAAACCAACCAAACGAACAGAAAACAACCCACATTATTTTGGTTTTGGTTTGGTTGGTTGGGTTTTTTTCCCTGGCTCTTCTGGACATCAAAGGCAACAAAATGAGAAAAACCCTTGAGCCTAACTGCTTCTGTATCCCTCCTAATTGACCCACACAGAAGCCTGTCTCAGTATCACTTTCAGGCTGCTTTAACTAAATAGCTTCAGGATACAAGAGGTTAAAGCATCCTGCCGTGCAGAAAGCTTTTACTTGAAAGGTCCAACTGCCTTTCTCTTCATCTGCAGAGTGGAGCTGTGATCATACAACAACTAAAGTCATGAGCTTGTTAATGCTAAAATGACAGATGTTATAACAACAGGATATTTATTAAGTTTCCCATTACCCTGCAGTGTTCTTGGACCCCAATTTCTTTCCAAGACTGCTCTTTGGTTTTTTAATAATCAAAAGTTGACAGAAGTCTGTTTCCAGCATTCTAACAAGAAGTCATGCAAAGCTCAAAAGGAAAAAACCTAAACAGAAAACGTTTATAAACTCTCCTTCTCCGTCTCAGCTTGGCTCTTACTAAAGAAAGAAGCAGTACTGATTCTGTCTTTCTGCCTTTGTGGTATAGGTTTATTTTAGAGTAAGCACAGTCTTAACCTTTTACCTAAACACTATATAGTATCGCACGAAAAGTCAGAGTCCACGTGATTCCAAAGTCCTGGAGACTTTAGTATCTATTAATTCTTTAGTGAAGCGCTGCAAACTCTCTTGCAGTGGGTGTTTTTCTCCTTTACAGGCTCAGCAAGCATCCAGCAGCCCCGCCTGGAGGATGCCTACGGGTGCTCAGTGCTGTGCTGGGAGGGGACGGCCCCTGCCCAAGCAGTGCCTAGTGCTCGTGCAAAAAGTGGACCCCCTAGAAAAGCCACCTGCACTAGGAAAGAAGAAGTAACCAGGCTTAAGCAGCCATTTCTGCATAAACTGAGTTTTGAGACTCATTTGTCAGATCTAAACTCAGCAGCAGTGTTAATCCCAGGAACAACTGGACTGGTAGCCCAGTATCAGAGTCGCTACATCACTGGCTGTGCCATTTCCACCAGCCCATCGCTCCCTTTACACCTGCACCATACACGGCCTTGATTTGGAGACTTTTCCTATAGAGAGAAAGTTTTAAATGCTGAGGGACAGCGCTGTATGTGCTTTTGTTGTTATCTGGGTGTTTTGTGACAGGAGTTGCTCAGAGCACGGGTTAGCTGTCCCGCACACATCCCAGCTCAGGGCGGCGATGCCCTCGCTTCACCTGTGTGCTATGGCCCCGAACTGGTGCCATATAGCAGGGATTAACCAGCAGCAATCTGGGCATCCCCCAGGAGGACTGCTGGGTTTTCACCCCTCAGGCTGGATCTGCTTGGGGTGCAGCCCAAGGGAGGGTGGCTTCTTTCCCTAGCATGGCTGTAGTCTTGGTGGATGCCCAGGAAATTTTTACACATCATCTCCCATCCCTATTTCCAACATCATCCTTAAACTGAAATTTTAGCTTTTTGGGGAAACTGAAGTCCACAAGGAGACAAATAAGAACACTCAGAGAACCATGGGTACTACAAAGTAAGCAGTCACATTTTCTAGTCTCAGCGAGTATTCCATATTTCTTCATAAACACCATCTAGTGATGCCTGATGGATAAAAGCACAGCAGAGGTCAGAGCCCTGCGTGGGCTATGAGCAGAGAGCACTTTCACCTCTGTCAGAGTTCCCAACACTGTACCAGGGCAGGCTCTTATATTCATAATCTACTTATCACAGATGCTAGGAGATGGAAAACATGCTCTAAGGGGTTCTGTAACAACCATTACCACCCTGTCCAATTTACTTAGTAAACAGCATGGACCTACCAAAAAGTGCCTGGGTGAAATTTCAGTGAATCTTAAGCTTTTCTTCCTCTAAACATGAGCAGCTCCATTTTGGATTAATCATATTTACAGAAAAACACACCCCACCTTTCTTAACAAAGGCTAAAGGTGTTGAGAATTTATCTAGCCTCATCTTCAGCACATTATTCCACATCGCCAGATCTTCAATACTCTCCTCCAGTACGTGACTTGGTTCAGAGTCTTTCATTCTTACTGAGCACAGGAAAATCCAGCGTCAGTGGCTCAGCCAGCCAGCACGTGGCACCTGAAGGCACTGCCATGGCAAAGCACTCTGAAGCCAGTTTAGTTAAGACATTCTCCTTCAAAAAGCACCTGTCAGAACAAAGTTGTTTGAAAACCAGGATAATCAGGTCTGGGTAAAACCCCGAACACACTTTCACATTATTTAAAAGAAGGAACGCATTTACTCCAAGGAGTAGCCGAGTGATGTACAGTCCAGAAATGCATCCATCATGCTCTCCACTCTTCCCTGCCATACTTCAATAAACCATTGCATGGGATAGGACCTAATGTGGTATTTCTGATATAAAGTCATCGTCATATAACCAGTATCTTGAAGGGCTAGTTTTGCAGGACATTATGTATAATACAAGTGAAAATGCAACTCAGGAATAGATACCTCTTTCCACCTATCACTGAAGTAGTTTCTTCTTTGTGAAGCTCAAGCAAAGATTTTTCCACCCTATTTTATTGCTGTGGTCTCTGTTCTCGCATGTTCTGCAGCCATTCAGAGCTCTGCACAGTGCTAAAGTACTTGTTAGTGGCGAGTGACCTGTTACCAAGATTGTGTAGTGAGCTCAAATTTTATGACTGAAACCTCCTCTCTTTCTAGCTGATATTTAAAAAATACCATGCCTGCCAAAATTGGGCAGGTTTTCGTAAATGGAAGTTTATTTCTGTGTTCTGTGAACTACTTGAATTAGAAACAAGGACACAGAATTAGCAAATCATTTTCTTGTTGATTACAAAATGCTTTATCAGGAGAATTAATTATTTAATTTGAAAACATTCTTAGTAATATTAAAAAATACTTGCATTTGAACTTTAAAAGCACGGAAATATTTCTGTTACCTAGAGGAACTTTCAAACCTTTGGCATCATCAAAATAAATAAGATCTATTAAAATGTAACTGGTTTCAGTAGCTGCGAATGCACTGCACTGTGTTAACCTCAGATTTGTAATTTAAGGTTAAGGTTTAGAGATAAAGGGGAAGGGAAAGATGACAGCAGTCCACCCTTGTTTATCTTGGTTAAGCAATTTTTGTCCTAGCCCAGACCAATGACTTTTTCTCTCCAAACCACTGTTTTAAAAGGGGAACTCCATATTGCATAAGGATTCTCTACATTTGACTTTACCTTAAGTCATTTGGAGAAATACTGCTCTATCAGGATTTTAAGCACTGTCAGCAACAAAGCTTCTGTGCAAAGACATTATTTTTGCCAAGCTGCAGTCTCTTAATATAGGCTACTTCTCATATGCTCGAGCTGAAACAAACCTACTGTTACCTGATTTTCTACACCATTTTTACAGCAGCGTGTTAAGCTTGGTACTTTGCACTGTCCTTTCCTGACGTAACAGCTGAGGTTGTGCTGGCTGCCTTTTCAGTCTCGGAAAGATTAAGGTCTCTGTTTCAGCTGCGATCTGTTTAAGCATATTTTTTTTCTATGTCTTTCACTAACTCTGATTTCCACGGACATCACGTGTAGGTCTCACAGCAATAAGCACTGTAGAGCTATAAGGGAAAACCAAAGAACATCATTACCCTCACCAAAACAGCTGCAGGGGGGAAAAAAAAATATAACCAGTCCAAAAGCAAAACCCGTACACATTCCGTTGCCCATCTTTCTCCATCGATGCTGTAATTTCATTTGCTCTCTGCTAACCAGAGCAACCACCACGGGAGAAGTGATCTGCCTTCTTGATCCTACCAGAGCTGAAAGAAGCCTTGGCAAAAATCTCGCAGATCAAATTCTCCATTCTTCAAAAAAATCTCCAGAACCCCAATCCCTTTCCCCTTCTTTTTCCACATCCCATTAATTGTTGTGAAACTCCCAAGCATGCAGCAACAGCTAAGGTAACTGTTCGCGTAGAGGGCAGCAGTTAAGAGCACTGTGGATGCTGCTCTGGCGATGCATCTGCGGCAGGATCTTGTTGACAAAAGGCTACTGCAGAGGCTGTAGGCTTCAGTATCCAAACAGTTTTCAGTGGAGAAACACTACTTTGACACTACCTGTTTTTCATAGATAGTTTTAGAAAGGGCACACAAGGGCAATGCCATTCCAACCCTGAGTTCAATGGCACATATTTTTCCAGAGCAGGACACATGGTTGCAATGCACCTGAATTACACACCCCGGTATAAAACCTTCCAGCTCACCTCCTGCGCCAGCAGTGAGATGTTTAAGCTGTGTGGCTGAAGTCCTCTGGGTATGCTAAGCAAAAAAACCCCAACCCTGTAAGTTTTCAGCAAATGTTACTGAGGTTTTCAATAACATAGACGGCTTGGGGGATGCTCTGGGCTTGTCACATATGGCTAGTGATGTCACGCTGCGACCATGACGTCAGCGCAGTCCTGACACGGGAGCTCTGCCCACGCAGCTTGACTCAGGATTTAGTTCTGGAGTTTTCCTACTCCTTCAGAAAAGGATAAGTGGGGCGTTACGGTGCCAAGTGTCATTCCACTTCTCAGCTCAAACATATGTACCAAACACCTCCTTTTCAGCAGTAGCTTGCCGACTAACTCATCAGTGTCTCCACCGTGCATCTACGACGTGCGGGGAGATTTTCAGGCAAACTGGAAAAACAGCTACCAAGGCTGCCTAATAATTCTTGTGATAATTAAACACAATTCTTCCTTTCTTTTTTTTGAACAGCAATGAGAGAAGAGCAAATCCCTTCAAAACAACATGGCGTAAAAGCCCAAGACCTCTGCCACTATAGATATTTAGATTAACTGCTGGAGCCTAGATTTTACCTGGTATTTCAACCCAGCCCCTCCTTACACTCAGCTGGAAGCACGCAGCATCAGTCCCATCCATTTGGGTCAGAACCTTCCCACACGGCTATGAAAATACAAGTGAAAATTATCACCCAGATTTGGTTTAATTCACATAATCCCTTTCTCAAGGCAAAACGAGCTTGTCTGCAACTGACTGGGTGGGCAGACCCAGTGCCCTCCAACACAGCACCGATGGGCTGCGCCCCCCAGCCAACGCTGCCCAATGCAAAAATCTCGAGGGTCCAGCAAATGGGCAGCATCTATCTGTGGGAGCGTGGCTCACCCCTAAACCAGGGCATGAGCACCAAGATCCAGGTCAGGAAGCGCCAGTGCCACCATTACCTGCCGAGACTCACGGTGCCGCGCTCGCTGCACGCAGCCGCCAAGCTGCACCACGGCCGGGAGGGTGACACAGTCACACCAAACCCACCAGCGATGCCGAGCCCAGGGCTGCAGCCCTCACCTGCCACTGCCTGCGGCGGGCCAGCAGCAGCCATGTACTCAGCAGCCATTGTCCTCTGAAGCAAGAAACTGGCAGCCAGCACACCGCTCAGCTGAGGTTTTGCCTATACTGCAGGACGTAATTGCCTATACTGCATTATGCAACTGCAACAAGCGTAGCCAACCCACAGCAAATCTAATCTAACAAATTCCATCTGAAGTTCACCCAGCGAGCCCAGCAGCACTAGCAGGGAAGACGGAGGAGGACAGGCTTCAGCCCAGGCCAGCGACACAAGCACAAACGCAGGAAACCCAGCAGGTTGCACATCCTGTTCCACAGCATCGCTACCGCTATTCTTAGCTGCACTAGCTGGCGTCGGGGGAAACACTCGGATGCCTACCAACGCTGCGACTAGAGATGGGGCTTGGGTGACAGGAGGGGGGGATTACAATCTGGCCTGAGCACCACTTTAAAGTTTGTGTTGATTGCCACAAAAAAAAAAAAAACAAAAAAAAAAAACATAAAATACATACATATAAATGCTAACCAAAGTTTCGGTGGCAAGGGTTTCATGCCAGGTTTGGGATGCTAACACGGATCGGACTGAGGAGAAGGTTCTGGCTGAAAGTGCTTGCCTGCCTGGAGTCAGACACAGCTTTGCTCCCATGCTGCCCTTCCCCTGTGGCATCAGCTCCTCCGATGGAAAAGCAGCAAGGAGGAGTTGTTCTGGGAGCTCGACTTGGTCCTTGAGGTGGTCAGGCAACCATGTGTGGCAGGAGGTCTACAAATGGCATGGGTAAGGTACGTGTAAAAGCAAAAATTAGTTATAGACCTGATGCTTCCCTTCCCATCCTATCAATTAAAAATTCCCACACTTGCACATCTCATAAAGCATGTTCGTATTAAGTTTAAATCACACCTTTTCATGATGAGGTAGAAGTAGCTTTGGAAAACGGCAGAACTCAAGCTCATGTGCAATGCTTACAGCATGATCAAACACACCCTCCTGCATTCAGAACTAGTAATACAGAACTGCTTTTCCCTCCTGAAGCAAAAAAAAAAAAAAAAAAGGCAGGTGCTGAAGCTGCATCAGTGAGGGGCTCCAAAATGAACTCATCATTGCAAGCTCATGAACAGCTCAAGGCAGGTATTAATAACGATCCTCAGTATTATTGCTGGCAGCTCTATCTTTTTCTGCAGTCAGTACTTTTCTCCCAACAAAACTTGATGAACTGCAGCATTTCTGAACTGAAACAAATGAAGCTGAAAAACTCCAAAGCATCTTCTGCTCTAAAGTAGCTGTCTTCCAAAGACATTAAATAAACCAGTACAGACTTGTATTAGGAAGCTTACCTTACTGACCCATACGTTAGATATTTAACCACAGCCAATTAACAGGACAGGAAGATTATTTTTCTTATTCCTTTCAAAAGCTGTTTTTCTTAGGAAAAAAACCCCAGGAAATAAATGCATTTTGCATAATCAACTCTTCACATGATACTAGAACTGAGCAACTATTCTTTTAATCCCACCTAGAATCCAGACAGTTGGAGGCCATCACTTACAACCCATTTATTAAGTTTCTGAGGTTCTGGGAGATGGTGAAAGTGCATTTCTACTAGTCAAATTTCTTCCAAGGAACTGACCTGAAAAATAAATCCCAACTAAAAGTATTTGACATTCAAGAGATCCATTTATTTTCTCAGGACTTTAATACTTAATACCAAAAAAAAAAAAAACCAAAAAAACCCAAAAAAACCTGTAGAAATCATTTCTGTTAAAAGGCAAAAAGAAGTATCATCAATGAACACCAGCTATGCCAGTTATATTTTAACATTGCTCACAAACAGGATCCAGGACATGAAAAAAAAGAAGCCAAATTAATCACATGTGCTTTTTTGGAGACATATAGATGAAAATATATTTTTCAGTATCACGGTTTTGCTCTTCAACTACTTAGGTAACACAGTGAATGCAAAAATATAAATGTGAGCCTGCTAAAACATGGCACTGTACCTCACAGGCAGCTAACCACACAAAACAAAGGTCATAAAGAATAATCAGACCTCCTGTTATCAGCAAAGCTAAGTTTGGTTTGGAAAATTGTCAAGACTGGCTTTAGCTCAGGCAAACGGAGCATCCACCTCTTTCTGTCCAGCAGAGAAAGAAAAAACCAACAAAGTTACTACAGAACTGAACTTAAATGCATACCTAAAAAGGGTGTAACTGATGCTATGCTATGAAACTAAAACAGTCAGGGCATATTTATATGCTTTTAAATATAGTTAGCAGTATTTCCCATTCCCTCCACATGGAACTCAGAACATCTAGCTACAAAATTCACCCCCTCCGTGTCCCCCCCGGTCTCTCCATAGCTGAAGAGATTAGAAAGTGCAGTCAAAGCAGGGGGCAGGGGAAGGAGAATGGCAAGAATCTTTATCCCTCCTCCCCAAACTCCACTAGGCAGTGTTTAATAAATTCAGAGAGCCCCATTTCAGAAGCAAACAGCAATGTCAGTTTAGCTAGACTTGTTAATAAGTCTTAGGACACTCTGGGCTTTTTGTTTTTCTTTTGGAGAATGAGGAAAAGGAATAAACCCTGGAATTATAAAAAACCCAATAGTATTTCTGCAGCAAATTCAGAAACACCATGGTACTCCTGATTTTAATACACCCACAAAATCTAGGTACTTCCAGTCATTCTTCAAAAGCCAGGCTGTACTGGCAGAAGCTTTGGACTCGCTCCCGCAAGTAATTCCTTGCATGCAAGTAACTACTCGTCAGCCCGATGAAACTATTCATGAATACAGAAACGTACAGGATTGAGCCCTTGCCATGACTTTTGGGGAGTCACAAGTTTGGGCTAGTTTTGTCTTTTACATAACTATGTGTATGTCCATACCAAATACCATGATGCAGCAATAACAGATATCACCAAAAGCCTAGAGTGGATGTTGAAAGCAATCAAGCTAAAATCATAAGGGGTTCCATAGAAGCAATTTACTCTGTTAAAAAGTAAAGCTTCACAGTACTGTGGCTAGCCCACTGAGTGTCTGAATTGGTTCTGCGCTGCACCTCAGGTGCAGATATAATCTAAGAAGTGATTCTAAAATAGCATGTTTCTGGATGAGACATGTACAAAGTGTAAAATATTTCACCCGTTGATGTGTGGTACATCTCTGACACATTTAATCAGAAGCCTAAACAATCTAGACACTGAAATACAAACTTATTTTTCCTTAAAATCAGTGTTCCATATTTTTTTATTTTAAAAAATTCAGGAATGTGATACACAATACAATTAGCTCCCCACCACTGCAGTGTTCACTTACATGAGATTCACTAGTTTCATGCTTTGTGGAAAAAAAAAAAAAAAGAAAAAAAAAGAGACTGCGCAGTGTTTTTGAATGCTCCCAGTATTCTGGAACTGTGATCTTCAGAACAAATCAAGTCTGTTCAACCACAGACAGATCAGGTTTAAAAAAAAATAAATCAAGCTATATCACAAGTTAGCAGGCTACAGTTGGGTTTCATACAAACAGAAAAAACACCAAAATTGTGTTCCTGCTACTGTACAGCCACCACCTTGACCTGACTATATGCTTTCAGGGAATTTACCAACAAGGGCTAAAGAGACTAAAGGGCCCCATTAACACCAGCTGGTGCTGCACATGCAACACAGCACATGACAGCAAGGCCAAGCAACTCCGCCTGCTGCCTCCATCATCATCATCATCATCACATCTGCATCCTGTCCTGATAATAAAAATAACGGGGAGGGAGAGCTTTTTGTCTTTTAAGCTAGCCATTGCCTGCAATGGACACAGAAATAGAAAAATATGACTTTTGTCACCAAAAAAAAAAAAAAAAAAAAAAAAAAAAAAAAAAAAATTAAATAGTTACAATGGAATTAGTGATTACAACTCCATCTATTCAGATGCATTTACTGAGACTGTTAACCAATGACGGCAACTGTCAAGACTCAATAGTTGCTCTTTTTTTATAAAAGCAACAGGAAAGAAGTCAGTCAGGCTTCTCAGTGCTACTATGGTTTGCTTGTTTGGTTTTTTTTTAAATAAACTAAAGAGCAGTAGTTCTATGGTGCATTAGTGATATACAGCAGGACCTCAATAATTCATACCAATGACTGAGACCAATTTTAAACTAGTGAGCAAAATAATTAGTGAAAGTTTACCATAAAAAGCAAGGATACACATTTAAAAAATAAAAAAAAAGTACATTGTTCATTTCAAAATTTACTTGGTTAATACTCTGTAGTATACTAGCAGTGGTAGCATATTCTGCAAATATAGTCTCATACGAGATCTCATTTAACAGTCAACTCTAGATCATATATAGGTAACAGAAGAAAGAGTTAAGATAATTCAGACAAAACAAAAACATATATAAATACTATATTAACATATTTAAGTTAGTTTATGAGACTATACAACAAGCATAAACACAGAAAAAGGTGAGCAATGCTGATGGCTGTGAAGCACCAACATCCCCAAGCTAGCACAAAGCTGAACCAACCCATCCACACACTGCAGCTCCCTGTGGATGCATCTGAGCAGCCAAGAAGCAAAATAACTGCACGGTGCCATGCTGCACCCAAGCTAACAAACCCTCTAAGAGGGGGCCCGTGTGAAACTGGACCGAGCTCCTCTAATTTTCCAATGCTTTGGCACGTAGCATTTGGCCAATGCATTGGCATGCGATACAGAGCTAGTCTAGCCCTGTAGACTGCACAGTTAAAATAAAACACTGGTAATCAACCCATGGATAATCGAGAGTTGACTGCAATGCTCTGCTGAGAAGTCAGGTAGGGTAAGACCACTGCCATGACCTGGCCCAATGCAGGTCCGATGAGCAGCAGACTATTCTGAACTACTTAGGAGCAATTATCATACGAGACACATCTAGAAATGCAAACTAGCGAGGTGTTCTGTATCCGGAAGCAAAGCTACATTCCCTTCACTAAAACATTCTTTTTAAAAAATTCTACATTTAAATACTGTTAAAAACCTGAAAACCACAGCATCAAAGAATTTCATAAGGCCAAAACTATCCTCAGTTCCCTCTGTTGTGCCTTGGTATTGCAATACATTTGTAGAAGTAGTAAATACCATGTAATTTAGTATCTTACACTCATTCCAGTGCCTTCCAGTAACAGATCTCAGAGCTCTTCACACAACAGTTAAGCCTCACAACACCCCTGTGAGGTAGGTATTATCCCCATTCTAAGACAGGGAAACGGAGGCAGAGTGTTTACCATGTCCAGAGTCATAGAGCAAACAATGGAAGATCTGCATCATTTTCCAGTTTTGAGCATAGGAGCAGTCAATTAAATCGCAAGACATTATTTCCCATACATAACTTGAAGGTAGATTGAAAGGATCAGGGGTTTAGATTAGATTTCTTGTGTATTTTATCTTCAGCTCTCATCTAGTCTCTGCAAAATTTGCAGACTCCATAGACCAGTTTCTCCTTTGTTAAGGTGTAAGTTGGCAGCATACTGTAACAGCTTCTTTAGAGCCAGTTGTCAATTAATTGGGTTAACATTTTAAACCACGGATTTGGATACTTAATAAGTGAAATTATGTGATACATAAACATCTCAAAGGGTGAAATACAGCAAATGAAATCCTACTCCCTGCCCCACTTCCTTAAGTCAGTGGAAGGCTCCTGAGGACACCGTGGGGACCAGGGCTGCAGTCACTGGAAGTGCTTACAGACACACTCAACTACAAGCAAAATGCACCACTGAATTACTTGCTGTGGAGGCTAGTGTCTATGCTTAGAAGCATGAATTATACTGTCGGTGCTTGGCAGACTTTCCCCAACAGAGCACTTACTGACATAACTAATTCTTTTATCTTAGTAAACTGAGCATCAGTTAAAAATGAAGCTCCAGCTCTTCATTCATAGCACTGTGAGTCAAGGATTCTTTAAACTTTGAAGACTTATGACCAGACACAACTTAGAAATAAGGAAAAACACCGGAAAATCCATAAAATATGAAAGTATGCATTACTTTATCGGTCAGTCTTGTGGCTCGATCACAGAGCAGTATACAGTAGCTTGAACTTCCATTTTGATAGAAGAAAAAAAACCTTTCACATCTGGTATTTTCACAAGCAGTTGATTTTAATAACCTTGCTACAATAACCTTGCTACCTTACCAGAAAAAAAGTGGGGACAGTTTCTAACAATCACATGGTGCTTCTCTTTTAAAATATGCTATAGAATAAATTCATTAGAAAAGCCTTCACATTTATTATTATATAGGTTTAAGAAAAAATATGTGAAACTGCAAAGTGGTTTCCAGTTTTAAGTAGTTATATCTTTAAAAATGTTCTATGAACTTTGGTTTCCTTAGGGCTTCTAAATAAAGAATATATTAAAATATCTACAAATCAAATATTAAAGGAAAGAGTAGGTCCAAGAAATCTGTAACACAAATTGAGTTCCTACATGCTTATCCCTCAAATACCTTTTCACTGGAAAAAAATATTTTAATGTGAAGCACAGCAAAAAGTGTCTCTGCTGAAATGTTGAAACTGGTTTTCTGAAGTTGTTACAGCACTGGTGCACTTTCTGTCTGTCTCAGTACAAAGTCAACACAAACACATTGTATCATGACAGTGACATTATGTTCCTTAAAACAAGCATTCTAGATTTAGCAATATGACAAGAACAAGGACTTCAGCAATTACACTACTTGGCAAAATTGCATCTCAAACGTCTGTCTCTTCCTCTTGCAATACAGCTGTTGTCAAAGTCACAAAAACTCAGGTAGCACCATTCAGGGAGTTACAAGGATGATTCAAACTGCTCGTTTTGATCGGTGTTTGCCTCTAGCTTAACTGAAGGAATGCTCTCCGACTTAGTCCTCCTAGATTTTGGAAATTCAATGACAACTTCTGAACAAGAAATACTAAGTGACGAAGATTTTTCTGTCTTCTTTGCAGTACTATCTTCTCCTGTTCCACAACACTGCTTCAGAGCGCACTGAGTCCTGCAAGGAAACTCACATTTCCCTCTCCCTGATTCAGAGCCGACACTGGCAAACTCGGGCTGAATGGTAGTTGCATGAATCCCTTCGTCATGAAAGATCTCTTTTATGCGCTTTGCCACCATCATGTATGTGGAAGGGTCAGGACACTTGATGTGAGCAGTGCCAATGATCCTACTGCCTGCTAGCTGCCAAATGTGTAATTCATGAACTGCTTCAACTCCTTCAAGGGTACGTAATTTTGAGTTCAAAGAATGAACATCTATTTGTTTGGGAACAGTCTGTAGAAGTATAAGGGCTGACTCTCTAAGTAACGGGTAAGTTGTGTAAAGGAGTATACAAACCATCATCAAACAAAGGATGGGATCTAAATATAGCAACCAGCATGGACCAGCCACCGTAATGCGCTCTTGCTCAGAGTTGTTTGCTCTGCCAAGTATTTGGGATAAAGTAGCATTTTCCATGCAATGATTATTGACGCATGGATTAAAGCAGGGCCCATCTTTGGGGCATGGATTCCACAACCCATAAAAGAGCAAGGCATTCACTACCACAATTACTGAACCTAAGGCATCTCCAAAAACGTGCAGAAAAACTCCACGCATGTTAAGCTGTGCACTAGAGTCTTCTTCAACCTCCTCTACATCCAGAGGATAATGACCAGCATTCCCATTCACTTGTAGGTCAGTCATGTCGTCTTTCATGTCACCTGACAAGAAAACAGTAAAACAATTAGGCATATGCTAGTATACTACACATTAATTACATATAAAATAATAACCAATATTAAGCTTGCCATGTTGACTATGAAACTGAAAAGCAAGCAACTCTACCCATAACACTTAGCAACATTTTTTCTGGCTGAGAGATATTCAGCTGTCCCAGTAAGCGATCTAAATTGTCTAGAAGGCAATTGTATCTACATGGAGCTTAAAGACGTAGAGTGGCCAAGTACAAAGATGACTGCATTTTAATTTATTCTACTGAAAAACTGTTTTCACATTTTCTAGCTGTTTAACCATTTGACGACTCACTGTTCATTTCTTAAACAAAATGCAGAATTACAGAGCATATATTTAAAAAGCTAGTTAGGCAGCTAAGTAACTTATATTTGTTCGCCTCTTTCAAAAAAACAGAAGGCTAATCACATTGCTAAAATCTCTCTTAAACCATAGGACTGCATTGCTATTTTATATTAAAATTTATGAGGCCAGAAGCTCAAAAGCTGTATACATACTGCTTTATAGTAACTTATTTTCAGGTTTAGTAGTTCATTTTTCTGAGTTCAAGGAAAAGGAAGTTTTTCTGAGATGGTGCACAGCACCAGCAGAACTGTAAGATACAGTAAGCTGAGCCTTTAGGTCTAAAACGCAGAATTTACCAGAACAGGACAGTGCAAGTTATCACTGAAACTATCAGAGGCTATGAACTAGTGTTATTTATACTTCAGAATTAAAAAAAAAATACTAAAGATACATTTTTTATGTGATGGAGCTGTTGATGCCCAAAGCCACGTGTCATGGACTGTGCAATGCACAAATGAACATTTTAGTGCCCTCCTTTGTCGAAACTGTCTGTGGTATTACCATTCCATCACACCTAACTAGCTATACAGAAATAAATGCACGTATCATTACAAAGAACAATGTTTTCTGAAAAGAAAAACATCTTCCAATGTTCAAAATTGCAAGTATTTTACATGATGAACTTCATACTTTTCTTCAGAAGTTCTTCTTTGGACAGAAAACTCCCAGTGCTAAAGAAATCTAACAGCCACTGGCCCAACAAACTGAAACAAGGAGCTCTTACTGCTTCCGTGGTTATTCAGTTCAGAGCTTTGTAAACATTAACATGTAAGACCTGCAGCTTCTGCTGCTCTGCTCTCACGACTGTGATTCTGTGATCATAAAGTGTCTACAAGTCCTTTCCTCTCTGAAGGAGGGGTGGGCTCCTATGAAGGCAGCTGAGTGGGTGAGTTCCAAGCCCCAGGCTCATTATCTCGTGCATCACACTTCTGTCCTAAAGCTCCAGCTACGTTTTCCACACAACCTCTAGGAGTTACGGAATATGGGACCTGTAACTTTCCAGAGAAATCAATGAATTAGAGGGAAATATCTCAGGTTACAGAGTTCAGACCTCAGGGTCCATGATGAAAGCAAAGAAAGAGGAACACTCTGCTGCATACCAAGTACTTGGAGCAAAGGAGATTTGAAAAGTCAGTAGATCTATCTCTAAGGGTGGGTAACAGGAAACACAGTTCCAGAAAGCTCTTCAGATTTTTTAAACGGCAAATGGTTGAAACGTGTCTCTTTTGAAATATACTCATTTAAATCTAACTATAAACTGATTACTTCACATGCACAACAGTATTGGTGCAGCACTAGTCCCTAAGGCTATCACTAGCCTTCCACCTCCACCTTAGGAAATCAGGGTCTACCCCTCCTTGTAATTTCCAATGAAGGCATAGTACCACTCTTGGTCATATTCCTAGTCTTCCCCTACACATCTTACAGCTTCTCACACATCTCTAGGCACCTTCACCTGTAACATTTCCATGGGTAAACTATTAGTAACTCCATCCATTACATAAACATGACAGAGCATAGAAGGAAATACAAACTTATTTCAGAGTTTCACTGTGACCAAAATTATGCCCTATTACCAGCTAAACAGCCACAACAAATTCTTTGTTACTGCCAGAAGGACATCCATGAGAAATTCCAGGCAAGTTAGCTCAAAACAGTACACATTTTAACCCATGCTATAAGTCAATCTTTTAGTCTAGAACTAGTCCCAAAGTTGGCTACAAGCACAACTTTTCACCATGTTTCACCACGCAAGAACAATTCACGATGCAAGATATCTATCAGATCAAAGGTTAAAGGAATTTTATGTTGTTCTAAACTAATTATTAGGATAGGTTTGATGGAACTAAACCAACATTAAGAGCTTATTATGTGGTCAAGAAAATGGTGTACTATATTCAGAGGAACTTTCCTATCCTCTTGCAAAACCTGTCTTTTCAAAACCAACATGGAGTCAAAACACTAACGAAGAGAGAAACTGCTAAGTTTCTCAAATGTTTATTGGAACCTCTGACCACAGAAAAACTGAAACTGTAAGCGAAGTCCACACTGCTCAACTAATGCACCATTTAAACTAAAACAGTGGTCTCCTGATGTTGCCCTGAAAATAAATGGCAGACATGGGCTGTGAAGACTGAAACCCCTTCCTCCTAGCAACAGGGATGCCATATGACTAGAGAAGCGGCAATTACGCACCTTTCACTCTGCTAGCACACAGTACTTGACTTCAACCAAGTAACTTCAAAATAAACTACCCAGGCTTCTGGATCCATTGAAAAAATAACCCAAGAAACTCCCTCCCACAAAGCAGACAGTTTGATCACAATTGGGAAGAGAAGGTTTTAAATTTATCTCTATGTGCAAGTGAGTGGGAAGGCGCGTGCTTTAGAATGCTGAAGAAAACTAACTAAAAGAAACCACGCATGTACTCTGACACCAGTGAGCTCCACATTCAGTGCCTAATGCACGACTTCCACAGTCCTGACTGGTAATTTCCAAGATTTCTTCCTATTAATATCATGTCACAAAGAAGTTCAGTATTATTGCTATGGAACATAGTTCAGTATGTTACACTGAGACTGAATTAACTTCTCAGGTAGCTAATAACCGACCCAACGGAGAGATCCGGCTGTCAGGGCCAAGGTGTTGAGCTGTGCTCCATTCGATGTGCAGCCAGTTCAGACGGCACTAGGGCAATGTCTTGTGACAGCTTGTGTCCCTAGCCAAAAAACACTCGTCATGTGCCTTCTCTACCAGCACCAGCTTTTTCCAAGGCAAACTGCTTTACCCTAAGACTCTTTCACACTCTGGCCCGTCTGTAAGACAAACGCACAACTTAGGGCACTCCTTTTAGCACTTGAAGGAAAGGTGTGAGGAAGAGGCGCAACAGCCATGTGCCCGAGAGCACCTTAAGAAAGTTTCTGGCCTCTTTCCTGGGAGAAAGGCCAGGCGGTCCCCACGAAGCCTGCGCCTGGTGGGGCCAAGATGCCCACCGCCCTACTCAGGGAAGGGACTGCTCCCGCTTTCCTGGCACTTCTGCGCTGGGACGGGACCGAGGCGCTGCAGGGCTTACCTAGCTTCTCCTGGCTGACTCCATTGGAGCTGCTGCAGTTCTCCACCAAGGTGCTGGTCTCCTCCCGGTGCAGCGCAGCCTCCCCGTCCCCGGGTGGCTGCTCAGGCTTGGAGCTGCCGCGGGGATGCTGCCGGCCGCTGTGCGAGTGCCCGTGGCCGTGGGAATGGCCGTGGCCCCCGACGCCGTGGTGGTTGAAGAGGCAGAGCCCCAGCAGGTTGATGATGAGCCCCGCCACCCCCACGCCGATGACCACCAGCGGCTGCTGGATCTCGTGGGGCTCGGTGAAGCGCTCAATGGCCTCCAGCAGGATGGTGAAGCAGAGGGCGGTGAGGAAGACGGCGTTGACGAGGGCGCCCATCACCTCGGCCCGCACCCACCCGAAGGTGTTCTTCTTGGTGGCGCGGGTGCGCTGGGCGAAGCGCACGGCCACCAGCGCCACGACCAGGGCCATGACATCGGAGAGCATGTGGAAGGAGTCGGAGAGCATGGCCAGCGACGAGGTGACCCGGCTCACCACCACCTCCACCACGAAGAAGAGGAAGGTGAGCGCCAGCATGCACAGCAGCCGCGCCCGCCGGTTCTGCCACCACCGCGGCCCGCCCGGCCCCTTCGCCGCCATCCCCCCGCAC
>JAVJGI010000001.1:47832448-47871649 GCA_035590275.1 Ibycter americanus | reverse complement strand
TGGGCAGCCCCCTTCGGCCGAACCCCGGGCGGCTGCGCTCTGCGTGGCGCCCGGAGCCGGGGAGAGCCGGCTCGGCTGCTCCGGTTCTGCTGTCGCTGCTGTCTGCCTGCACCTCAGAACTTTTTTTAACTTAAAAATTTTGTCGAATGGTGCTGCGTAGGTGGATAATTTTCGGCCGTTTTCTACTCGCTTTGGAACCGTTGGAAGGGATCCAAGAATCATAGCTTGCTTTGTAATGAAATTATCATCTTCTGGCACGAGTTAAATAACAACTGTCTGGAGAGCGATCTGGTCTCGCGTGTGATGTTCGGATCGTGCAGGAAGGGCATTGCTGGGTTTGAACACCTACAGCAGCCTTTTTTGTCCAGGCATTACAGCAGTCGGTGTAGTTATTCACTTTATGAAGTGCTTGATTTGATTTATATCCCTCTCTGTCACTACCACCGCTGTTTTAATTTCAGTAATAGTGTTAAGCCTCAGTTTTGTAAACCTTCTGTGCGCACCGTCCTTTTGCCTGAATTACAGCCAGTATACATGAGTATTTTAAAAAAAAAAAAAGCCAAGGTGATACTGCAACGTATAAGTTCAGATTGTGCTGGCTTTATGGATTTTCTGTGTAGTCACAACCCGAGTGAGTACTGTTGAAGAACACATACTTGTCTGCTATTGCTGCTAATAACGGAAGGGAAAATAATATAGAGATTAAGTAATTGAAAATACAGTAAGAGATTACAGGTAGTTTTCAATAAACTTTGTTATTTGTATGTTTTCTGCCAAGGAGCAACTAAGAGAGAAACAGTTAATGAAGAAAAAGAAATTCTGGTATTCTTAAATGGAGAAGAAGTCATTGCAAATATAGCTTTTTTTTCTTTTTTAATCAAAACTAATTAGATTTCACATTAATTTTCTTTCTAATAGAGATTTCACCTTTTTATGTTAAAAGTTACAGCACACGACAAAGGAACAGTATGTTAATAAGTATGTTCAACATCCAAGGTCTGTATCAAACAGTTTATGCTCATATTTCTGTGGGACTTTTCTGTGGCCAAGGAACTTTCCAAGCCTGTCACATGACTCTGGGCCTCATAAACCAGTAACATCTATTGCTGTTAGTTTAAAACCAGCACCGTACCCTTTTTGTCATATATTTTATTTAAGAACAGTTTTTGTTTCAGTAGCTTTCTACGTCATTTTTGTACTTCTGTTCAGAGCGGGCTACTGGCGAATTGTAGTAGTGTGTGTTCCTTCAGAAACAAGCATTTTGCCTGATGTGCCTATTGAATTGATATGGATAATATAATTAAATACACAGGAGTTTAAATAGAACTTTTTTGGTAGAAAGTAAGTTGGAGGAGCTCACATTTAGAGACCGTACCTTTCCTGATCATACTACTTGCTTTCCTGTTCTGTCAAGAAATCCTTAGAATTCCTTCCCATAAGGTTATTGGGTTCCACAGTCTATTTTGAAATGTTTTTGCATAGAATGTATTTTGAAGATGCCTTTTTCGAATATTTATTCTAGTGGGGGCTATCACCACTAGTGACTTCTGTTGCTTAGTTATAATTCTCTGTTTAGGTACCTGGTTGCCAGGTAGATGTTGTCAGTTAGGTTTTACTACTAGCAATGATGGGGAATGCTTCTGAAGTATTCCAGATCCTGCTATCATATAATAGGACTTCTACATGGCAGCGTATTTTGATGGTACTGGGCATTTGGCCTACAGCTTTTATTGCCATTCAGACATACTTCTGAAGGCAGGGGAGATGACATCAGAGTGCAGCAAATTCACAGTACAGCCTGTTCAGAAACCTGAATATATAGTTTAGCTTAATCCCAGGGGATCTATTTCATAATTCTTCCACCCCACCCCCCAAAAAAACCCCAACCCCAAAATATGTAAATTAATTCAGCTTAATCTTTGAAAATAGGGGAGATGAGGAATGGAATAAAATTGAATTGCATAACAAGATGGAATCACAAAGCTGTCAGGATAATCATCAAGTTACACTAAGATGCAGGGACCTGCATCTAGGCAGAAATGTTTACTTGGGAACTGCTGCACCTCTGAACATACCAAGGATGGGAGAGGAAATGGGGGTGTAGGAAGTGGAAAGTCTTGACTAATATGAGCACGTCACGAGAACAGCATGACTTTCCTAGATCCTTGTGCAGTCAGTGCTCTTCCTGTCCAGCCTTACTCTTCAGATATGCTGATATACCAGATTTTAATAAACCAGATCGAATGCCGATGGTAGAGGTAACCAGACAATGAAATAAATAGCTGTGACATGATCTGTATAGCTGGTAGGAGGCAGACTTTTAAGTGATGTGTTAGAGACGGAGCAGGGATGAGATTTTGTTTCCAGCCTCCTGTGCCACATCGATTGTTACTTAATTTTTTAAATGTTGTCTGTAAGATGTGTTTTCCTTTTGGAGACTGCAGATTCAATGCATTAATTTTTGGAAGGGGGGTTGGTGATTGCTTTTGAACCGGGAGAAAATGCAGAGGAGTGATTTTGAAGCAGTAGTGTTCTTGAATTGCAGCACACTGGTGGAACAATACTCTGTTTGACCTCCTCAGGACACTGCAGGTTTCCCAGGCACTGCCACTGTTCTGAGATAAAGGATGATCCCTTCTAAATCAAAATATTTGTCTGTATGAACAGATATAATAGAAATGTTTCTGTCACTTCAGGGAATTTCTTATCTCGTACCTTCTGCTGCTGGAGCATTCCACAGGTGTCAGGTCAGAACTTGCTCCCAGGCAGATCTGAGCATCCAGCAGAAATACAAAACTGGACTGGCTTTGTGGAGTTGGGAAATGTGTTTGATAAGCAGAATAATTTTTGTGAATGTTGCTGCTTAAAATCTAGTGACTAGCTTGAAAAAGAGTGGGTAATGAGTTCACTGGAGTAGCTTTTTTGAATTGAGCTCAAGCTTATTGGTATTTTGAAAGAACTGTTTAGTGTTTCACAGGGCAAAAAAAAGTCCGCCTCTAACCACAACTTCAAGATGTTTTAAATCTGTTTAATATAAGACAAAATCTTCAGTGTATGCTTATTTTTAATATTTTTATTTTTTTTAAAATGATGTTTATTTTGTGTTTACATCTATGAATCTGAATGCTTTTTTACATGGGGAATAAAAGCCAAGGGATGTGTTTTTTCATGAGACCTTACCTTTTGTTGATACTTGTTTCAGTTGTGCATTCCACTAACCTAATTTTTTGCTCCTGGTTTCTTTTACATAGTAAAAGAATGTGAACTTGTTGCAGTAAATGTTAAAGAATTTCTTACATTCTTATAATTTATCCAAAATTCATAGTCATTGGTAGTAAAGATTTTGTGAATGCTTTGTCCCAGTTAAATGATGCTCACAAGGCTTGCATAAGCCTGGAGGTTTTGCATCTTCTTTTTTTAACACCCCTCTGCTAAGATTGACGAAGGTACAGCTGTGCTGTTAGTGTCTGTTTTAAATAAAAGGCTGCATAATTCCCATGGCGATTTGAAGACAGGTTTGCAGAAATGGCCCCAACTTGTAGCTAAGAGTGAAGACTTACTGACAAGTATGTACTCAGCAGAACGCTTTCACATGCTTTAGAGGCTACGCATCTTCCCTCACTGGAGTGCTTGGAGATGCTGAGAATTGTAGTTGCTATCTTCCTGGGTATTTGTTTTGAAATACTTTTCATTGAGTTCTTTTTTAAATCTGATGATTATTTTCTGCAGCTGGATTAGCAGATGCACCTTCAGGACAAGAGGCTCTTGCTGCCGGTTCACGTATTTCTGCAATGATGCTCTCTGATCAGAAATAGCATTTAAGTGATAAGTGGAAGTGCAGGTACTTGGAGAAGGCTTGTTTGTGCGTAGTGCCTTTCTCTAACATTTTTAAGGGTGGTCTTACTAAGCTACATTTTATGAAAGTAAGCCATAGCTAGTAATTATCGTTGCTAATAATAGTTGTTAAAGGACTTTGAACAAAAGAAACGTATGCTAATTTAAAAAAGGGCTTAAAACAGGAGGTAGTAAATGGGTATCTTGGATGATTATCTCGTGCGAGTAAGAGGAAGAGAAGAGCATTCCAAGGGGATCAAGAGCAATCCCCTAAAGTAGCAAAGTGAGAGCGAATGGCCAAAAAAAAAAAAAAAATCAAATGACCTCTAGGAGCTTCTGCATTACTTTGCACAAGGCAAATGTTTAAAAAAAGAAAAAAAAAAAGGCCTAGATGAGTGTTGAACATCAAAAGCTGCCCATATGGTAATCTTTCTCAGCAGTATTGTCAGGGTTGCTTAGTGGCAGAGCTGACTCAAAGAAGTAAAAGATGGGAAATACAATATGAAATAATCAAAACATGATTTTTTTTTTTAAAGAAGGAGAAGAAATGCGTTTATAGGAGAAAAAGGAAGGGGGTCTTTAAAGATGAACGGAAGTTTGAACTTCGGAAGAATGGAAGATAGTAGAAAATTACACAGCTATGTGCTTAACATAATGCAAAGAGCACTTTTAAAGTTGGGTCACTAGAATGAGATACAGGAAAAGGCAGAATTACTTTAAGCAGTGTTGGACAGATGGAAATAGAAAAGGGTGAAGGTGCTGGAGTAGCCAAGCAACTACTGAGACTAGTTTCAGGGGAGTGAATGAAAAAGGGAGGATGATTTTAAAGAGTGATAGGTAGAAAGCAGTAAGCATCTTTTTTGTTAGCTATGATTTCCAAGTCTTAAAAGTGAAGGGTTTGCTTTTCACAGAAGAGAACTAGAGCGAGTTCAGTCTTGGGGAAAAATATCTTAGAGAAAACTACTTGAATGAAGTGATAGAAGAGGTAGATGCTATTTGCAGCATAAAGCTTCTTTTTACTGGTATAATCAAAGCTTTTGGGCACAGCAGTTTGTGAACAAAACTTATTTAATGAAGTATTTATATTAACATCTAATGACTTCCAAAGACAGAAGAATGAAGAGTTTTTATTACTTGGGGAAACAGCAGTTACTTTTGTGTTTTTGTGTTTTTGTTTTTTTTTTTTAAATCTTCATTGTTTTCATGGTCAGCTCTTTGAGATCTCAATTATCTGCTTAATTATTCTTGTTGCTGCTGTCTGGTCAGAGGCTGCAGCTACTGAACCATGTTAATCAGTGTTATTGATAACAATCCTGAGGAAGGCAACTTGTAGATCATCATACATTGCTCAGTTTTAGAGTTTTGCATATTGAATTGCTTCATTTTAGAAGCACCATCTAGTGGTTTGAACACAAGTGTGGAAACTAATAATTCTTTGCTGTTTTATTCTAGCTCTGCAGCTGATGGAAGGTAATTACTTGCACTCATATTGTTTTAGCCTTGATTTTACCTGTATCTGAAAAAGGGAAGTAGGTAACTATTGCAGTTGTCTATTAAGAAAATTGCTTGACTGTTCTTAATTACTTTGATATGAGAGAAATAAGTACACCTTGCAGAATTATTTTTCATGTGGAGTACTGTGAGCAGAGCCATAGTATATCAGATCAAAGGTCCATCTAGCCTGGTGTGATGTCTGGTGGCTATCTCTTTCTCTGTTTCCTCTAACAGATACCTAGGGGAAAAAAGATGAGATTAATAGAAACTGATATTTCCCCTGGGCTTTTTTTTTTTTAAACTTAGGGTAGTCTGCAGCATAAGAGCTTGCTGAGCTGCAGATTGTACCCTTGTAATTCAGTAGCTCATGAACATTTTTCCTTAATGTCTAATCATTTTTCAATTCATTTATACTTCTGGTCTCCACAATGACTACTGGCTTCCCAGTGCTTAAAGCTGAGTTTCATTCTAGTGTGGTAAGCATTTTCTTTATAAACTTTTTCAAGCAGCCATTGGTGTGACCTAATGCATCTCTTCTCCCGCAGACTTGTCTTCTGCTCTCTCTTGGAAACTTGATTTGGATGTTTGGATTCTTCTGTTCCTTTCCTCCCTCCACATGGTGTCACTTAACAGAATCTAGAAAAAATTACTTTTTAAAGATCACAGTGCATTCTTCCTAGGTTATTGTAGATGAATGACAAAATAAAAAAAAACTGCCAAAAATATCATTAGCATTGGAACAAAGAAGAATACTTTCATACCAAACTAACTGAAAAATAAACAGCGCAGATACTTTTGACATGCTTCATTTAACTGCTTTAATAGTTACGATGATCTACTTTCCTGGCAGTTGTGTTAGCAATGTTCATTTAGATTAATTCAGTAAAACTATTTTAAATAATGATGCTAAAAATAAATTAATTGAAGGCTGAGTATGTTTGGCTCAAGTCTGAAAACTGACCGACCTTTGTAGTGCATGTGAAAGAGCAAGTTTCTTCAGCTTGGTTGTTTTGCTGGAGGATGCTGCTAAATTGGAGTTCAGCTTGCCTGTTCTCAGCTGAGTCTTTGTTTTCATCTTGAAAGTACGAAATATTCCAACTCTTCATTGTATCTAAAATGACATGCTGGGGATAGCTGGTATAATGGCCATTTGATCCCTGCTTCCATTCAGGAGGCAAACTGCTGCATTCCGTGCTAGCTGAAGCTGTTGAATACTGTAAACGCAAGCTATCCCTAAGTCAGCTAAAGCAAAGCACTTAACCTATGCCTGGTGGAAAGCACACTGTAATAGAATATGGTTTTTCCTTTGAGGCAGTGTCAGCTGCCGACTGTTTGAAAACAGGTGAGTGACAAAAGTTGTAATGCATTTTATAGAGGTCTAGATTTAGGGTATAGGAAGGAGTGAGGTTTTTTTGGGCAATAGAATGTTTGGACAACTTACTGAGACAGGAAGGCTGTATCTTTATACCTTGCTGCTATAACTGGAAGGTCTTACTCTTGTTTATTTTGATGACGTGGGTCAGACTTACTACATCCTGTTTGTGTGTTTCTGTTCTACTCTGCAGAGTGTAGGATTTTCCTTCTTGTCTCCCCAGTAGTCAGCGACTTTTTTGCATTATTTCCTCAGGCCTCTAGCCTGGCAATTCTTCTTATTTTTCTGACAACATTGATGGTGGTTCTTACTTAAATTCCTCTATATTTGCCACTCTCTCCTCCCAGTAGTATTATTGCTTTTGATCCTATTTAGGAATAAGATGCCTGAAAAGCTGATCAACAGGAACTGAGTCACGAAAGGCAATGGGTTTCTGCAGTGAGGCTATGGAGGTGTATAACGATCTACAGCAAGGACAGTTGACCTCTGAGAGCTTCATGCAGGGGCAGCCTCTACTTTGCTCTGTCTTTGTGGGCCATAAGCTCATTTTTCTTTTCTCTCGCAGGGCCTTTATTCATACTTGATAGCTGTTCAGAATGAATAATGCAAGAGTGAGCATCATGTCAGTTCCATGTACACCATGCTGGGTGAATGAATGACAGGAAAGCAAATGTGGAAAAGGACATTGAAGGGGAGACAGGTGGAGAGGATAGAGTGGAAGAAAATGCTTGGCATAAAAATGTAAGAAAAATAGTTTGAGGAAGAGAAAAGGGAGGATTACTTTCCTACTCTTTCAAAATGCCTGCTCTTTATTTTCATATGGGACACAGGTTAATTTAAATCAGGGTGATGTTTATTCTGGAATGTGTTAATTCCTGCTATTGACTGGCACTTTGATCTCTGAGAATTATAGGTGGTTGAAGCTAAACTAACCGGATGCTCAGGGTGTTCTGCATTTCTGCTTTGCATTCTTCTAATTCTCACCTTCCTTTGTAAACCTTTTAATGTAGGAAACATTTCCTGACATTCTGAAGTTCATAAGATGTTCAAAAACCCAGTTTATTTGGGTTATTCTTTATTGCCATGAAAGGAGCTGAGCATGAAAGGGGTCTTGCATGTTTGTCTATAAGTGGCTTTTGGATGTTTGTAATCTAGGAACCTTTATTAGGAATGATATGGGGCTGTCTTATCAGTGCCTTTTTGTCTAATTCTCTTGTAAGCACCAATTTCCTGGCAGAAATTTCACCTTGCTGTCTTGGTCCAACTGCTTTGCGTGCTCTTACCGTACAAATGAGAACAGATCAGCATGCTTCCTGTAAAACCCTCCAAATTTTCTTAAAGCACTGTCTGCTTTTACTTTATTTTCAAGATTCATATATATGGAGTGCCTGCACTGCTGAACATATTAATTAATGTTTTTTTGAAGTATTTTTTTATAAAGCTGGACCAGTATACCTGATCTAGTAAACAGCCTTACAAAAATGACATGATGCAATTGAAGTGATGTCATTTTATGGTGCAAGATGGATAGAAGCCCTTGTAGAATAAGGAAGAGTTAATATGACGTAAGGAGTAGAAAAAAATGTAAAGGGTCAAACAAATTTCATCTTGAACCCATGATTTATTTTGCTGTGTATTTTAAGGAATCTTGTAGGTCTTCAGTGAGGTTTAAGAGATGAAGTGGAAATGATAACTAGGTTTTTCTCTGTCACTTGGTGATGACTAGTGCATCTTCCTCCTTGAGCACGGTGGTTGTGTGGTTGCATGATTGTAAATCCTGTAGGGACATGTGGTGCCATGGATGAAATGTGTCGCATTCTTGCAAGTGTATACGTAGGTTCCATTGGGTGGTTGTAAAGGAGTATTAGAAAATTTTGTACTGATCTTACTGTAAGCCTGTTTGATATGTATGCTTCTGGTGGTGAGTTTGGCCAGATCTGGAGTCTGTTTTGAAGACGGTAGGTAGCAGTGGGTTCTTTCAAGGAATGATCCTCCTGTGCACTTCATAGCTATCTTACAATTTTTGTTTAAATTGAGCATAAGAATGTTATGTCATGATCAGCAGCAAATAATTGAAAAAGGGCAGGTTATTTGTGCCTTATGTTAAAAAGTGCCTATTGTTTACTGATAGGTGTTCACTGGTGTAATTGTTAATTTGGCTAGTGTTTTCCTTATATTGAAGTGATTATTGAACGTTTTTGTCGGAACTCATGTGTTCATGTTGGAGAATCTGGAATCTGGTTTCAGGTATCATGGGGGTGTTTTGGAGTTATTTAGGGAGTGTATGGAAGTTTGTAGTTTTACTATATTTTGATAATTTTTCTGCTAATTGTTTTGTCTAAGCGTTTCAGTATATTTGAAGAAGATCAAATTTATCCAGAGCAAGTGTCCTCAATGTCAGTAACACTGGTTTTTGATTTTTGTGGGTTTTTTATTGTAGTTGTTGGGGGTGGCTGGGTTTTTTTGCATAGGCTATACCAACCTCTGTGTCCAAAAGTTTTGTTCAGTGTTTGCAATGGTTTCCGCTTCCCTGAGAAAGGCATTACTTCCCTTAGATTTTTTTTATTTTGGGGGGGCTACTTAATTGCAGACATGCTACAAATGTTTTTGTCCTCTTGATTTCCGTCAGGATACTTGACAAGTACTACACCTCATAGTAGTGGTGACAGTAGGAAGGGGGGTACTGAAGTAGAAAGGCAGTAGGCTTTTTTCTCTCCACTTCTCTTGCTAGAAGAGGCAAGGAAGCAAGGCTTGTTATTGGGCATTCATCTTTATTTCAGAGTATATATTCCCTTGACATGTTAGTTGAGAAAATGTACCTTAAAAATAATTGGACAGAAAAATTAATTGGCTGAAGTATTTCCTTTGACAATTAGTTTCTTTAAGAAAGACTTAGCCTTAGGTTGTATCAATTTTTCAGTGTATTTCTTTTCCTATTGAACTTTGAAAGATACTATTTGGCATTTTCATAGTAGACATTGCTGTGTGTAGTTCATTACAAGAAACCAGTAAGTTAATGTTAAAATAACTCATACCTCTGAATTTTAAGGTATTTTTAGGTATAGAACTGGCATGCAACTTTTTAAACAGTGAATGCATCTTTAAAAAGCTATGACATGCTTTTCAGTATAAAAAATAAAAAGAATTTTTTACTCAACATTAGAAATGTTCTGTTACCTTATTTAATATGTGTGTATCAATCTATGTGTACATATATACACATCTATATAAAATCTGCTGTTCTGATGTTAACAAGTAAATGTAGGTGAATTGAAGGTGCCTGGCTGCTTTTGTTTTCGACATGAAACAGGTAGTCTGTTGTTTAAATTCAGCTGACTTGATTGGTGCTTAATAAGCTGTTTGATTTGTTTACAAAAAGATGTGTATCTGAAAGGTACTACTTCATGTTTTGAAAGAAGCAGCTGTCTAAGACTCAAATAATACTTCATGAGTGCTTCCTAACAGTTAATAGGTGACAACCTTTCTCCTGGAAACATTGGTTTTAATATAAGAAAGCTAAGCACAATTTTTGCTTAAGTCCAGAGTAATTTGTTATCAATCAGGTCAAGCAATGAAATGCTGTGAGGTTGGTTCCAGCTCTATTTAGAGTTATTTTTCATTCTCTCTCTCTGTCCATATGTATCTGTGTGCCTGTGTGTTGTGTGTGTGGTCCAAAACTTGGTGTATCATCTGTGCGTCTTTCAAATACAAATAGTCATTCTTCCTAGCTTTCAAAAGGGGGACTGAGGCATGAAGGTGAGATGAGGTTATTCAGTGGCCTTAAATGTAAGCCAATAGCCAAACTCCCTAGAAAAGCTTAATTTGGGGGTTTCTTAACCATTTTATTCCTCAATTGCCACTTCTTCCTGTCCACTACTTCATATGAGATTATTTTCCTTTTAGGTTACCCTGCAGTAACATTTTACAGCTGAAGCAGCGGACCAGATTTTATGTACTTTGCTATTCAAAGACTGGAGTGCAACTTACTGTTGCCATATGTTAAGATTCACTGTTCAACTCTTCCTTACAAATGAGAACATATGGGAGATAGGCAATGGTGATTTTCAACTGTTAATTAGTCATGTTTAAACCAATGCCTCACTAACCATGCCTTCAGTCAGTTCTGTCCGTCTGTCTGATCTCCCCCTTGTGGTAGAATCACTGGTGTATGTTGACATGCAGAGATTCTCGGGGGGGAAAAAAGGCTTTGTCCTACTGAAATGCTTCTGTAGTTTGGAGGCTGGGGTGTGTCTTCCAAGTTAATAACTGTTCATGAGTCCTAAGTGCAAAGTACAGAAAATCCATTTCATTGAGGTGGGCATTTTGCTTGCAGATGCTACCTTTTATTTGAGTTGTGCAAAATAAAGTTGATGTTATAAATGCTGCATAATAAAATAGGAATTAGAAGTGTCTCTTAAAAAATGCTGGCATCTGTAGTGTATATAGCTTTTACAGTGTTGGATAAAAGTTTTATCAGTAATGACTAAACTTAATCTTTGAACCTGTTTGCTGCAAACTCTTCTGATAGAATACGAGTCTATTTTATAGTTATTCCATAGCACAACTCTAGTTACTTAACTCTGTTACTATATGCTGCTCATGACTCCCTTCTTTTACTGCTTATTAGACAACCTTTCTATTACAGTGGCCTAAATCTTCTGTAAAGAATGGTCAAATGTATTAGTGCAGTAATGATCCTTTCAGAGCAAAGGGATATGTGTTCACAATATATGTTTCCTATCAAGAATTTTTATGCACTCTCCTTGTGAATTTTAAGTCAACCAAGACAATACGGAAAATGCAGAAATGCTGCTAGTGCACTGCTGGTACTTCAACTTATGGCTGCGTGCTTCTGTCTTAACTCCTTGCTGTTAGTACTGGAAATAGTGTGGCTGTGTTTTGCATTGGATCAGCTTTCCAACACAGGTGGAAACTAATTTGCTTTGTTTATATAATTTTGCAGAGTTAGTTGTCAGCTTAATAGGGCAGAGGGACAGCACAAACTCCTTGATTGGTGGCAGCGTGGTCTTTACATTACCTTGTACCAACTATGGAGTTGCATCTTCAGTGTCTTTAGTGCTTGTGTCTTTTATGTTGTATTCATAATATAAATACTGGTAAAATTAAACCCTAATGCAAATTGCACCTGTTTTGTTGCTTGCTTTGTATGAAATATGTTAATTCCTGTAATGCAGAGAGCAATCTGAAAGCCAGGTGAAGTCACATGGGACTAAGAGTTGGACTTCTGATTCAGTTCTTTACTGTAAAACAGACTTACCCAAAGTTATTTTTAGGTGAGAATAAGGTGCAAACCTTGTATGAAATGTTAATGCAAGTAATCTTAGTGACAAAGGCACAGATAGCGTTTGCTGGAAGCAAACTGCAATAGTAAGGCAGCATAGTGAGCTATGTAAAGGGCAGGGTTTTTATTCTTGAACTACTTGATGCTTTGAGTTAGCTGTTCTTTCAAAAAAGAATTGTGAAGGTATTTGGTTAATGCTCTATTGTGTGTTTGGCATATCTGTTCTCTGTTTCAAGTTCAATATATGAATTGTCAAACCTAGAAATGGCTAATTTGGGGCTTGGAGCCAGTGAAGTGAAGGATCAGCTAATTACACTATTTCAACGTTTTTAAAAAATAATCTCAAAGCCTTTAAAAGCCTTTCCTCTATTTAATTTTCATTAACTGACTCAGAATTAATGTTTAAATGGCAGCATAGTCAGATAATGTAATGTTTCTCACTGTGTGCTTACTGGAATGAGATTGAAAAAACTGTAGGAAAGGGGAGAAGTACAGATTTTTGTTAAATTGAATTTTAGCTGAAAGAAGGGCTTTTTTTATCTGCACTTTGCTTTGCTTGAAAGCAACTTCTGCGCTGCTGAATAGAAAAGAAAGATCAGGGGTATACAAGTAGAGGTACTCACATTTTGTGTATTCCTGCTGCCCCCCCCTCCTCCTCCAGTGTAAATCGCTCTGCACAAGTCACTGCATTCTGCACTGAGGGTGCTTTATAGTGGTGTTGAGTGGTTGCAAAAAGAGCCAAAAGCTTTGCTATTTTTGAGGAGCTACTCTTAAAGCAGCAGAAGTTTCTTCTAGAGAGGTTATTTGCTTAAGCAACATGGATAATGATATTACACCATGTGTTTCCATATCTATATGCCTGCTTTCCCCACTCCCCAGTCCATTAGACCTATGTGAAGCAATTAGGTATTTTATATCTTAGGTGCTGAAAAAGGCAACCGTATGGAGAACTGTTGCTTTCCTAGATGTTATTGCCACTCAGACCACCTTCTGTTGGTGGTGGGAAGATAATTTTTTGCGCTTCATATCACTTTTCTCTGCGTAAAACAAGGTGTTAGGGGAAGTCTATTCTTAACCTGCCTCCAAAATTATTTCTAAATTCTAATTACTTCTGAAAAATCAATGGGGGATTTGCTGAGGAGTGTGGGGATTGAATAGAAACTGTCTATAAGCAGTGTTGGAGCACCCTCTGCAGCCTTGTAATAATATTTAAATGAGCTTTGTACATTTCTGGTGAGAGATTAATGGTAGGAATATCCAAAAAGGAAAATTAAGTATCCAGGTGCTTTATACTGCTCTACAGGCCTGTCAAAGTACAATGGTAGATCCTTAGGGAAAATAATTAATTAGCATGTTGTAGACCTTTTGTGTCTACTATCCTACTGTACCTCTCCTGAAAAGAAAACTCTCAGCAGTTGCTGTAGGTTCACTGAAGTTCAGGCTGAAAAGTACAGAATAGCACATCCAATGGGAACTGTGTGACAATTAGTTCTGTATGATAGGCACATTATAATGCTATTTAACAAACTGGGGAGGAAAGCTTAAGAAGTATTCCCCTTCTGAACTGCCAGTTAAGTGCCTTATGATCACAAGTTTCCAGGATTTGGTAACCTATGAGTCATTTGAGGGCTCCATGTTCAGCAGCACACTAATCACTGGTGTCATGCTGGGACATTGGTTTGGGTCAGGTTGGGAAAGAGTGTGTCCAAGTCTATTACCAATGCTGTGGGCTTTTTGCAAACATCTGGGTTTCTTCTAATCTGCTGTTGAACAGGCTGACCTTCCTTAATTGGTGAGCCACATCAGGTTAGGTTGCAGAATAGGGTGTTGTAAGGCATTCAAGGCTGTACAACTGAGCCATGAACAACTTGTGACTTGTTTTCATAGGTGAATGCTGTTGTTAATGTACAACAGTAATTTAATTTTTGTTCTATAATGCCTTATTAAATCAATGACACTGTATATACACCAGGTCATGTCAAGCCTTCTTTGTGTTTCTTCAGTATCTTTAAAGGATTTGTTCAGAATATTGTAATGATAACTAATGACAACTAATGGAAGATATGGGAATTTTCTCTGCTGTGTCTGTGTAGAATTGCCTGGCTTTGGGTGATGTTACATCATAGCTTTCGTGCATGTTATAGGTGGATTTGCAGCTGTGCAAAATAACAGAATTGCATTAAGGATGAGGTTGGAAGGGAGCTGTGGAGACTGCCTAGTCCACCCCCCTGTTTCTCAAGACCATGTTCAGTCAGGTTTTGAATGTCTCCAAGGATGGAGGCTCGACAACCTTTCTGGGCAACCTGTGCCAGTAAAAAAGTGTTTCCTGATATTAAAGTGGAATTTCCTCTATTTCAGTTTGTGTCTACCTCCTCTGCTCTCACTGGCTATCGCTAACACAAGTCCATCTCAGTTGTCTTTCCATCCCCCCATCAGATATTTATGCACATTGATAAGATCCATTGTGAGCCTTCTCTTCTGCAGGCTGAACTGTTTCAGCTCTGTCTGTCCAAGTATGACCAATGTTCCAAGGCCTAAATTGTCTTTGTGGCCCTTTGACAGACTGTCTCTGCTATTTCATGTTTGTCTTTTACTAGGAAGTCCAGAACTGGACCCAGCACTCCAGATGTCTCACTAGTGCTGACTGGAAAGGATGGATCACCTCCCCTGACCTGCTGGCAATGCTCTACCTACAGCAGCCTAGGATGTTGTTGGCCCTCTTTGGTACAAGGGATGATGCTGACCTATTCTTCAGATATGGCAAAAATAATTTTCACTGTTTCTTTGGACAGTCTATTGCTCTTCTTTTGTAATTGGTTCCCTTCCAGCTGTCAATGCTAATTACTTCCTTCTGCAAATTAATCTAGTTTCCTCCTTTCTTAATCTCGAAGAGACATAGAAGTCTATTTCCAAACTTATTCCACATCAGAACGGCAGTGTTTGTGGTGTTTTGTTTTGGGTGTTGTGTCCGTCCCCCCCCATCCCCCCCAAATGAGCTCTTTTAAAAAATACTTTTATAGGTTGTGGGTTTTTAAACATCCTATTCTTGATTCTTTTCTGTTCCTTCTGTAGTTTGAGATGTAGATATCTATGAAGCTTGATAGGCAGGGCTTCAACTAAGACAGCAAGAGTGTGGCATAGACTAGAATGGACATCAGTGGTAGCTTACATGTGATCTTGTTTTTATTGGTGTTATGACCATGACTTACATTCAGTTGATGATATGTTGTAATTAGCCGATCCTTCTTTGCATTTGTTATTTGTTAGAACCTGGCCTTTATAAGTACTTTCCTTTTTGTAATTTTGTAGAGTATCATCCTATTGTTTTTTGGATCGCGTCAGTTAAGACTGTGAATTTGATGTGATGATGCAGTTGACCCAATCTGACAGTGTGCTTTGACCATTTCTCACCCTCTGCCTTGTTCCCACTTCTTCCCCAGTTTTGGCTATGGCATTTGTTGGAGCCCTTGCTGAGCTGACTCAGCCAGCCTAGAAGAAAATGGTTTGGGGGTTTGGAAGAACTGAACTGATGCCTTTTCCACTCTTCTTCCTGCCCCTTGGAAATCTTCCCCCCACAGATTTGCTGATTAAATCAAGTTGACAATGAAAAGTCAGATGAGGTCCAGTCATTCAAGAACTGAATGGTAGCCAGCCAGGTATGCAGGAATGGGGGAGGAGGATTCAGAGAAATGGATTACTCTTATTTGGCAACAGCAAGTCATTAAACTTCATCAGTGAAATTGAATCAGTTTATGCAAATGTAAATGCTTTCCAAAGCATTTTTCGTGTCTTAATGAAATTCATGTATGTATTGGGTTTGCAAGGTCAGGTTTTAGTAGTGGGGCAGACTACAGGCATGGCTTCTGTGAGAAGCTGCTAGAAGCTTCCCCTGGGTCAAATGGAGCCAATACCAGCCAGCTGCAAGATGGACCTGCCTCTGGCCAAGGCCGAGCCTGTGAGTGATGGTGGTAGTGCCTCTGGGATAACATGTTTTAGAAGGGGAAAAAGTTGCCGCACAACAGAAATTACTACAGAAGAGAAGAGCGAGAATATGTGAAAGAGCTGTGCAGGCAGAAAGGTCAGTGCAGGAGGAGGCTGGAGGTGCTCCAGGTGTTGGAGCAGACATTCCTCTGGCAGCTGGTGGTGAAGGCCACGGTGAGGCCAGCTGTGCCCTTGGCCCATGGAGCCCACAGGGGAGCAGATCCCCACCTGCTGCCCACGGAGGGCCCCACGCCGGAGCAGGGGGTGCCCCAAGGAGGCTGTGACCCGTGGGCAGCCCGTGCTGGAGCAGCTCCTGGCAGGGCCTGTGGCCCCATGGAGAGAGGAGCCCTGGTGGGAGCAGGTTTGCTGGCCAGGTCTGTGACCCTGGGGGGGGACCCAGGCTGGAGCAGTTTCTGAAAAAACTGCAGCCCGTGGGAAGGACTTATGTTGGAGAAGTTCATGGACGCTGTTCTGCCTGTGATGGTAATTGGTGAGTGATCTCTCCCTGTCCTTATCTTGACCCATGAGCCTTTTGTTATATTTTCTTTCCCCTGTCCAGTTTGAGGAGGGGAGTGGGAAAGAGGCTTTGGTTGGCACCTGGTGTCCACAACTTCTTAAAGTTGTCTAGAAATGTACCCATGACAGCACTTGAAGCATGTTCAGATTTTAACAGGAAAGAGTATATACTTTAAAGTTACGCAAGTAGTTAGTCTTTATCTCAGGGCAACTTTTAATCTAGATTGTGTTTCTTTAGTTTGTTGATAAAAATGTCACATGGGTCAGCGTAAAGAGATCTGTCTTCACTAGACCAGACCTATGTTAGAAGGGAATTGAACTGACTTTTGTCCTTAATGGAAGAAATGATGTCAGTTGTTTATTAACTTACTGTCCTTCCCAAACTTAGATTTTTTTGTGTCTCCCCCGCAGTGTCTTTCTAAGCTTCTCTGAATCCTTCTCACTTCAACTCAGAAAAATGTTTTATTGACTTCTGTTCTTGGTCCTTCTAGTGTTCTCTGCTCTTCTATGAGATGGTCTTTGGCTCATTCCTTAAGTATTCTAAGGACATTTTTGTTTGGTGCTACTGATATGAATAATATTTAGGTTTTGACCACTTCTTTGATAGATATGTGTGTATTTCAGTACCAGAAATGTATTAAAGGACTTGCAAGTTTCTTGTTAGTGGTAACTTGTTAGTACTCTTCTGTTGTAATATTGGGAGAATAAATGTTTCAAAACTAGTGTTTCCAAGCCTATGGGTTCATGAACTTCATATAAAGCACAATTAAAACCCCTTGCATTCTTCATACTGAATGGGATTGCCTCAGGCCAAAAGCATAGATGAACAAACATCTGACATATACCCTAAATACACATAAAGTAACCAAAGTTACTGAATGAGGCAGTAAAATTAATATATTTTGGTTTTCTTTTCAAAAATGTCAGAAAATAAAAAGGCTAGTTGTTTTTTTCAAGTCCTTTATGGAGGAAGGATGGGTTTTGATGAAACTTATCATATTCAATGACTGGTACTTCATTATTGGACCATACACCTTGCAAAAATGCTGATTCTGTTTCATTCTAAGTCTTGTTGCCAGCTTTATGTGTAAGTGCATGGTGTGGTTTTTTTTTTTTTATGATGAGCAGGAAGAATCATCAGTTTTGGTGGGGAAAGTTCCTCTGGGAAAATAGCTTTTTTACAGAGAAGCTTTGACTCTGGATACTTTGAGTATCGCTGCATTTGCTGATTTAGTTTGTGGTCTGCTTTGGCTTCTGAAATACCTATTTGCAGCATCCTGAAAGGTTTCCTTTTCTTGAGAAGTTGGATAGGCTTTAGGCTATTTTTAGAAAGGTGGCTAAAGAGAAAGTTTTCCCTGAAGAGAAAGTTACAGCTTGCTTTCTGTAATGGAAGGTCAGAGTGGAGCTATTTATTCTTATGTATTATTGTAGTAGAGGTTTCCAGAAGGTACGCAGCAGTTGATGAAGAAGGAATACAAGCTTTTTTGTAGGTAGTTCCTTTAGAGATGTTTGCATGTGAGGAGAGCCTGGGGCAGGCTTGCTGCTGCCTCTGCCAGTCTCCTGTTCAGTGTTGTGTGCTGCTGCCGCACAACACACCTTCAACAGCATTATTTTCTGAAACCGTGAAGCTTCAGAACAAAGCTACGTTGACTTTTTCTGTCTTTTCCTTTTGCAAAAGAAGTCTGAGAGTATTTGCAGTTATGTAGACTTTGCAAGAGTTGCAGAGGGAGGAATATTGCCTCCTTTTCCTAAGGGAAGAGGTATTGCAAAGCTATTCAAAAGCTAACTTTAGCCTAGTGAAGCTAGTCTGCTTCCCACATCAAGGAAGTGAAAGACACTTCTGTGGGAGACAGTCTGTAGCAGCTGTAGTTAGTTTTTTTTAGTGTGACTTGCCACCTAAAAGAGCTCTTCTCTCCTATTCTTTCTGTTGACTCCTAAGCAGGGCAAGTCACATTACTGCGAGTTTGGCTTCTGTGAATACTTGCCTTGGAATTCCTGAAGTGAGCTGAGGAATCTGCTCTCAACGTTTGAAGTAGTATTATTTTCTCCATAAGAGGTCCTTTGGGGTTTTGCACATAAGTTTTTTATTTAAAATTTTAGAGATGTTGGAGAATGGAAATGAATCATAGCAATCAGTTAAGAGTTTGTATATGCTCTATAGGATTCCTCCAGTTTCTGACTTTTCCTCAAGTCATGCTCTTCTGTAAGGAGAAAAAAACCTCCCACAAATAGGCCTGAAAGACACTAGAGGATGTTCACAATACTGATCATGTTATTTTAGTCTGTTTTTTCTCTTCTGACTTTGTCCTTTTATCTCATGAGAACAGCATCAGCTACCCTGAATCTTTGTTTTAAAGGTATTATGGCTTCCAAGAATAAAAAGAAAAGATTTGTTAGAAGAACTTTTTAGTAGGATTTGCCACAACCTGGTTTATGTTTGAGTGCTTTCATACAGCTTTTGTAAATAGAATTCTTGTTGATGCCAGAATGATGCTAATGGTAGCAGCTGCCTCGAGGTGAAATCCAATTACTGTATCAGAAAATTCACACTTATGGCTTATTTTTTGTTTAAGGACTGGAAAATATTGCATCTATTAAGGTAACTTGTTGGTTTACGTGGATGGTTGGAAGAAAATAACTTTCCAGGATTGGGTTATTGTCTTTTAAACATAATACTTAAAATATATTTTGGCATTTAATTTTGCAGGTTTTAGTAGGTATGATTTTGTTGGTAATTTTGTCCTGTCTGCAGAGGAAGTTTGAGAAAGGATTAGCTTTGTTTTCTGTCTCTGTGTCATTTCCTACCTGAACTACAGAATCACAAAACGGCTGAGGTTGGAAGGCACCTCTGGAGGTCATCTGGGCCAAACCCCGTGCTCAAAGAGAGCTGTCTAGAGCCAGTTGGTGGGGACCATGTCTAGATGACTTTTGACTGTCTTCAAGGACAGGCTCCCCAACCTCTCTGGGCAACCTGTGCCAGTGCTTGGTTGCACTCACAGGAAAAAAGTGTTTCCTGATGTTCAGAGGGAACCTCCTGTGTTTCAGTTTGTGCCCGTTGCCTATAGTACTGTCACCAGGCACAACTGGAAAGATCCTGGGTCTGTCCTCTATGCCCCCTCCCTTCAGGTAGGTGTATACATTAATAATATCCCCCTAAGCCTTTTCTTCTTCAGGCTGAACAGTCCCCACACTCTCAGACTTGTCTCGTAGGAGGGATGCTGTAGTCCCTTCATCATCTTTGTGGCCCTGTGCTGGACTTTCTGCAGTCTGTCCGTGATGTGTCTCATACTGGGGAGCCCAGAACTGGATGCAGTGCTCCAGGTGTGGCCTCACCAGTGCTGAGTAAAAGGGAGGTATGAACTCCCTTGACCTGCTGGCAGTGTTTTGCCTCATGCAGTTCAGGCTACCATTTACTGCCTCTGCTGCAAGGGCACGTTGTGGGCTTATGTTCAACTTGTCCACGAGGACCCTCAGGTCCTTTTCTGTGAATGGCAGCACACCACCCTGGTGTATCAGTCAATCCTTGCAGTTTTGTGTCATCAACAAACTTGATGAGGGTATGCTCTTCCCCATTATTCTGATCGCTAATGAAGATCTTAAAAAGGACTGGACCCACTGTTGACTGCTAGGGTTTACCACTAGTTACTGGCCTTAACTAGACTGCACCACTGATCACCCTCTGGGTCTGACTGCTCAGCCAGTTTTCAGTCATCGCACTGTCTGCTCATCCAGACTGTACACTGACAGCTTGTTTATAAGGATCCTTACGGGAGACAGTGTCAAAAGCCTTACTGAAGTCCAGGTAGATAATATCCGCTGCTCTCCCCTTGTCAATGAGGCCTGTCACTTCATTGTAGGAGTTCAAGTTGGTCAAGCATTACTTGCCCTTGGTGGATCCATGCTGACTGCTACTGGTGATTTTCTTGGTATTCATGTGCATGGAAATAGTTGCTAGGATTAGCTGCTCCATCATTAAATTAAAAAGGTTTGTGACAGATGCTTCTTAATACCAGGAACTAGCCAGAATAAGTTTTTTTAGTAAGGTAGTTAGGGTTGTCAGGCCCCATTCAGCATGCTCTTGATTGTTACCTCTCAGGGCTGTCAGCAGAGGAAAGGGATCATTGTAGTACGGAGTTGATGTGGGTTAATTACTAGGCTTCTGGGGTTTCCAGGCCTCAGTATCTTCATTTCCATCACCTGTGTCTGTCTGGCTAAAGCTAGCCAAGGATCTACCTATCTATTGCACTTACCTTTTGATCATTGTGTAGATCAATGTCATATAAAAGGCACTTTTAGACACAAGCAGCGTAAGACTCCTGCACAATTTAGGCCTTTTTCTGAAAACAGTGACCTGAAGTTGTCTTGATTTCAACATTTTACAGTACTTTGCATTCACGTATTTACGTTGTAGGCCCTGAGGATAAAGTAACCACCCTGGGGAATAACTCAGATTACGCAAAGTGGCTGGATAAGCCTCTGCTGTATCCCCACTGTCTCACTCTTCTGAACATCAGCAATGTTTTGAGTTTTAACTGATATTTCTAGCAGCTTTTTCTAAAGAATCGGTGAACTGAAGCACAGTGTCTTGTGAGAATGGGACATGTGACTTCAGTTACAGCTTGAATTAACAATATGGTAAGGCTGAGCCCTCAATTTGTCATATGAAAAATGCAGAAGTTTGCCTCTTAGATCTGAATTAATCTTATTATAGAGTACTAATCCAAAATTTGAATGCCTGTGGGTGCTGCTTGACTTCTGCTTTTCCTTCGATATATTTAGGGTGAAGTGTAGTTCTTTTTGCTTTAGGAATGTCTTTATCTACCTTGTTCACAAGTTTAATTTTCTCCTGAACCGCTTTAAAATGATCAGCCCTTCTTAATAAATTCAGTTTCTTTAGGAAAAGCCTATTTCTTTCTTCCAACAATACTAATTTGCCCTAATTTAACACTAGATTAACACTAAATTGTGCTAAACAATTGAAAAACCCCCACATATTTACCTAGAATGATACCCTGATCCTCATCCAAGTTAAAGGGAACTCTGTCATTCACTTTGCTGGAGGTAAAACTTCATACCTAGCTTTCGGAAGGTATTACCTGGGCTAAGACTTTGAGACTGTTTTTTTTTTTGCCTGACCAAACTTTCTCCAGTGTGACTAGGAAAAGATCAGTAACAGAACGTAATGTCTGGAAATGTAGTTACAGTAGTAACTTACCTTTTCCTGTATTTGGGCATAGGCATGCCTAGTTAATGTTTTCTTTCTTTAAATTTTTTTTTAGAAAATTGTCTAATCTACCTGCCCTGTGACTGAACTTTTGGTAGCTTTTCTGTTCCTTGTGTGGCATCCCTCACTCAGCTTACAGGAGATTTAGTGCAGCCAATTGAAGTATTTTGCAGTTTAGCAATTCCATAACATCAGCTGGAGTTGCTGTGATGTGCAGAAACAGATTGTCCAAACTGTGGCAGTGAGGTTAAATGGCTTCAGTTATTCTCAAAAGTGTTTTCTAATAATTGCCCCTGTAGATTCCCTTAGGTAAATAGTCTCCAATATAGTAATTAATTTATAAAGTCACTTAGTACACAAACTCAATGCACATCTTAAGTGGAGGTGAATCTGTGTGTGTTGACGACTGGATATGAAATACTTCTGAACTAGTTCAGCAAGTAACAATACTTTTGGTCAAATATTCTCATTGTTTCCTTACTACATGTAGTATGTAGTTGGTAGGTGAAAAGCACTGTCGCCCATCACCAGTTTGAACAAATTATCTGAAAAAAATTCTCTACAAAGAAATTTTCATAACTTGTAAAACTAAAACATCTGAATGACTATTAGCAGTTTACTTAACTTGCATGTTCTGTTTCTTGATATATAAACTGCAGAAAAGCATTCTAGTTGCAATGTGTCAGTTTTAACATGGATTTTAATTTATTAGATTTTATTATATCCAAATAGGCAAATAAACATTTCAATGCAAGGCAACCAGGTAACTTTTGGAAACATAGCTGAAAATGTAATCTTTTCCACTCTTTCTAATTTTAATCAAATTTTCCGAAGTAACCACTTTTTCCAATTTTATGATTTAGCATTTTAAGTGCAGATTTTAGTAGGCTGTGTGAATGGATTACAATGCAAGTATAATACAGCAGGTAGAAACTTACTGGTGTCACATTAGTATTTTGACAGCAAAAGTCTGTTACTAGGCACTACAAATCAACACTGTTTTAAAACAGTAGCCTCACTGAAAATCAGTCAAATGTGTTTGGGGTGTGTGTTTTTGTTGTGTTAGTTTTATTTGGCATGTTTCCAGCAACTTGATAAGTGAATCTCTGCATGAAGTTGTGCTTGCTTGAAATCGGTATAGGTAGCAGAGACCTAGGTACAGATTTCTTCCGTTGCCTCTGAGGCTTTACCAGGTTTGGTGTATTTTTTGTTACATGTTTTAATACTGTTCATTCCCAGGTATAGAGATGGTTGTGAATAAGGACTGAATAGGCAGCATAACCTAGCAAATCATAATCTGTATGCTGCATTACTTAAACAGTGTACAAAATAGTGGGGTAAATTAAGGATTGTAAATGTCTAAGCTTACAACGACTGCTTTTACTAGTCTCTCCTGGAATTCTTCTTTCTCTCTTTTATGTTTAGCTGAAATGTTAGAAATGTTTAGCTGAGCAGCAGATGGAGATAAAGAGTACTTATAAATTGTCTTTTTTCTAGTTATTTTTTCTGTCTGTTTAAATAAGCAGCACATTTTTATAGTTGGTTAGGGTCAAAGACCTCATATGTATGCAGTGTTAAAGGCCACCTGTTGACAAGGTCTGTCTGTGTGGAATGTATTTTCGTGTGTTACTTTCTCATTCTGGATGATGTTTTTTATAGTCAAATTAAAGAAATGAAACCCTCGACACTACACTGCCCCAAATCCCTTAGTTGCAGTCTCTCTTCTCCCTTGTTGTTTTCCTTTGGAGAAGTAAATCTGAAGTTTCTTGATAGCTCCCAAGTCTTCCAACCAAGCTCTACCAAGTTTCGTTGTAGGCCTTACTGGGCCCCCATATCCAAAAGCTTGCTGCCACTAAAGATAGCTGTTTGTGATCTTGCATATCTAAAACTGGACATTATTTTCTGAGGTTTGAGGGATCATGGTGTACCTGGACATGCACGTGGACACTGTAATTTGTAGTAAATGTGATGATAGACCATGGATGCATCAATTTTATCATGTAGTAGAAGCAACTTGTTCAGTGAGGTATATCATATAAGATACATGTAATACATAAAAGCTGATAATACTTGGTTCTGTCTACTGAATGCCAGTGTTTTTTTGCTGGAAAAACACTTTGTCTTTTGTTGTTTAGACAGCATCTACTGTTGAAAAACGCACTGTTTTGTGTTAATTACTGAATGAGGTTTTTTTGCTGTTGGTACGTACAGGTGGGCAATCCATCTGAAAATTAGCTGAAAATGCCACAAGAGGGAATGGCATCAACAGCTTTTCTCTGTGATGTATAACTAACTATAAACTTGCCATGTAAGTTAAAAGTAATGGACTTGGGGACTGAGAGGATTTGTAGTTTCTTTTTAAAGGTTGAGTGCATTCTTCAACATCGAGTCTTTCATGCTCTTTGTTTTCTCTAGCAAAGAGCTGAAGCTAGTGCTGTGGCAGGGTTTAAAACACTACTGAATTTGTACATGGGACTAGCAACCAGAAACTCTTCAGCACTGATGTTGGGTTTCGTAACAGATTTCACTACTTGTAGGCGGGTCACAATCTCATGTATAGGGATGATGCTCAAGCATGTTCAGAAGATAGTTTACTGAAAACCCAAACCAGGTGAGCTGTTTGGACTTTTCTCCTTGACATGTTTTAAAAGTCTCTGTTGAGCAACACAACCCCAGAAGTAAGATCTGCCTTCCCAAAATATCTACTAGAGAATAGGGGGCAATCCTATCTCTGAGTAAAACTGATAAGAGAATCTTTTCATAGAACAGGTTTCAACAGGAAAAAAAAAAAAACAAACCAGTTTTGTTGAGAATTTTTTTGGGTGATGCTTTCTGACTTTGTTCTTTTTGGTATTCTCTGTCCTTGCTTAATTAGTAATTAAAACTTCCACCTATTGATGGTTGGTGTTGCACAAAAAAATCTTGATATTATTAAATTAGAATCACTGAAAACTTTCACAGCATTATCAAAGCCAGTATTCTTCGAATTGATTGAATTTTAGCTTAGGCATTTGTTTTGGGGGGATCAAACCCACACACAATGTATTCAAAGGCCTATTTTACTTCTGATAGCAGAGAAAATTGTTACAATATTCTCATTCACTGTTTCATTTTCTTCTGGAATGAGGGTGAGATTATCTTCCTGTTCTTTGGAGCACATTCAGAAGATGATAATTAGTTGCAATTTAGTAATGGGCTGTATTTTAGGCACGGTATACAGGAGCTGTGTATGCCACATGAAACAGCTTGTGGGAACTGGTATTTCAAAGTGCCTAATGGAGCTCCTGTTTGAGCCTTTGCTTAGCAGAACTGCTTCATGTGTGATTGACGAACTTCTAGAATAGTTTCAGACCTTTTAAGACTTACCAGATCTGAATTTGGGAAATGTCCAAGTTACTACTTAAAATGTGCATTTTTCTTTCTTAATTTTGATTTTTAATCTGGAAAGTTGATTTTCACTTTAACATAGGAAAGCTGATAAGATGATAGATTTAGAAATTATATTGACAAAGGAATGAGTAATGTGGAAGTTCACATTTATTTATACTTACGGAGTTATTGTATACTTTCAAAGGAGGGATTATCCCAAGCAAAATGCAGTGAGGAGAGGGAGAGGAGGGAAATAAAGCAATGAATCAAATTCAAAATACTATGGCTGTCTGGGAAGTGAAAGCAAGTGGCTGAGATTTAGGACTTCTTTCCAGTGTTCTGAACAATTTTCTTAAATCCTGAAGGTGTTGTTGTTTTGTTGCTTTTGTTTTTATTTTGCATTTTGTAATCTGTGGAATACATGAACAAAGTAGAGCTTCATGAGGGATTTACTGTGGTAGTTTGGCTGCCAAGAAGCCCAAAGTAAGTATGTCTTGTTTGAAGATTATTTTGACTAGACATGTCTCCCATTACAGTAACTTTTCTTGAACATTGAGTATTTTTTTCATTACAGGAAAATGCCAGTGATTTTTGATGCAACATAAGTTCTTTACTGTTCTCGTTAGTAACTCTGTGATGAGACTACTGTGGTTAAAGCATTGACTATGTGGTAGAAAGTTATAAAAGACCAGAGTGCAAGGTGCTTCACAAAATAAGCCATGGGCTATTTTGGACCTTAAACTTCTACGAACAATTTCCAATATTACATTAAATAGGCTCTCTAACATAATTTCACTAAAGAATTAGTAATATCTTATCTTACATGACAATTGTTTCAGTGTATTGGCATGTCTTCCTGTCTAGAAATAGGCAAATGGCTTCAGTTATCTACGCTGTATGGTTTGACTTTGTATAACCACATCTAGTTTTTCAGAAGGGATGAAATTTTTTGTACGTGCTAAAAGTGTGATACTTCAGTGACAAGAAATTTAATTTTCCACTCTACTGTTGGAAATACCACTGCTTAATACAGTGTCTGAAGCTGTAGGTAGGAATTCAGTATGAAAATTCCTATTTACCTGTTCTTGCCCATCTTACGCTCTTCCGGCATAGTTCATAAAACCTTAATTGTATTGCAGTTGCCTTGCAGTGATACTTAAATATGCAAGTGATGAATTAAGAACAAATACTGTGTTTGATCAGGAAAAATGAAATCCTCATGTGATGTAACAGGGTCTACTTTTTTTTATTTAAACCCTAAATATGCCTCTTAGGCTGTTGATGGAGGAACAGAAACTGGGCAGTGTTTCAGAACTGATAAGGATAAGATTTAAAGTAATTGAAAGAAATAGTTCTCTTGGTTATGTACAAAAAAAGTGTTCAAATATAAGCCTGACTGCTGTTATACTTGGTTTGTGGCTCAAAGGTGTGTGTTTGTAAATTCTGTTTTAGATGAAGATTTTAAAATGGAATAAATAAGAAAACTGTCATTATAAGGAGTAGTTATTTTGCCGAAATCATTTAGTCTTTGTTGTTGTTGTTGCTCATGCATAGTTTTTTGTATTTATAGTGTAGCAATGACTTAAATGCATGGGTGTGACTACTGTGAGGAGTTAGAGCTATTGTTTTGCTGGCTGTGACAAAATATAGTTGGTAACTATTTAAAGTCTGTTCATAATTGCAGAGAAGGCTTCAGTGTGGAGTTTGTCTCATACTAGAGGATAGTATCCTGAAAGTAAGTCAGGAAACTAAACATTTACCTCAGTGAGCAGTGGAAGTGCTGTTCACATGGTGGGGTGTGCTACTTCTGCACAGCTGTCAGAGGGTTGTCTGTGCTCAGGGTGAGTAAGTTCACAAAGCTCAGTCAGCAAACGGTTCTTCATGGGAATGGTATTTGCAAAAGATTGCTTGAAATAACTGTAGAGAACCTGCATTCTCTGTGGACAGCACTAGTTCTAACTCTGCTGTTGTCAGTGACATACTGCAAAGCAGCACATAATGTAACTGAGGTCAAACCCAAGCCTCGTGGGAAGGACGTAATCATTCTTTTGCAGTAACTGTTACTGAACACCTTTATGTTGTGAAGAGAATCTTTTGCTTTGTTCAGGAGTAGCTTAAAAGGCTTGTGTTTGATTTGTGGGGCAAGGTTTTGGTAGTGGGGGTGCTACAGTGGTAGGCTTCTGTGAGAAGCTGCTAGACGCTGTCCCTCATGTCTGATGCAGCCAGCTGGCATTGGCTCTTAAGTTGGACCTGCTGCTGGCCAAGGCTGAGCCCATCACCAACGGTGTTAGTGCCTTGGGGATAGCGTGTTTTAGAAGGGGAAAAAGTTGCTGCACAACAGAACTTAGCGCAGAGGAGAGGAGTGACAACATGTGAGAGAAAGAGCTGTGCAGGCAGCAAGGTCAGTGCAGGAGGAGGCTGGAGGTGCTCCAGGCGCAGAGCAGAGCAGAGCCTCTCTCTGCAGAGCTCTCCAGAGCAGAGATTCTCCTGCAGCCCGTGGTGAAGGCCACGGTGAGGCCGGCTGTGCCCTCGGCCCATGGAGCCCACGGGGGAGCAGATCCCCACCTGCTGCCCATGGAGGACCCCACGCCGGAGCAGGGGGTGCCCAAAGGAGGCTGTGACCCGTGGGCAGCCCGTGCTGGAGCAGCTCCTGGCGGGAGCAGGTTTGCTGGCCGGGCTTGTGCCCCCTGGGGGTTTCAGGCTGGAGCTGGCTGTGCCTGAGGGGCTGCGCCCATTGGAGGACCTACACTGGAGCAATTAAAGAAGAACTGTAGCCTGTGGGAAGGGCTCATGTTGGAGAAGTTCATGGAGAACTCTCTCCTGTGGGAGAGACTCCACGCTGGACCAGGGGAAGAGAGTGAGGAGCTCTCCCCCTGAGGGAGGAAGGAGTGGCAGAGACCATGTGTGGTGAACGGACTGTAACCCCCATTCCTTGTCCCCCTGTGTGGCTGGGGTGAGGAGACAGAAAAATCAGGAGTGAGGCTGAGCCCAGGAAGAGGCAAAGAGCGGGAGGAAGGTGTTTTTGAGATTTGGTTTTATTTCTCATTATCCTACTGTGAGTTGATGGGGAATAAACAATTTTCCCCAAGCTGAGGCTGTTCTGCCTGTGATGGTAATTGGTGAGTGATCTCTCCCTGTCCTTATCTCTACCCATGAGCCTGTTAATACATTACTTTCTCTCCCCTGTCCAGTTTGAGGAGGAGGAGTCATAGGGTGGCTTTGGTGGGCACCTGGCGTCCAGCCAGGCTCAACCCACCACAAAGCTTTAAATAATTTTTAAGATCTGAGGTTAGTCTTGACACTGTTAAATGTTTTCTTGCAAAGGTTTTGAACCTCCCACATTTTTCTGTTGCTTGTTCTGTGCTTTTAGTGTTTGACAAATTTGATGGACTTACTCTTCAAGAGAAGCCCTGGAATATGCAAAACAGACATAGACCTGTTACATGCCTGTTGGAAGGTAATGTACATAAAAGCTTGCAAGGGTAGCCTAAAAGAATTCTGCTATTCTGAGTTTTGTGTGTGGAGATTTTGTCATGGAGTAAGGAATAGCATGAGATTGGTATATTTTTTTTCTTTATAGATAGACCAGGTAACTAAAATACTTCTGGTTTTTACCCTTCAAACTATTGTCACTGAATTAACTTTGGTAAACTTTTTTTCTTGTGTCTTAAACCATGTGGATAATGCACCAGCTGAGATAACATGAAAATTCTGCAGGATTTCTGGAGTACACTGAAGCATAAAAAAAATAAGTGTAGTGCTACCTGCAACAATGGAATCTATTTGAAGTTTTTAAGGCATGTTAGTTTATTCAGCTCTGTACTTAAAATGTCAGGGTAATAGGCACTTCAGTGTGGCCTTCATTTGATTGTTTTCAGTCAACTGTATTAGAATTTAACTTTTCAAAGGTGTGTGATGTATTTCAAATGTATTGAAGGGAAGGGTATGACATCTCACTGAAATTTTAATATATTTAAAGATGGTGTAGAACAGTAAGGGATGAACTGATTTTGAAACCAATCAGTGTTGGCTTATTAAGGCTGGGTGTGCCAAGGAAACAATGTTATCCTTAGGCAAACTGTAGTTCTGATGTTTTAATACTGAATGAGTGGTATAGGAGATGGTAGGCTTCTGTACTAGTTAAAGAAGAATACAGTGTTAAAATTTTGGTGCCCAAAGGGAAATAAATGAGTCTAGGTAAGCGTTTATAAATAAACTTAAACCTGTGAATACTCCAAGAGGCCATGGTTATACTTGTTTTTAAATGTGTTTTTGTTCAAAGTATTCACCACATAGTGCACTGAGGACTTGCCTTGTATCAGTTGTTTATCTGCATTTTTGTGGGACTTGGTGTGGGGGCTTCTAGGGCAAGGGAAGGTTAGGGTTCATGAATAATATGTAACAAATGGCATTGGAGAAAGAGCCTGCTGTAGTTACCAGCAGGCAGTGTCCTGCTTGCAGGTGTTTGAGGAAGATGTTGCGTTATCCCTTACAGAGGATTTTAATGCTGGTCTTACCAGATGAAAAAAGTGCTGAAGCTTCTACTCTCTCAGATCTTGTATTTTTACATCTTCTATTTTTCTGTCAATTATTCGGGGTTTTTTGGAGATGTTAGTGCTTGCTGTTTTCTTTTATGTTATTTAGTATGTCTAAGGGATTGACTATCCAATCACAATCAGGAGACTTTATACGATTAACTGAAGATGAGAAACTAATGCCTGTAAGCTAAAACACATTATGCCCATTTGTAGAGGAGATGATGGCCTTCGTTTGATTTTTCAGGTTGATCTTCCTAGAGGGAATGTCCTTATAAGAGTTTAATGTGCTTTAATTTATGTGTGCTGATGTAATGCCTTTGGCTAACTTGTCGTCTTTCTCTTGACTCTCCCTGTTCAGGTGATCCATTAGATATGTCCTCTGAAGGCCAAACTTGGGCAAATAACCTGCTTGGTTATCAGATATTTCTAGTATTTAAGTTGTGCTATTTTTAGATCTCCTCATTTATGCCTATGGGTTTCTACACAATTCTGATCACTTCCAGCTTTCTTCAGTGTGAAGGGAGTGTGTGGAAAGATGTCATGGTTCCTTATTGAGGTCATTTGTACTATAATACCTGGTCTTTCTTTTTTTACTCTCACGTTTGTACAAGTTAGTCTTCATGGCAAGAAGTGATGTGGTGGAAAAAAACTTTCCTCAAACCAGGCATCTGCAGCCAAGGCTGTCATTTGATACGGGAAGCTCTTTGTGGGTGTGACTGTGTCGTTCCAAGTGCTAGCTCTGTTCTGCAAAACCCCAGGAGCCCAAGATGTGCAACTTCTTTCCCTGGAGCCGCCTCCCTTGGTTGCAGCTGGGATATGGGTTTCACTGCAGGGTGTCTTTCCCTGACTGCCTCTGCTGATGACTCTAGCACACTTTGTCTCTGTAACTCACCAGAGGTCCATTCTGGAGTAGGATGTGTTCTGTGTAAGAATTTGCTGATGTGCTTAGGTAAATATTGTTAAGTCTTTTGAATTTAGCTGTTGATATGTTAATCATTACCAGGGGGAAAAAAAAACCAAGGAAAGATAATTTCATTCAGTCATGGAGGTGATTGCTGAAGCTTCCTCAGCAAGTGAGAGACAGTGCTAGGAAAAGTATGTAGATACCTTGGCTTCAAACCCTTTATCCTGCTCTGCAGATTTCTTGTGTTAGTAGGATTAGAAATGGCAGAATATCTGTGCCCATGAAATATGTGATCTGAAAGCACTTCAGTGTTTTTGCATTGTTTTCTTAAACTTTTAAAGGAAAAAAGGAAACTTATAACATTAAACGTGAACTACAGACCTATGGCCAAAAAAAAGATAAGCTATAGTTTCTCATGAACCGCAAGCCACCACATAGCATGCTTAGAACTACAGCAAGGAGGGGAGATGGTGAGTAGGGTCACAGTCATACTTCTCATGCTGCTGTCTCTGCTGGAAAACGTTTAGCAACCTCATACCAAAACAAAGTTGATCTGCATGGTTTGAGAACTTGAGAGCTGCTGTCCTTTGTAATCTGTTCCCTGCATGGATACAAGTTTGAAACAGCAACTTTAGAGAATGTGATCCTGTCAACCCCTGGTACCAATAGTGGAGAGCAGAAAAATGTGTGGTGTGCTGTCGTACTGCTGTGTTACTGTCTTTTAGGTTATAATGTGACACATGCACTGTTCTGTTGTTTTAAAAAATGTGATGGCTTTCAGAGGAGTTAATTGTTATTTATTAATGTGTTAATAAACCCCCTTGTTTTTTGTACTTTATCAAAAGGCAAAATAGAACACTTACTAAATATTTCAAGACAGCTATTGAATGGTATACTGCAATCAAATGTTGTATGTTCTTTTTCTCATTGCCGTGTTATCACTGTGAATAAATACGGATTAGTAGGGAAGGCAAGGGAAAATAGTAGTGTGGGGAAATAATTATCTTTTTTGGGAGAAGTAAAGAACAGAACCTGAAAGTCAGTTGTGTGGGGTATGTAAATTTTAATTCCAGTTGCAGATAGTCCCTGGTATGAGGTTAATGCAGTATCACTTTCACTTTAACATGTACTGAATTTTTTACTTATTTTACCAAGGTGGTACTGACTTGTTCTGTGTGGTCAGTTTTTGTCACAGTTTATTCTAGTTTTAGGAGCAGTAATAATTTAGGTTGAATTTAGTGCTGATGCTAAACTACTCAGTCTAGAAAGTAATCCGTCAAGGAACTAATATGATACCAGTAGCTAACGTTCATAGGAGTTGATTGCATTGTCCTGTTTCTTTTTACCTAAGAATAAGTTAATTAGTAGCACAGTGTAGGTTTTGGAGTAGTTTTCTGATACAGTGTAACCTTTTAAAAAATCGTGGTAATGGTAAATTTTGTAATTTGGAATTTTGAAGCCATAATATGCTAGCTGTATATAGTTTATTTAAATCTACATGTGGCTTTCCCAGTTTGATATGAAGGGACCAAATTCTATATGCTGTTAGGCTGTAGTGAGGTCTGCCCCTTCTAGAGCTTGTCTCCCATTCTTTAGCAAATTTAATACAGGCCTGTTAGTTGTCTTTCATATTTCTTCTTGTATATGATTGAACTTGAGTTCAATGCTTTGTATGACACTAGTCATTTTAGACTAGGAGAAGTGGCATTACTTTTGCTGGATTGCTATACTGAAATGAGTACTGCCCATTTCTCTGAATGTAGTCTAGAGCAAGGTCACTTAATCCCAACGATTTATTCATTGGTTTAACACTGCTTCCTAGTGGAAGGAAGCTGAAATCTTGTATCAGCAAGTTCAGGTTTAGCCGATAAAACATTCTAGTGCTTATGTGGGTTGTTTGGGATAGGGGAATGAGTTGGTCTTCCTGCTATGTGGAAAAGTGTTGGAGAGTTACAAACTTTGTTTTGTTTTGGCTTGTTTTTTTTTTTTTTCAGATACTAATATATCTCCAGACATTCAGAATTTCGGTTCCTAGGGCAGTATCAGGGTCTCATATTAATCACGACTACTTAACATCATTGTATTTCTTCCCTGCACCTTGCATCTCTCCAGTGATGTTGCAGTTGAACTGTGCTGGAACTGAAGTTACAGAGCAAAAGGAAGGGAGTGGGGTTCAAGAAACCAACCGTGAAAATAGCGAGCAGGAATGTTCCTTAATCGGTTATTAATTTTGAAATTACTAATTCACATTAGAATGCAAAGAGGCATGTTAGACATCTCGGCTAGCTTTCCACCTGTACTCTGGTTACAATACAGGATTATAACATCTGTTTAAGTCTTAGTTAAAAACAAACAAAAACCAAAACAAACACCCCCACGCCACCCCACCCCCCCAATTTATGGCTAGAAATATGGAGATCTCCTCAAAATTTGTTGCAGTGAACATGCTGAAGATAAGTACTTGAGTACTGCCATTACTGCCATTCGCAGCAATTTTATATATATTTATAGCTTGTTGATTTTGGTGGGGTTACTTTTGTATAACTGATGGCATGCTTTATTTACAAGGTGTTAATACTGTTGTCAGAGCTGAGTTCTGACATGTACTAGCTCTTGTTTGTTTACTGGTTTTGGCTCAATTGCAATACAAGCTTGGATGTGCAAAAGTGTTTTGCCAAAAAGCTACCCTTCAATCTTATACTTGTAAATTACAAATTATTAACACTAGTTAAGAACACTGTATTTCATCACTAAACAGTACTTTCTTGAAAACCAGTATTTTTTCATAACCTAGAACTTCACAGGCTTTCAGGATGGCCTTACCAGAAATCTTGTGAACACAACTGAGAGATGTAATAGCTAAATTTCAAAACAAACTGAGTAGAAACAAGAATAAAGCTACTTCTACAGTGTACAGCACCATCAGTATTTATCACAGATGATCCAATATATATAAATAACACTTTTAGCTTTTGTTTCGGTGATAAAAGGGAAGACCTTTATAGATTGTGGTATTGGAAATCAAATGAGGAGTAGTGACCTTGCTGCAATTGGAATTATTCCTCTTAAAGCTTAAAGAAAGAGATGAAAATGTGTTAGAACATCTTTTTGACTGAATGTTTGTACTGTTACTATATACTTTTTCTTCTAAAATGACTCCCTGGGGAGAATAAATTCAGGCAGTTCTAAGCACCTCACTAGTGCAGCTTCACACGTGGAGATGTGCTTTGTGCACACTGATCCCTCTCATGACAAAAGATGACGGCAATAGTTCCCTAGGAAAGGAAATTCTATTATTTTCTGTTGAGATTTACTTCTTCCAGTGGAGCATCATCTCTCTGTGCTGTATCACTTAGTTCTGTGAGTTTGGGATGATCCATGGCATCTGACTGCTTTGCCACTGACAGGGCTGTTTCAGTTGGTCTGGGCATCCTTTTACTTTCTTCTTGTCTGGAAATACCATCCAAAGTGTTGCCTTTCTCTTGTGACTTTCTTGGGTGTTACTTGTTTATAGACTTCTATGTCTGTCTGTGTAGGTGTACACATTTATCTATACCCATGTATTGACCATGTTGGTACAGTTTTGTAGCAACAAAGTACTACTTAAATTGTGACATATGCTTGAGGTGGACTATCTACTTGGAGATTTTTCCAAACCTTACCTACTGTTAGCTGATAAGGTATTTACAGTTGTACATGTAACGTAGTTGTTGAACTGATTTCTCCTGAACTAGAGCAGTTGCCCTACCATCAGACGTTGTCATGCTACAGTACTTGCACTCTTCCCAGTACGTGTTTTCAGAGTCCATATTTTCGGGGAAGCTTAAGCAGGTAAGTTAAGAAAAGGAAAAGTCTTGGTATATTAGCTGTTAAATGGTGATGCCTTGAAAGGCGGGCAGTATGACTTCCAGAAACTGTTTATTTAAAGGAGGGAGTTCTTGTCATTGTGAAGAAGTCAAGAAATCATATAAATCTGGGTGGGCTATTGCACCTAACTGGACTATTGCAACAGTGGTCTCTTGGTGCTGAGCTCTTCATGGCCCACATCTACAGCATTTGTTGTGTGGTCCAAAGGAGATGTCTGGCTAGACATGGGGAAACATTACATGTAGCTGTGTGTACATGCGGATAGGGTGTGTAAGTGCTTCAAACTCAGTCAGAGAGAATTTCTCATTGATAAAGTTGTCACCAGCCAGGAAGGAATGATTGTTTCCAGAGCAAGAATAACTTTCAATTTTTTTTCCCTGTTCAAATAAGCAGGTTTCCCTTTTTCTGATTTTTCATGGCCAAGTAATACCAACAGGTTATTGTACATAACCATGTGTCTAGTAATTCTGGCAACAATGAAGTTATTTTATTTGGCTTAACCATCTTGTATTGAGTGAATTCTTACCTCTGACTGCCTGGCATTTGCCACTGGTGAAGAGCGTGCACAGCAGTCACCATAAGCCACATGACAGGCAGTAACTTGTGTTCCTAAATTTCAGATGCTCTGACCCTCCTTTTTTCTCTCCTTGCTTCTGTTAGATCATGGAACCGCACCACAAATTCACTGTAAAAATCCTGAAAAATAAGTTAACAGAGATATACTATAAACATCTCACTGATTACTTGGTTTTATTCTAGCCTTTTTTAAAGCTTAAAAAATAACAGGTCTGGGGAATATTTGCATTTTGAAATAAAGGAGATATGTGTATTGTTTAGAAGCTTTCATTTCTGCTTGTAGAGTTTATTTTCTCCTGACTGACAAAGTTACAATTTGTTGTTGGGAACTGAGGATGCTTCGTTAGAAGTAAGACAGGAGAAACCACTTTAGGGTTTATTCGTGACTTAAAAGTATGTGGCTTGTGTGGTGTGTTGGAGGCTTTGAAGTGGTGACTCATATTGTGCATCATCAGTATCAGGAAAGAGTGCTTTATATAACATTGATTTTTTTTTTGTATGTTGGTTAAAAATTTCAGACAAGCAGACTGCATTTAGCAACAGTGAATGTGATGTTTGAAGAAACACCAAGTTGGAAGTTTGAATGATGCACATTACAAGTGACTTCAATAAATAGCTTTGCAGCAAGAGGAATGGGGAATTCATATATTTATTCCAGTTTTGACTATTATAAGCAATTTGTACTTTCATGATTATTGCAACTTTGGAATGGTTTAAGTACAAAATGATGGTCTGAGATTATTTGTTATGTCAGATTCTGTATTGGATTTATCATGAGTGTAAGTGACCACTTTTTCCTTAGCTTTCTGTATAGCATGAATAGCATAAAGCTTTATCAGCTGGAGCTGTTCTGGGAAAAATGTGCTTTGTAAGACTGAGACGCAGAGGACAAATGTTTTTAATTGTGGAGTTGCCTCCACTGAAACTCTGACATAGCCCCTAGTTTACTGCAGATTTGGATAGTATCAGTATACTGCATCACTAGAAGGGTTTTGTCTCTCTTTCTCACTTCAGCTCTTCATAGACTTTGAGATTTTTTTTTTAGTACTAAGAAACAAGATAGCTGTGATCAAAAAAAACCCCCAACCCAAACAAAACAAACCCAAACAAACAAAAGCTACCACCACCCTAGAAAATTTTGCTAAGTTGGTTAGTAGTTCAATGCTGCAAAAATAGTACCACCCAATAGATTTAATAGAAATAACACTCTTAGAATCCTGAAGGTATCTGTTGGATGTGTTCAGGAAGTTCATAATGAAGCTCTTGTCTAGTCTCAAGCAGATGTAGGAGGGTAGTGCAGGAGTAGTATGGTCTGAAAGGGAATCCACATGCTGTGGTGTAACATGTATACCTGTGCTTTTCCTGTCTTTCATTCACCTGTAGTTAATGTAATTGTTAATAAGGACTCCCAGGAACAACTTCTAAAATAAAAATGGATTGCATTATAACAGTTACAATACTTAAACTTTGATCTGATTGATCAGAAATCACATAATTTGAGTATTTCCCATGGTTGGTTTGAGTGTTTTTCTGACTTTCCACCATTACTCTTATGAGCATTTAAGCTCTGATGCTTGGGAGAAGATCACGTGAGGTATTTTCTTGTGCTTTTCTTTGCGTTTTAGGTCTCAGGAAAGTCAGGTGTGGTTCACTGCCAGTTACACCTTCCTGTGCATCTTGTTCTGGTGTTGGCTTCCATTCCACCACTGAAGCCTTGTGCTGTCTTTGTGTTAAGGATCCAGAGTATTAAATTTTTTTTTATTATTGATGTAATGCTCATAATCTTTTCTTTTTTAAAGGAAATTTTTTTTCAGGAGAAGCAAATATGTAATCCTCCTCACTTTTGAAGTAGAAATAAGGAGGTACACAAAATACCTGAAGTTCAGCGGTCTTTTTCAGGATTGATGTTTAGCCTGCTGACTTAATTTTTGTGTATGCTTCAAGGAAGAATGAAGTAGTTTGTTATTCTTCTCTTTCCTTAGCTAGTGCTCTGATTTAGTAGACTTTGCTTGTTAGGTAAGTGAGAAGTCAGCCATCTTTTTATAAGATTCTATTTTGTGTCTTGAGACCTCAGTTTGGAGTACAAATGCATGTGATCAGATTTGAAGAACTGAATCCCCTTTCCTGTGCTTTCTTAATGCACTTTGGAGGAATTAAGTTTTAAATTCCATTTTATTGATTAAAACCTATGCAGTATGTCTCTCCTTGAGCTTTCGTATCTACAGGTAAAGATAAATCTAATCTCCAGTGGAAGATTGAAATGGAGAAAGGACTTGCTAAAAGCTGAGCCGAAACTGTAACCTGCTTCTCGTAAACCAGTCTTGCTCAGTTACTCTTTTAAATTCACTAGCAATCTAACCTCCTTTTCTGTGGGTTGACTGATGGAAGAACTCTCAGGCTAAAATCTTGTGTTGCTTGACAAGAAAAAGCTCTTCAATAAGAAATCTTCCTTGCCTTGGAACTTCTTGTTCATATCTCATGATGAATTCTATGAACAATATTAAGTCTCTTTACAATAATGTTACACCAAATGGTCTTTTTCATTACACCTGAGACAGTTTTTGTGGTTACCTTTTTATCATATGCAGTGTTTTAAATATTAAGACATAAGTACAAAAAATTGACCCTCATTTTAGGAAGTAGGCTGGTTGGCAGGCTCAAAGTACTTCAAAAAGTCCTTGATGTTACTATGAACTTACAAAAAAAGAAAGATACTATTATGGTTCGGTTGCAAGTATTTAATAAAATACTGTTTAGAATGATTCTGAGACAATATATTGAATGCCTTGAAAGTCTTTTTTTTTTCCCCCTTGTCCCTGTCTTTCTGAAAATGGGCAGTGATGACTTTTTTCAGGAAATGAGATTTCTGAATACTTGCTTCTATGTTTGCTTTTGTTTATAGCTAGCTGTGAGAGGGTGTGGAAAGGAAACGTTTGATCCAGTGAATAGGCAAGGAGATTACAAAGGATTGTGAAAATTTGGGTATATTAACATATTACATGTCTGACTTTCTCTTAAAGATCCTATTCTCTAGATCTGTTTGATTTGAAATAGTCCTTTTAAAGATGTCAAAAGTTAACTATACAAAAATAGAGGTTTCCTAAGTCATGTCTTCTGAAAACCCTCACTTGATGTGTTTTGGCTTTGACTTTTGTTTCTTCATCAATTACAGGTAGTTCCCTAAACTATTCAGGAGCTCGTGCTCATTTTGATTTTTTTTTTTGTATTGTGGTGAAATAACCTGTGCAAGTTATTGTTGAAAGGGGTTTGAATTTCATAAAAATATATCTGCAAGGAAGCTGGAATGTTTAACAGAAACAGTACCCCAAAAGTGAGCCTTGAAATGTAGTGGTTTTGGTAAAGTCCAATTCCAGGCAGTTTTTCCCTTGCAGGTACAATGTGACTATGAACATTGCAGAATACTGTAAATGTTACTGTAAAATAAAGCTCAGCTTCACAGAGCTTCTGTTCTGTGTTTTTTTAAATGCATACAGTTACAATAAGTTGTCATAAAATCATCATAGCTAGCAATAAGCTAAAGATGTTTGTGGAGCAATTTGCTTGTCTCTTGGCTTTCCCAGAGGTGGATGTTGATGTGCCAGACTTCATCTGAGTTCAGAATTATTACTGCTAGAACTGCTTGTAATTGTTTTACATTTAAAGAATTATTTTTCTTTGTGAGAAAAGGGTGGGGGTTTTTTCTTAGTTGCATTAACATAACTGAACTGCTTCTGTTTAAACCTTTTATTTTTGGAGGGTGGGGAAGATTGTGTACTGTGAGAGATGCTGTCTGGAAAATACTGATTTGCAAGCTTGCTCTGGTGAGTTGTGGTAAATTGAAAAAAATCAGTATTATAATGGAAATAGCTTGAAATTCCCTTAATGCTAGCAGATAGTGTGGTAGGTAGTGTTAGTCTTTTTGAACAGTCCAATTTCTCTACCAATATAAAATAATCTTATCTTCTGTGATTTTTCTGTTTGTGGCTCCTGATACTACATAGCTTCTCATATGCACCTTAAAGGAACTAGTGGTATTCTCATCTGCAAAACTCAATTTCCTGAGGTTTAGCCCTGAAGGCATTTTAAAAATAAGGTTGGCACACTACACCCAGCTATAAGGAAATTTCACTGTATTAAAAAAAAAACACCTGTCGTGGTTTCAGCTGGGATGGAGTTAATTTTCTTCTTAGTAGTTGGTGCTGTGCTGTGTTTTGGCTGTGATGC
>JAVJGI010000001.1:47807282-47832348 GCA_035590275.1 Ibycter americanus | reverse complement strand
CCCCATCTTTCTGGGTGAGGGGAGTGAGCGGGTGGCTGCGTGGTGCTTGGTTGCCGGCCAGGGTTAAACCAGCACAAAACCCCAAATCCTCTTTCAGCTTTTTTTTAAACTCCTATTTATTTAACAACTGAAATAACTAAAAGGATGCAGTTAAATTGCTTGATACTTGATTGTAGGCAAAATGCTGGGGAGAGCCTGTTCTGCAGGAGAACCTGGTGCTGGTGTGCCTGCCCCAAGCTCTGAGCTGCTGGAGGGGGGCATAGGAGGCAGCTGGCTTCTTCCCATCCAGGGCTTTGGGCAGCCCTGGGAGGCTGATGTAAGATATGCATGTGCTGTCTGCTGGTAGATTTTTTTTTTTTGCAGGTGAGCACCACTAATGAAGAGGTGACACAGGCAGCTGTGCCACTTTTGAAAAGGTCTAGGCCTCTGATTTAGGAGGTAGGTCTAGAAGTGTTGTGTAGCTGCAACAAGGTGATACTGTGCTGAATGTGAATGCTGGAGGTAGACCTGGAAAGGAAGTGTCCTTGCTCTAGTTGTCTGTTGCCTGTAGCTTTTTTGTCCTGGGAAGAGGATGAGTAATCAAGCTCACTATATAGAAAAAAGTTTCTGGAGCATTTCAGTTCAAGTTCAACATGTGTCCAGCACCGTGCAGTGTTTTTCTGGGTTAGCTCTTGCTTATCATGTGTCTTGATCATTCTTTGGATAGTCCTACCATCCTGGTTTTTCCCTCAGTTCTCCCTGCTGTGCCATTTCAGACTGAGTAGACTTTGTCTGTAATCTGTGTCTGTTTTATTTACAAGTACTTTTGGCAGGGCATCAGTATGATACAGCCTTCCTGTACATCCACAAACATAAACCATTTTGAGCAGACTGCTGTCATATTTTTCTCTTAATTCAGTACTTCAATTGACAGTACCAAATAATTTTTTCCCCCCCTTTGCATTTAGACTTGTATGGTCACTCAAAGTAATACCTGAATTGGTTACTGTGACCTTGTATACTTATTTGGCACTGTACTCCACTGTCTCCCTCTTCCCTATTGTAACAGACATACAAGCTATTTCCTTCATTTTCTGTGATTTCCTGTCTGAGCCACATATCCCCCCTAACTCCAGCATATGTAGGAGGTTTTGCTTGATATTGAAAGGTCAGCTCTCTGCAGTCGGACAGTAATACCCAGCTTGTGTTGTTAGATTTCCTCCCTGCTGCTCTCTGATGGGAACTCTGGGGTTTTTTTCACCTGCTATATAATCATAAAAAATATGGCTGTAGCTAACCTGCTTATGGGATTAATTAGCATGCTAGGTATATCTTGTTCCTGTATTTGAGTGAAAATCCTAAAGCTCTTCTCTCTCTCCAAATATTCAGGAAGTTCAGAGCAATGTACAGCAGCCCTGATGTGGACAGTAGGTTGGGAGAGAAAAGGACATCCTGGAGAGGGGGGAGATGAGCACAAGTACTGTTAGCGGGCAGAGGGAATTTATTCAGTTTTCATAACCTGCGTTATGAAATATCAACTGAGTGATATCCAGGGCAAAGGGGGTGCTGCATTTGCTGGCTGATCTTTTGAGTTAGAGACCTTGCTTGTTTTGTGTATTTCCTTTTCCTTTCACAAGGGTTTTGTGTTTAACTTGGGTGTCTGAGTAGGAACTTTATCTTAGCTCTTCTCATCTCCACCCCCCACCCCCCCAGCCCTGCTCCATCTAGCTGCAAATATTTATGAAGTTTTGTGGTGTGTTTTTTTTTTTCTTTTGAAATGGTAAGATTCTGTACAGTTTTGTCATACTAGTAGTACTGATATTAAGATACTACCTTTATGGTAGTTCTTAGAAGCCACACACATTGTCCAAGTAATTTTATTTAATGCCATTTCAAATAATCAAACTGCTTTGTAGTATTACTAGTGTATATTGTACCAAGTTTTGGAGGCTGGGAGATGATGACAGATGGTGATAGTTCTTCATCATCGTGTTTCATGTGAAGACAAGAATTTAGGTCTTGCAATGGGTAACTACACAAGTCATAAGTTCCCATCAGCATTTTGCTCGTAATGAGCAAACATATAGAAAGGTAGCAAAGCAAGGTGGCTGAGTGTTAGCTCTTTGTGTACATTGCAAATTGTTTATTCTGAGTATCTTTATCCCTGGTTACTCTGTGGCACACATGTATGTTGTTAATTGAGAAATTTGTCTTCCAAATAATTTTTGGTGGTTTCTGCTTGCTCCCTCAGCCACTTCTGACACCAGTCCCTGTCCCTGTAACCTAAAACATAATTTCCAAAACCAGCAGCATGATGGTTTGTAGGAAATGAGTCCACTTCTCTAATCTTGGAGGTGGTGTTGAGATAATTACTGGTTTTGTGGAGTTTAATATTTCAATTATTTTGTCTTGCTTTGGAATGGTGTTTGAATAATTTAATTTTAACCCTCTAAAGCAACTTATACAATATATTTAATGTAATTTTAGTTAGATGTAAAAGAAAACCATAACTTGTACTTTATAGACACAATTGAAGTATCACATTGCATGTAGCTGCCATTAGGGGGAAATGTGCCATTTAAATCTTAACTTGCCAAAAAAGCTTGAATTGTGGTTTCTTTTCTTTAAGTTTTTAAGATGATAGTAACTTGTGTTTTCTCTGAGCAGGACTGAACACAGCCCATTGTGACTTAAATGATGTTTCTCAGCATCAGTATAGGCCTAGTTCTTTGGTCGATAGAAGATACAAAATAGGTTCGGTACAAACCTGTGAAGATAAATGGAAAAAATTAGTTTGTCAATATCTTCTATATTAGGGGGAAAGCTATGAATGCTATTTTTCTTTTTTTTACTGTGGCACTTCAAGCCTGTATTGTTTCCTATGGCACTTCAACTAAAATAATTTGTCTTGAAGGTGAATGATGTTCAGAAGAGTGTTCTCCAGTACTTTATTGCATGGCAGCCACAAGTTAAAGTAGATGATCCTTATTTTTAATGTGAAATCACCATTTTACTTTCCTCCCATCATTCTTACGTCCCTCTAAACTAGCAGTTCAGCTTTATCCCAAGCTGTCAGTCAGCTCAGATAAGCCTCCCTTTTATGTTTTTAATGAAACCTAGTTAAATTTTACTTACACTATTTACTCAAATACAAAGACAAAAGTATGTATGAGTTTTCAATAATAAACTGTCCCTTTCATGACCATAACAAAACCAAGGAAGGATATTCACAACAACAGTGGAGCAGCCTCCTAAATACTACCCCATTAAAAAAAAAAAGTAGCAATAACAAAAAGAACAAATACAGAAGTCAGTGGGCTTGTACAATTTTTGAAAGACTATGCTTGGCTTGTTTTAGACTGACAGGGAAGGTAATCACTGCGTGCAGGTTCCTGCTGAGCATGTTGGCTGTCACTAGGCATTTGTATTTTGGAAGCTTTGGTTTGAACACCTCACTTCACCCTTCTACTGCTGCATGGTGCAAGAGCAGTAGCAGCCTTCTGCAGTAATGGTACAGGGCTCCGTCAGTGCTTTGAAAGCACCAGGAAATAAACAGGCAGTCAAGATGTATATCTGAATAGTGTCTTATTACATGGTTCTTAAAGTTAATGTTGCCAGAGCAGTTCAGCTGCACCTGTCAACAGCCCAGCCTTGCAGGGGTCTCTTTCAGTTCCATGGTCAGCTCTTCCCAGATCTCATGGCACTGAGCTTCTCCCAGAGTGTTAGGTTTGTGTATTTCGCAGCCTTCCTGTGTTGTGTGCTTTGAATAGCAGGTTTACCCAGATGGCCTGTGCATTGCACTCCTGTTTGGCTGGGCTGCGATATCTGTGCTCCTCTCAAATGTCATATGATGCCAGCCAATGCATCTGACACATGCAGGGCTGCAGAGCAGGAAGGGGTCATTTTCCACCCCCCACCCCCCCCAGGAAGCCTGAAGGCTTTACTCTGAATCTAGCCTCTGTATTGTCCCTCAACTATTGTGCAGCCTAACATATGATATCATACATAAAAAGAGAAGGCGATTGAATATTGTGTGGTGGTTTTTTTCCCCTTGACTTCGATCTTGTATGATTTGGCAGCATTCTGGCAGAAAGCAGAAAAAGAAAAATGTAGTTAAATCTATTACCTGAAAGAAAAAGTCTGATAGATGAACACCATTTTGAGGTACTGAAAACATGGGACTCTGCATGTTTTGGTAAAATTTTGCTCAAGGTTCATTTTGTAGCTCAAGAATTCATGTTTTGAGACTATATTTTAATGCAGCATGTTCAAAAACATTTTACTTGTATTATTGCTAAAAAAAGCCTTTTGAGTTTTCTTTTTCATACTGAAAGAAGTGATACTTTCATTCTCTTCTTGTAACACTCTTTCTTTTAAGTAATAAAACCAAGCGTTGTTTGTTGGTTTTTTCCTTTCACCAGGACTTAAACATATTTTAGAACTTCCTTTTAGAATTCTACTTTCAGAATTTCCTATACCTTTCTTTCACATCCCTGTACCTCTGCTTATCTCTGACTTTTTAGGCCTTTTTCACTCTATTCTGTAGCTTTCATTGTTGTAGTATAATTTTTATTCTTGTTTCCTTAAGAGCAACACAACTCCTCAAAAGACAGCTGAAACTCTGGAAAGGCTCAGGGTAGTAACCTAATGGACAAAAGCGTCCTGAAGTCTAGCTTGTGTTGTCTTTTCTTCTACAATACTGCTGTCTAGTTTTTTCCCGATGAATTTGCATACTGAACTCCTCAGAGGATAATCAGTTTAGTTTTGCAAAGCGATGAAGCCCTCCCCATATTTTATATCTAATGTAATTTTAAAAAGCACAAATAACATCTTCATCAGTAAAATAGTAACGAGCTGTAATATGTTGTTGTGGACTAGATAAGCTGTGCCTCACTACTTTGGTAAACTTCAAGGAACAAATGCTATGTGCTTATTGCAAACTTTTATTTCTTTGATTTAATGTTAAAAGCAGCTCTTGCTTTACTGTTTACAGCTGTTCAAGATTGTCTGATTTTGCTGGGCTGGAACTTTGGGGAGTGCTTGGCTTGCTGCCTGGTTTTCAGCAGCTTGTCATGGACAGATGTTGTGCTGTCTCCTTCTGAGTATTTTAAAGCTGCTCAAGTGAATTCTTCAGACAGCACTTATAAATCCACATGCAGGCTTTTGAAGGCTAATAATTTAAACTGTAAGGCTAAAAATTTAAAATCCCAAATGGAATATTTGACATGCTATTCAGTGAGAGCACAGGGAAAAAAAACCGGTGTCAGCCTTTGCTAGTTTAAAAATATACTTAAATACAAATTCTAATAAACTGATTACCTAAAGTTATGAAACAGGAAAATGTATAACTCAGTGAGAGGAGCATGTTGCTCTACTTTGCAATTTGTCTGTGAGATATAACTTTAAACATTCACATTTTGAATGTGCAAGTGATTGTCATAGACTCACTGTGCCTAGTTCACGTTATTCCAGGTTCATGTATATAATTGAAAAAGTAAAATGACTCACATGTCCGTAACAACTAGAAGCAATTTGGAATGTAAATAAACTCTACCATGTCAGTATTAAAGCTGTCAGTGTTTCATGTAATCATAACATTGGAAAAGCAAGCCTAGAGTATATTTGTTTAATAATTGCTCAAGTCCACTGTTCTACACCATACTGGCATAAGGATAATTTCAAACTAGTAGTAAGAAATCTGGTTATTACTGGGTTAAAAGAAATTCCACGTAGGACCAAACATACATACATATATATATATATTATTTTATATCAAAAATGTTCTCGAGACATTAAGTTGAACATAAATGTGCTTGATATTCAATTTTTTCTTAACCTTTTGTGTTCTGCTTTTCTAGAGAAACTGCTGTGTGGGAGAAGGGGTAAGATGTATAAGGAGGAATTCAAAACAGTTGGTGGCTTAAAGAATGGAAGATTTCACTTACCCAATTTTGGTATTAAGTTGTTTAGAAATATTTTCCTATTCCATCTTTCTCATCCTTCTATTATACTGTAATGGCATTTACCATCCTGATATATTTGTTTTCTTCTGGGGGTGGTTTGTGGCTGCGTGTCAGCCATTAAAGCAAGGCTCTTGTCAATCTGTAGATTGAAAGGACCCGGCAGTTTAATGTAATGCAGAGGCTTCAAGAGAACGGAAAATACTTTCATTAGAAGTTACGGCTTGTTTTTGTTTTTCTTCCCTCGGTATGCTACTTGAATACATCTTATTTTCTGTAGTTGTCCTGTTCTCTTATTTATTTCTTTACCATGATAGGAGATACGGGGGTTTTGTGTAAATGTGCTGTGTGTTCTTTAGCGTCCAGTGCAAGCTGCAGGAAGAGGTGATCCCAACCATCCTTTATTTAGCTTTTTGCATGTGTATAGACATGAAAGATGACCCTCAAGTTGAACTGAGTGATATGAATTGCTCGGCTTCACTAAGTATAGGCTTTTTCTTGGTCTTTGGCTTTTGCCATGCAGTTATGCTACAGGTATCCTTATGGTTTAGTGGGACTTGGCAGTGGTAGGTTAATGGTTGGACTTGATTATCTTAAAGGTCTTTTGCAACCTAAACGATTCTGTGAATTTGTATTGTCTGTGGTCACTTAGGGGGATTTAAAGGTGTTTGGGCTCTTCAAAACACATTTATCCTCACAGCAGTTCTGTTAGTGGCCACTAACATGGCCAGTGTTGCCCATGAAGAACTGATTTAAAGAAGCACAATATTTTTGCATGTTTTGTAGCAAGTTCTAGCACAGCGCGCTAAATTGCAAGGTTAAGCTTCATGTGTTTACTAAGGAGTGATCCAGAGGTTCAGCAACAACTTATGCAAAGACCACGAGAGTACAGTAGCCTGCAGACAAAATAAGCTGTTAATCACATATTTGCACTGAATTAATCTCTTTCTGTATGACCGTGTTTATTTCGTTTGTGTTCATTTCATTATACCTAAGACTTACGCCAGTATTCTCAAATAACTGAATACTTGATGGCTTAGAAATGAGATGCAGATACTTCTGTAATCGAAATCTGGCAACAATGCTGTTGATGTATGAGGTGGAAGAAAATCCTGCTTCCTATCTTGTAACTATTTTCTAATTTTTGTGATAAGATAGAATAACTGTATTCAGTTAACATGTTCCTTGTAGGTATGGCGGTGTCATCGTAGATATGCCCATGGATCTATTCATGGAGCTGAGGAGGGAGATAGGAGATTTTTTTTAAAAAAAAGTTTTTAAATGCATCTGATGTGCTTGTGAGAGTCACAGGAGATATGCAGGGTGTGTGAAGGGGAGTTTGGCACTGCTTCTACCCCAGAGCTGGCTAAAACAGGATAGGGAGACTCAGCCTCCTATGGTGATGGTGTGACAGTGTTCGATAAATCTACCTTGACTGACTTACTGTTTCTTTGTTTTCTTTAAGGTACTTCTATAGACTTTACAGAGCTTTTATCTTTCAATATACAACCTGACGTCTGGGGCTGTGTTGTTGGTTATGCAGTTTTATCTCTTCTATGCAACATACAACCTTCATAGTACTTTTGGAGTTTGAAGTAGGCAGTGCTAGGATGGGAATGTGTTGTTATGAACTAAAAGTTATATTTTCATCTCTTCCAAATATTCTAATACAGGAATTAAATTCGAATTGTCTCTTAATTTATACATTAGAAAGTTACAAATCTGAGTTCATCAGTTTGAGTCATCTTCCACTCATTTCCTGATATCCCCTAAGAATACCCTTTCCCTTATGTACTTCCTTCTGCCTTCAGACTTGAACAATTACAGATTTTGTTGATGCACAATGAGATGTATTAATGCAGCAGTACATTTTCCTTTCCAAGTGTAATCCATGTAGAATAATGAAATGCACAGGCTGATCTCACTTATGATATATGTGGTGTTAGCAAGAGATCATTTTTTTTCTCCTGTCCTTGATGAAAATTAAGCTGTCAAAGATACTAGCTGTCCATGTGCCAGCAGATGGGTTTCCTTGGCTCTAAATGTCACCAAGTTTCATTATGGTAATGGCTCAAGGAAGAAATTGTGGAGAACAGGTTATCATAAGCTAAGCAGAATTTAACAACGAAAAAGCATCTTGACAAAGTTTTGGAAAGATGTCCCATCATCTTGTAGTTTATCTTTAGGGTTTCACAGTTCTGTGGAAGAAAACAAAAGGTACAAAGATACATTTTTAAAAAGTAAAATCCCCTTCTTGTACTTAATCTTTAATGTCTGTTATAATGAAACCTGCCTAAAGTCAGTTAGTTTATGTAGCAGATAATTGATTGTTTTGATAAAAGAATGATTTTCCAAATCCACTTTTAACTAAAAATCTTGGGAGTTAACTATATACCAAGTGATTGCAAAATTGCTAATGTAACTGTTGTGGTTTAACTTGAATATTGGCAATAAACACTGTGGTTCACTTTAAATTTGAATCTGTCCCAGATCTGTAGTAAAATGTTCATTAATTCTGATCTCAGATGGGGCATAAAGTCTTAAAAAAATTGTTTAATTGTTTTGTATTAACTTATGAAAATAGTCACAATAGGGTGACTTTAAAATATACGTGGAACTCTGAATCTGAATGCTACAGATAGTCCAGTTTCTGCATTCCTCCTATCGTAAAGCAAGCATTACTGCATGGCTTTAGTATTGAATACTAGTTTGGAATATCTTCTGCTGAAGAAGTTTTCCAAGACAATAACTGCATGCAGGGTATGAGGATCTGAGTAACAAAATGTTTTGAGAACAACTTGTGTTTAACCAAGTAAGACCAAATGTGTACATCAGACTGTTGAATATATACCTCCTCCAGCCAAGGAATGCCTGTACAAACTTTTTTCAGCATTTGGAGTGCAACACCAATTAACACCTAAATTGGCAACCAGATTAACACATACCTGGGGTACCCTTGCTCTGCAGAGGAGGAGCATTAACACTAAAAAATAAGAGGGGGTGGGGGGGAAGTGTCTCCAGCTTCATAACTTCAAAAACTAAGGCAACAATAATATCAACCCCAGAATATAACCCCACAGTTGTCTAAATTGACTTGCACAAAAGTGGTAGGACTGGAAGGAATAAATAACGAAAACTTTACGAAGAAGTATCTTGTATTCTTCTTTTGCTTTCTGCCTAGTAATGCCCAAGTATCTTGTGATGAATTTGCTTTATAGATTTTTGGGTTGATGTTTTTTTTAACCAAATGACGACTCCAACAAAAGAAAATGCACGCATTGCAAATCATGTCACTCCCTGTGAGCCTGCTATTTCTCTCCAGCCTGCCTCTGCTATTTGTGGTCCTCTGGTCTGTGGTAGGCAGGATGTGAAGCGACTTCAAGAAACTGTCACTGACTTTTAGCTAAGGAAGTTGTGCACAACTGATATGTTAATTTTCTGAGAATGCCTGTTTAAAGATTCGGAGATCCTTTTAAAGGTCCTCACACCATGACCCCCACACCACGCTGTTTTTCAGGGTAGTGATGGAAAGTAATTTTTTAGTCAGGATCCTGGAACTGAAGAAACAAGTCTTACACTGGTACTTGGAATCTCAGAGACATCTTGCAAAAACTCTGTACTGGGTCTGGCTGGGATGGAGTTGTGAAGTTAACTTTCTGTATAGCAGCCTGTACGGTGCTGGGCTTTGCATTGGTGCCTAAAAGAGTGCTGGTAGCACAGCAAAAAAGGGTAGGCTGGGGTTTGGCAAGAGGTTGGCAGGGTGTACAGCCAGGACAACTGACCCCAGCTGATCAAATGGGTATTCCATATTGTTTGACACTGTGCTCAGCAGTGAAAGCTCAGGGAAAGGAGGAGTGAGGGGAGAGGGCTGTTTGTGATTATGGCATTTGTCTTCACAAGCAAGCGCTGCCCATGCTGAGGCCCCACTTCCCAGGAAGCGGCTGGACATCTACCTGCTTAAGGTGAGCAGTGAATTAATTCCTTTTTGCATTTCTCATTAAACTGTCATTATCTTGATCCATGGGTCTTTTGGCCTGCCTTCTGTTTTTCACCCCATCCCCTGGGAGAGGGGAGTGAGTGAAAGGCAGGGTGAGTGTTTGGCAGCTGGCTGTGGTCAACCCACTGCAAACTCTTTCACCAGACAGCTGATACTGCATAGGCTCCAAAAGCCATTGCAGATGGAAGATGAATGTGAGGCCAGACCTGTTTTATGAAGTAAGAGAACCTAGTCTGCTGCTCAGAGGAGGGATTTACCAAGAGAATTGCAAGGTAATGGATGCTTAAGCATCTTTAAGGGTTGGTGTAGCTGGTTAGGATGCATGTGATAGAAACCAGTATGTGTGATAGCTTGTTCTCTGCTCTCCAGCCCTAGTCCTGAACAGGCTGGTGGTGTGGAAGGTGCAAGACAGGCGTTTAAACTAAGTTTAGGAGCTTTCTGGAAAAAAACCCCAACAACAACAAGGTGAGGCTGTGTGTTTTTTCTAAGAGCAGCTATGAAAATGGGCTGCTTGATGCTAGTGGTGTCTGCTGTTGCTCTTTGGAAAGGGTTTGTGTAATGAGCTAATGCTACTCCGTGACTATCAGACTGTTCTTGTGCTCAGCTGAATGGATAAACTACCAGAGAGACTATGTTTGAAGATTTGGAAATTTCTTCTCTGTAACCTGTACTTACAGAGTGAGAGTTACAGAATGGAAGAATTCTGTATTAATTTGTCAGTGGAGGATGTTACTAATTACAGACCATCTCTTGTGAGCAAATTGATATAATCTGACTGTAGAACTGTTTTAGCTGCATGGGTAAGCAGATGCACTAAACTATAAACAGAGATGTATCAGGGCTTCTACTTTCACACGAGAAAAATGAAAAGTTAAAGTTAGTGAGCAGGTTCAACATTAAATAAAATTACCATATCATCAGATAAATGTTTAATATGGATTGCAGGTCATCTTCATCACTCAGTATCTTAACATCTCCTGAGATAAATAGCATACTTGATGCCCTGTTCAAATTCCCTTTAAAATGAACCAGATGCAGCTTTATCAGTTTTTACTTGAGGGAGTTATGGTGCCATATCACTACCTACCAGCATAATTAGAGATGTACACTCAGTGAAGTTAAAATTGCATATTTACTAGATGTAAATGTACTTCTATAGTCATGAAGTCCAGGAATTAAATAGCTGAATTAATCTGGCAGAAGCACAGTCAAGAGAAATTATTGAAAGTGAGAAAAGGAAGTCTGAAGTACATTTTCTTTATTACTTTAGTTTTATACAGTCTATTACTGATTGGCAAACAGGGCAGTTATAAAGGCCCTGATTAGCCATGGGAAGGGCTGAGAGTTGTAGTGAATAAATGTGCTCATCAAATGAGTCCATAATAGCTAAACAATACCATAAACATTTTTCTTGTGTTTCTGGTGTTTACTGTCAATACTTTTTTACATATTGATGGAAGAAAGTCACTTTGTAATCTGTAATCTCTGGCAGGTTTATTAATGCTGTAATTAATTTTTTAAAGGTATGTGTAGTGAGAGCACCTGTTGCATTAAAGGGGATGGAGTAATTTGGCAGAAAATAAGCCCCTTTGCATTCTAACTCTCCTTGACGAGGTGGGAGGTTAAGTGCGGCTAGGTTTAAATTCTGAGTTATGTCCAATTTACCACTATCAGTCCAGTCGTGTTTAAGATGTATATTAAACTACTACAGTTCTGGATACACTAATAGTGGTCTGCACCGCCAGTCCAGTCGTGCTCATGAACTAGCACAGCCACACTGTAGGATTTGGTTGCATTCAATGAGAAACTGCGACGACTAGCTACTTAACAGTGCAGTTTTATTTGTGTAACAGGTATATAGGTTTTTGGATTGCCGGTGATAGTGACTGTCTGCAAAACAGCATGTGCAGATAAAATGTTATTAAGGATAAAATGCGCGGAAAGGTTACAAACAATACAGCCTGGCTATAAATGTTAAAGAATAACTCTCTAGAGATATTTCTAAATTTCCCGAAGTGCTTAGTTTAAGTCTCACCCAAGGCATCCCAAGGCGTGGAAGAAGAAAGGCTCAGCCCATCGGCCGATCCCAGGAGTTGGAGGCGGTCTGAGATGGAGTTTCCCTTAACTTGTTCTCGGTGGTGTCTTCCCCCACTTCTCCCCTCATTCATTCACTTGTTATACTTTCCTTGACTCCCAGGTGGAGCTTGAGTGACTCTAGTCATACATTCCTTTGTTATGATTGGTGTAAAGTTCGCTCGCTTCTATTTAAAGGTACAGTTAATTTTAAATTTACTACGCATGCTCCCCAAGCGGGGGATTCACTCTCGTTGGGGGGGCCATTTGAGTAGGAGGTTGCATGTCCCACTACCACGATTATGTTACCCTAGCATCCTTGAGTCTTACGTCTTCAGCAGTTTGTTTTCTTTTTACCATTTAGCGTGTCCTTGTCAGAAGGCTCCTTATTTACATTCCTGTTGAGCTCCTTTACATCTGTACTAACTGTCCCTTCTTGAAGTGCTGAGAGGGCAGAATTCCTGACCTTCTCTCGCAGAAAACGAGGCTCCTGCTTGGTCTTTGCCACGGTTGTTGACCCAGCAGTGGACGTCTTCTCGTATATTTTCCATTTGACAGCTGCTATGCGGCTTATTGACTGTATGGTACCATCAGGTTCCCAATCCTGCAGGGAGTACGGCAGAGCCTGGTCGCGGTATCTTCACTCCGCTCCACCCTCCGCTACTCCTCTAGGATAGCAGGTTGTGTTGCCTCGGGAATCATGATGGAGTAATTACATGCATGCCAACCGTCTGAAAGTGGCAACTGATATTTCCCAAAAAAGGTTGTTATAATACTACAGCTTCTATTAGGTCTGTAATTCCTTCCTCCAAGCACTTTTCCTGCAGCACCTTAGGATGCTGGGTAGGAAGTTATAGCCAGCCCTGACAAAATAGCCTCTGTCAAGTGCACTGTTCAAAATACTATGTTTTATGGACATGAATGATGAACTGGAATTTTTTTTAGTGACAGTTAACTTCATTTTTTCGTGGCTTCCTATAGATTCTACAGTCACAGGTAATTTAGCGTAGTCCCAAATGAGTCTTGTGACACTTCTAATTAGACTTGGAGCGTTTTGCCCATCCTAATAGTACATGCTTTGTATGTTTACTGTGAATTAGGAAGATTCTCCCACCTGCTCTTGGTCTCTCTCCTTCAAAATGGTATTTATACTATCAGTCAGCATTAATTTTCCCTTTCTCAAAGGGTTTTGCTTGGGAGTGCAGTGACCTGCTTGAGAGACTGTATCTTCAGATTTACATTTCAGTTCATAACTAGTTTTGAGAAGAGTCACATCAACAGGTTTGGTACCCTAAGTTGAAAGCCTTTGAAATGCACAGCAAATACCTGAACTGTCTTTGATGCCTTCTGAAGGTGCTAACAGCAACAGTCAGGAACTGATACAAAGTGGTGTTAGTTTGCTCATATAATTATAGTGGGAGAAAAACATTAGGTGTTAAGAATTAATGTAATGTGGGAATCAGTTGCAAAGTATCTGAAACTTTTTAGGCCTGAGAAAACAATCCATCCTAAAAATGGTAATGGAACCTTTACATTTAATGATGCATCGATATACATGGTCACTTTTCTTGAAATGCAGCAGTCTTTGCTTTCTCTCCTACCTGTTTCTTTTCTTCTTCCTCTTCAGAAATATTATTTCAGCTTATTGCGAGAAGAGTATTTCTCTAAACTTCATGACTTCATCTTAAAAAATATTTCTGTTTGTTTTTGTGGTTTGTTGTAAAGAGGTCAAATAAGATGCTTTTTGTGGCATATTTAACTTTAAAGGTTTTAGAATGCGGTGTGTGTCTATGCCATATGGCTGACTTTCTAATTATATAATGGTTTCAAATTTCTAATTATAGAATGGTTTTATGGATGCTGTACAAAGATAAAAAAGATATCAAGAAGGCAGTGGTCTTGGCTGTCTAGTTTGAGATTTGCAGCTGCAATTTATTGCATATCCACCCATGTTAACACAATGCCCAGAAGCTTCAGGTAACTTGAGCTCTCAGCATTCCTTGCTGTAGCTAGTAACTGCGCTGTTTCACCATGAGCAAGATGCTTAATGATGTGTGCTGTTATTTGTCTGAATCTGATAGCTCCACTTTTTTCTTTAAACTGAGACTTGTAGACACCAAAAGGGCAAAATAATACTTTTCAAGCTTGTGGAGTGCAGATGCTCTTTGTTTTCAGAGTTGTTTTTTTTTTAGAACTTTAAAGTCATTAACCAATTACAACAGAGCTTGTTACAGCTTGGCTCATTTAGTGTATTCCCAAGGAAAAAAAGCAAATTGCTACTCATACATTCAGCTGTAGTTGAGTGTGCATTAAACTCTGCCTCACCCCCTGTATGCTATTCTGAGCTTCTGCATGCAGACATGACCCGAGTTCAGCCAGGTATACGAGCAAAGCCTTAATGTCCTGCGGATGCTGGCTGTGATGGGATGAAATCACACACTGAAATCACACACACTGCTGTTATAACAAACATCAGAAAAAAACCTTATGAAGACTTTTGGGGAGGGTTTCAGGGAAGCAGTTGTGCTGGTACAGCGTATGGCCTTCAGTCTGGCTATCAGAAACAGGTCAACGAACACTTTTTGTCCAGTGTAACTTGGACTTTTATTACAGGAATTAGCAAAGGCTGAAGTATAAACAGTGTGTTAGATTTACTGTTTGTAAATAGCTTCTGATCTACTTCCAGCCGAGAGCCCTACTGGTGGGTGTTACTTACAGCCACAATTGAGAAGCTTTCTTCTAGGAGGGCTGCAATGACTAGTGATTGAACCATGCTCTTTGATTGCTTCAAGTCTCCCAGCAAATGAGTACCGTGTGTGTATAGACACAGGAAAGCCCACTCTTCAAGTTAAATGAGTTGATTGGAATCTGGGAGTAGGTGTTCCTTCATTGCAGAATCTTTTCCCAGGTATTTTGGAGTAATCCTACAGTGGCTGTAGGTTTCTGTGACTCTTTGTATGAGGTTCTGTATTTGGTTGTATTTAATAGCATTTTGCAAAACTGTGTTAGATGGGAGTTGGTTTTATTTGCTGAGCTTTCAGAAAGAAAAGAGTGCTACAAAAATATGCCATGTGAGTACCAAACTACAAGATTTGATTGTTATGGCCAAATGCCAATTATCCTGAAATTGGGTAATTAGATCAAGTATTTTCTAGTACTCAGTGTGCCCAGCAGTGAGTATGTATTTATAGGTAAAAGAAAACAAGCCGTGTGATGGGAGCCAAATGTGTATTTTCATAGCCTGTTCTATTATAAATGTTCAGTTTAGCATCCAACATACTTAATTTTGGAGTCAGTTTTCATAAAGTTGTCAATTATATACCTAGTGGTTAGTATTCTGTATATGCTTTAACTATTCCCTTGTTTCTAAGTACAGGTAGCTCTTAAATATGTAAATATTCTGAGTTTAAGGCAGTTTGAGAGGCACAAGTAGTTAAATAAAGCTGAACAAGTGAGTTGGTCTTTAAGATGTAATAAAGTGAAATACTTTTAGCAAGTTTGGTGTTCTTCTGAAAAGCACAATGAAAAACTATATTGTTACGTTTGAAAAATGTGTAACATTGAATATATACAATATCGAAATAGATGCCTTACGGGGTACTCGGCATCCTTGGCTGTAGTATTATGTAGTTTGCTATTGTGAATTCTGTTTGTACCTGAGGGAAAGATACTGTATGACTAAATACCAACCAAAACTTTTTAAATTCCTTACTCTGCAGTCTTTAGCCAGGGGTAGTTTGAGGGAGGTGAGTATTAGTGCTGTGTGATTTAGTGGGACCCAGTGAACGTGCACCCAAAGTGATACACAGTAAAAAACAAAGAGAGAAATGAGCCCTTAGTTTATATTCCTTGTTGCAGTAAATCTGTGACTAGTTGAGACCGTAGCACTGGAAAGCTGGTATTTCTTTACTGTCACTGTGGGTGTGTGTTAAGAAAATGCAAAACTACAAGTTGCTGCCAGCAGTTTGAGTGCAATGGGATTGTGTCATGTTTCCGACAAAAGCTTTGCTGTGCAACCACATGACTGCGGCATCCAGAAATAATCACATAATCTTGCTGCTAGAGGGCCTGCGTTAGACTCACAGCAGAACTCTGTATTTGGAGCCTAACCGATCTTTTATTTTTTTAGCTGAAGAAGGAAGGAACTTTCCAAATGCAACAGACCCCGTGTATTACTTGTCTTTTTTTTATCTGCCAGACATTGTTGAAAGTGAGTTGTGTATTTACAGCTAATTAAAATTGTACAAATGCATAATATTTTTTTAAAAGGGATTTTTGCTTTAGGGGGAGCATCTTAAAATTAAACATAAATCCAGGTTATTGCTTGTGAAAAACAATGTATCTGGGAAAAGTTGCAGATAATTGGATTTCCATTTTGTTCCTAGGGTTATGTTTTTTACTTCTGGTGGCATTTCTGAAAATCTCAGTAATTCTCTTATGCAACCACTGGCAGCAATAATATGCTTTGAAAAAGCATGAGAGGCCCAGGCAAGGCTAGGACAGAATTTAATGCTTTAAATAGAGAAATCTATTGAGCAACCTGATCTAGTGAAAGATGCCTCTGCCCATGTCAGGGGGGTTGCACAAGCTGTCCTTTAAAGGTCCCTTCCAACCCAATCTGTTCTGTGGTTCTGTGAAATGTTAATATGTTCAAGCCTTTACCTGTTCTGAAACAACTGCTATACCTTTGCTACTTGCCTTTCCTGTTTAGATGACAAAAGGAGGAAGATGTTATTTGTAAGATCCACCAGGTTTTACCTGAAGTGGGTTTTTTTTCCAGACTCTGAATGTAATGTTATGTGATTGTAATAGACTTATTGTTGTGGTTTGGTTGGCTGGTTTGTTTATTGTTTTTTTACTTTTAATTGGGTATTCAGCATGCCAGCTTACTTTCCCTGTTGTATGTGACATTTAGAAGGCTGTTGGGAAGGGCTGCTTTAGCTTTTGTCAGGGTAGGTTTCTCTTGTCAATAGAGATTATAGAGACTGGCAGTTCTTTCAATTTGGGTAACGAAAAAAGCTGGGAGGGAGACTGGCAGCCCAGAACTTGTCTGTGTAGAAGCTGAAGGTTGTTCTGCAAGCCTTGCATGTTCAGTTGAGTGGAGTGGGGGTAAAAAAAGTTATAGTGTAAGGCTGGTTAGAATTGCCACATTTTTATGTGGTCAAGTCTTACCAGCTGACTGATGTAAATCAGTATCTTCTGTCTCGGCTGGATTTTCTGCTTTTCAGCATCTAGCTTGCCCATGTTGAACACACACTTATGAGCACTTAGGACTTGAACCATTCAGCCACTGTTGAAGGATGCTTCATAACAAGGTATCCAATGCAGTTAACTAAATGTGGTGTGGCATATGTAGGCAATGCATTCTAGGTATCATAATATAATTTTGCCAACTTGTTGCTCTGGCTTCAAGCTTCTAGTAGAAGTGTTGAAGATGAACAGACTTCCCCATTCATTTCCACAGTTGCCTGTAATGTCTTCACTGAACTTATCTTTGCCTAAGCTGCTATTTTTCAGGCACCTCTTTTTTGGTGATAAAGGCAAGTTAGGGGTAACTTTTGATTCTACTAAATTATACAATAGCTGATGTGTGTAACTTATTTTTATGGTTATCACTGTCCTCCCCATATTCAATAATACCAAGAGTCTCATTTTAAACAGAGTTGTAGTCTTTTTAGGACAATAGATAATATACCTATGGAGAGTTGCACAATAAATTCTTGATGTCACTGCTGCCTTATAGCCATTTTTCTTTCGGTATGGAGACCATTACAATGTGTTTGTGGAGTTTCAGATGTAGTGGGCTTTAAAAGGTGAAATATAGCTCTTCTGTTATATGAAATGATTGTTTTATACCTGAAAAATTATTTCAGTGAAGCTTGCTGGTCTTTTTTTAACTTGGCTCACAAGTAATAAAAAAGCCAGATGATGGTAAAGATCTTGCAAACATGTGTTCACAATTTTTTTTAATGTCTCAGTAACCTTTCTTACTGCTTAGGCATGATATTTTTTCTGCAAGTATTGATTGTTTAAAATTCTAAAAAGTTATGGTAGCAATACTACTGAAGCTCGCTGAAGGCTTATTGTTTTGATTCTTAACCTAAGTGAGGCTGAAAGTTTCAGGTTTAGTGTGTCTCAGCCTTAGTTAAATAAAAAAGCTCCATTTCCTCAGCTGTGATAGTTTCTGGTTTGTAACTTAAGGCAGGGCTGAACTTTGGAATTAACTTCATTTCTGTCCCTGCAGGGTCGATGAAAGTGGGTAGTGTTGTAGTGGTAGCACTGTGCATAGGGGTATGAGCTCTGTTAGGGAAGAATGCAAAACACCTCTGACTAGTTTAGAATTATTTAATTTTTAATTGTAATATCTTTTATCCAAGAATCTCTAAACACAGCTTCGTTCTCACGATGTTCTTCTGTATTGTAATGCTTTGCAGTAAGGGAGTGCTGTGAGAGTGAAATGTTACTTTAATTTTCCACGTGGGATGAGCATGTTATGGGTCTAGTGCAACAAATGTTCCTGATGACTTCTCGTGTGAGTCACAGGGTAGACCACAGTTTTATTAAACTTAAATCATAGAGTTGCAGGCTAAAATTGAAGGCTGTAACCATATTGTTAAAGGCCTAGAACTGTCCATGGTCACAGAGGGATTCAGTGCTAATGTTGGTAACAGATATTGATACAGCAGTCAGCAGCGTTGCCAGGCCCAAAGCTGACAGCTTTCTCATCATTCACAAGACATGAAAGTTAATATAGAATGAAGACTGGGGAGGTCCATATTTAGTCTGTTTATTGGCTTGTTCCACTTTTTCATCTTATTTTGATTTTTCTAAAATATTATTTTGCACAGCTTCTGCGCAAGAAAAAGTTTTTTAAAATGGCTGTTTTAAGAGCTACAGTGTTTAATTATTTGAATAGGAATTAGAAAACTGAAAGAAACACACTAAAAAAACACTAATTGAATGAGGCTACAGATCTCAGCTGCAGGAATTAAGAGGATGCAAATTTTACTGTTTCCTTGGGGGCCTCCTCATTTCTCTTTTTATTTTCTTTATATTTTTTTTTCCCCTTGTCTTATTTAATCAATGTAGTTTTCAGTTTAGTGCTTCTTCATATCATGGTTCCTTACCAAAATGTCACCAGCCTAGCAATGCTTCAGGTTACAATCTGTATCACATCAGCAGCCTAAAACTGTAGCTGCAGTTACTTGGTTTTGCTCATACTTCCCCAACATGGCCATTTAATAATAGATTTGTGAAAACCAGAGAACTTTATATGGAAACATTTACTATGTTTTGATGTGGGTTTTTTTCCACAACTGGGCAAGCTTTGGTGGAAAACCAGTTTTATTTAGATAAGAAATCATTAGAGTAAGTTTCTTGGAGACAGCGTTTCAGCAAAGGGGAGGTCATGTGTAGTAAAGCTGAAAACTGTGAAATCCAATAATTTATAAGCAAGCTTTTTATGAAAGAGGTAAAGAATGAGAAAGCTTCCCAGTGAGTATTCTTGATTGAAATATTCTGCTTTTCCTTAGATGCACATGAACACTTCTATAGAAATGGGAAAAACAAATACAAATATGAAGGCTTCTTGTTTGGGTATCTTATTTTTTGTGTTGTTTTTTTCTCTAGTCTTCATGCTGCATCAACAGTTTAATTTTTGTGCAGATTTGGGAGGTTGACTAGTGAAGAATTCAAGAAAGGAGAAAGACATGTTAGTGCTGCAAAACATCAAAAATTTTTTCTGAGGATCTGATGGAGGTTCCATGTGGCCTTACATAGCCTGGATTGTTTTCACTTTACAAAGAGGAAAAAGTTACTTGTGAAACTTGAATTTATCCAGATTACCTACATAGTTGGTGTACCATTTTTATTTTTTTTCTTTAATGAGTAAATAATTGAGGAGGCTTCTGTGTAACATGTTGTAAAGATGAATTGTGAATTTGATTGGTTCCACGCTTCAACTTTGGCTGGATACTGACACCTCTAGATGACTCTGAAAATAAGTTTCATAGCATGACAAAAAGCAACTTAATAAGTTAGCAAAACACAATTTGGATTGTAATTTCCTTTTTCCAGGTCTGAGGTTTGGCTTCTCTTCTGCCTTGAAACCTTATTTTCCAAATGTGTTTGCAGATTTCTCTTACTCTTTTTGCCCAAAGTATTTTCTTTTGCTTAATTCCTCCTTTATAGTCACATTCCTCAGAACAAGTCCAAGTGTTTTTCTGTTTTCACCTACAGTGAGGAAAATTGGATTTTCCAATTCTGCAGTGTGGTGGCAATTGTCAGTTCCATTGGTTTCTGTACTAAAAATGCTAATTTCTTCAAATATAAGTTGTCTTGAAGGTTCATTTCAATTCAAATGCGTGATTATGAACTAAGATTATTGTGCATTAAATTACCACACATTAACTGTGAAAGTCCACTTTTTACCTCATTTTCCTGAGTCATGGTTTTTAGTTTGTGCTTTGAAGCGTACAACACGCTACTGCAGAACAGTCAGTATGATTGCTAATAGACTGTGTAAGTGCTACTCACCTCCAGGGATAAAATAACCAAGATGTTCAGTTCACATGGTGCTTTCTGCTGGTTCATGCAGGTTATTCTCCCCCTGTGTTTCAGTATTTCAGTAGGTACATGTTTGCAGAATATTTGTGACAAAGTTCTGGAAGAAACCTTGAGGCTCAAGGATACTCAGTGATATCCTGTGAATGTCAGGGAGCCTACCTGGCTACCATTACTTACTGGAAGGTGCATCTTCCTCAGCAAGTACTGCTTTCCTACACCTTCTTGTGCTTATTGTAACTGTTTCAGTTTGAAGTGTCCCTTCTTGGAGATCCTGTATGTTAACAGTCAAACTCAATGTGAACACCTAGATGAGGCTAATCTGTCTAGGTCATTACTAGGTCTAGATTTGAGACAAAACACAGGAAGGAGTGACATGATAGATGCTTATGTGAGAGTACTGTGGTAAGCAGGAAAGATCCACTGTTCTTATAGTACAAGAAGTAAGGGGCATTGTATGAATCAGGGTCAGAACACAAAAAGGTTCACATTCTTCTTCATCACATGACTGACCTGTGGAGCACACTGCCCTTGGATGCAGCAGATGCCCAGTGTTTACAGTATTTTCAGGAAGCAACTGGGCCAATGAGATAAGTGAAGTCATAGACCCCACTATAGTTCAGAAAGTTTTTAGCTACAGGTAATGCTTGCTAGATTCCAGTATCCATGTAGTCTTTGGGTATCTGTGATCCACAGCTGAAAATGGGACCCTGAGCTAGCTAGACAGTTTTTCTGTCCTTGTGTCACTGTTCCTTATGGGATCAAGGCTTGTTTGTCACGCTTGGAATGAGAACACAGTTGGGTTCTCATTTACAGTGCTTTAAAAAAATCTGTCAACTCACGGGTTTGAGTGAACCTGTAAGCAGACGTTGAGTTTGTTTGCAGAGTTCTTACTGTAATAGTTCTCAGCTCCTAGTTGCGTTTTATGCTACTTGTCATGGGTAGGTTGCAATAGTGTAGAGAGAGCCTGTTAGCAGTGAATGTTTTGTCCTGTTGCTGTGTGAGCTGAATTACATGGTTAATGGGCATGCTTGGATGCTGTGCTTGGAGTGCTTCTGGAAAAGTATGGCTGAATTGCTGGCACAGTTATATCTAAATACCAGTTTCTTCAGATTTAAAGAGTAACCTTCAGGTTTGCTATTAACAGTTCTGTCTAAGTGTTACAGTAGTGCTGTAGCGATAGCACTACTTCTTAAATTTACAAAATGCTAGCTGCCTTCTGATTAAAAGAAAACAGGGACAACTTATGCTGTCATCTTGTATTCTGTAACTTGCTTATTGTCATTGAACCTATGAACCTGACATTAAGCATGTGCTGAATGCAAGGGGTTTGTTTGTTGGGGGTGTGTGTGTGTGTTGGTTTTTTGTTGGTTGGTTTGGGTTTTTTGTAGGTTTGGTTGGTTTGTTTTCTGGAGAAGTCTGAGTAAAAAACAAGGTGATTAACTCCAGGCTGTGTTTTTGGCTTTTTCTGCTTTGCTGTTGAATGTTGAAGGAGTAACATATCTGTAGCCACTTGACATAAAAGTCAAATCCAAATAATTACTTGTTCTGCAACAAATTCTGAAGACTACATGTACAAGCTGAAGCCAGCTTCTGAAAACAGAGCCTCTTATTAGGTCTGAAAATATTCTCTTAAACCTTATATTTATATGTCATACAGAAAAAAGGTGTTTCTGAAATGGAGGTGAGAGCAAAGCTGAGCAACTGAGCAAGTAGACAAGGACTTCAACCAGTTATTACAGAAAGGCAAGGGAGGAAAAGCAGCATGGAGCTAATGCCCTGTACAGGTTTACCCAGCCAGTCTGTTTCTTGCCTTCTGTTTGTTGGGGTTCTTCTTTCTGGTTTTCTCTTTAAAGCTTGCTGTGAAGTCAAAGTCTTGAGGCTAGAGATGGTTTCTTAAGATGACTTGGGAACACTGGTGTGTAATCAGACCATGATGAAGCCTTCTTAAAATTATGGTAATATAAATATTATATTAAGGTTGGTTATTAAACTGTAGAAAGGGACACGAGGTTTTTGAAAACTGTTATTATTTAGGTTATTGCCAAGCTAGAATGAAATTAATTTTTTTGCTAATAACCAAAAGATGAAAGATAGGAAGTATGAGGAGTGGCATAAGATCCGTGAATGCCCATTTTTTTGCTATTAAGAATTTGTTGGTATGTCCACCTTAAATGTGGGGAGATAATTGTTTTTATTGCTAGTGACTTTGTCACTTTCTCAAGATGCCACTGAAAAAGTCTGTGTTGCAAAATAATTGTTTTCTGTATGTGAGATAAGTAGGATAAGCAAAGTGTTAAGAAAAATACTTATTTCAACTTTAAGAAGCGGCTTTCTGTTTTATCAGTTCATTATCAGCAACCAGTTCAATCTGTCAGTTTGGTGCTTTATGTGAACTTTTCCAATGGCAACCAGCAAAGTTCCCCCTGCTCCGTGCCCTTGTATATAAATCTCTAAATCTGTCAAAGTCTGCCTTCAGCCTGACTGTTCATCCATATGCTGCAGAATACTAAAAGAATGGGAATGCAGCTCTTTCTTAGACAAAAATATTTTACTGTGCTCTGGAATGCTGGATGTGGAAGCTAATTAGCATTTTTTTGAAATTTTTGTAGTTTATTATTTCTCAGCACAAAATTTCACCTGGGTATATGCTAACAAGTTTATATTTATCTTAGTAGGGTAGTATGATGCCTGAATGGTAATGGCTAACAATATAAAAATGGGATGTGGTTCATTTTCTAGCATCTTAGTAAACAATTTCTCTAAGCAGTTTAACCTTTCCTGTGTAAAGCAAATGGCCACTGGGGAACCTTAAGTGTAAACCAAGTTTAAATGTATTTTTTTCCCAGTGTGCTACAGCGGCTCAGTAGATTGTTTTTAAACTGAGACAACATAACTGTAACAGCTCTTTGTGTGTATAGAAACCAGATGTCAAAATTCTCAGAAATGTCTAATGTCCTAATACTAGTATTCGAACTTCTGCTGGTGCAAATGTGAACTGTGTAGGATTAGAGGGTCATCTGGTTCTCTAAATAATTTTGCTGCTATCCTATTAGAAATTTATATGTTAAAATATTTCTGCTTTTTATGCCCATGTACACTCTAATAAGAATCTACTAGGATTTTGGTTTTAAGGAAGAAAGTTTTGGACTACCAAAAGATTAAACCTAAGCATATGTGAAAACTTTCTTCCATGTTAAACAGAGTTCACTCAGTTCTCCTTCCTTCGCAGTCCTCTGAATCTGCTGCACTATAACTTTTGCCATCATGTCCAGAAGACTTCGTGATTTCAAGGCATTAGGAAAAATAAATCCATCAGTGTATACACTCAATGCATTCTACAGTATGTTACTGCTAAAACTACTTTGTACTTAGTACAGGTAATTAAAGTCCACTAACCAGATCATCTTTCTCTCCTGGAGGGCAAGTGTTCTTTTCACTTTTCTCTTCAGACTTTCTGATAATCAAAGCAATGTATGTTGTAATTGCTGGTTTCTTGATGAAACCATAGTAATAATCATGACCTGTTGGGATTTTGGTTTTACTTCATGCAAGAGCATTGGTATTGTCATGAATGAGGTATTGCCAACATATGGGTAAGGATTAGGTTTTTTGGAATGCATTTAGTATATTCAGTGGAGCTTATTACAGGCAGAATGGAGTTTTAACCCAACATTTTTTCCATCAGTCATAGGAAAAAATACTGAAAGATAATTCTTACCTTAGCCCAGTAGTAGATGCAGTTTCCAGGGAGATCCTTCTCTTTCTCTTGTTTTGCCATTTTCTCTCAGTATTACTGTTGTGCCAGTGATTTAATCTTGATTGATTTGGTCTCAATTCATAAGCATCTTATTTATATTTGGTGCAAAGCTATCAGGACAAGTTTATGGAATTGGCTAGCTAAAGCAGCGCATCTGTCTTCCCTGGGAAGTGACTACTGATTTTTCTTGAAATTAACCTTGGTTCTTTACACTTTACCTGGTTTTCTGTGTAAGATTTTCTGGGGGATAAGCCCAGGCTGCTAAACCATGTATAGTTTGGAGCCATCAGGTACGATGTCAACTTTTCCACTTCAGTCTAACTTTTTTTTCTGAGGAGAAACGACATGTCAGCAGAGGGCTGCCTCAGCAGCACGGTCCTAGAGGACAAATGGGGGAATCGAGTAGCAAGAGCTTCCATGAATGAACACGTCATGTACTGCAGAAGTATTTCAGCGTAGCTAAGCCATCTGCTGCACAGAACTGAAAAGTTTTGAAGGGAACGTCTGCATATGTTGGCTCCTGGCTATACTGTGCTTGGCAATGAGCAGAATTGTTTGGGTTTTTTTACAGTGTGTTCATGGTCTGCTGTGGGGCTGAGCAGTCGTTCTCTTGCAGAGGTGTAGTGTCTTTGGATATGACACTTTAAAACTAGACCAGATCCTTAATGTTCAGTTCTCAGGGGAGTGTGGTGTAATTTGACTGTACCAAACTTCCTTCCCCCTGCCCCCCCCCTG
>JAVJGI010000001.1:47784205-47805116 GCA_035590275.1 Ibycter americanus | reverse complement strand
GTGCTGTAGCTGCATGTAGTGTAGTTGTATCTGGCTTCTAGCAGAGTGGGTTTGGTTTACCCAGATTGCAGCCTCCTATATTGAGTGATGCTTGTAGTCAGGTACATTAAAGCAAGCCTTTATTGTAGCATCATCTATTGCAAGTTAGGATAAATTCCTTAGCATGTGAAATGAAAAGCATGAGAGTTGTGTTGTCTTCTGTAGTTAATTCCTGAAGTGTGTAATGGTGGTGTGCTGGAGAGTGTTCCCATCTATTGCAGAGGATCGTACACAGGGGTGAATGTTGAATTGGTATTGGCCTGGACAGAACAAGTTAAAAAGGAACTGAAGAAAAAAGTTTTCTTTTTCAATTTTTTTATGCAGTCTATCTGCTCTAAGTACTTTACAAGTTCCTATGTAACAAGATGTCCAGAGAGAAATTAAGTGTATAAGAGAAAGTTCATACATCTGTTCAGTAACAAGGCTGTGTTGGGCCACCTGGACCTGTGCTCAGCGCGGTATTCCAGCTGCAGCAGTAACATGGAGCCACACATGTACTACGTGAGAGGAATGAATGGCACCCTGATAAAGGTGGGGTGGCAGACCACAGCCTTGTTAGGCTCGTTTGTAGAAATTTGGTGTATATAAGACAAGCTCTTGATGTACACATCTGCTCTTCCCAAGTGCTAATGGCTTTGTGGTAAGAAACATACAAAATCATTAAGAAATCTAGCAGTCTCCTGGTTTTTCATGTTCTGTCTAATGAAATTATTTCCTGGGAAATTAAGATGTTTGTAATGGCTTTTCTAGTAATTTAGCAAGTCTCACTTTGCAGGTAATGTAGTTTCTTTTATGGCATAAAGTAACATGCATAGCTTTCTTGAAATTGTCTTTTACAAAGACAGTTATATATGTATAAGAGCTGTTAATGTAACTTGCATAGTTCAGGTTGCCACATTTACTCTATGATTTATCTTGTTAGGAGGCCTGCATTCATCGTAGCTTTGAAGGTTAGGTTTGGGATTTGATGTGCAAAGTTTCCAGGGAGAAAGACTGGGTTTACTATGGAACTTGAAGATGCTTTTCAGACGTGAGGTTTGTGTTGAACTTGTAAACCCATGTTTTCAGTGATACCTTTCTCTCCTATATTTGTCCTGTTCTCAACACTGATAGTTGGTTTAGCTTCTGTCTTTATCTGAGTACTTTGTTTGTGCTTTTTTGTATTCTGTACTTCAGATTTTTATTGCCTGCCTTGTTGCAGTGTTCAGTGACATGTTAAACAATGACTACTATTTCACATGTGGATTTTGTGTAATTTAAATGCAGCAACTGCCTGTCTCAAACTGGTTTTTGTGAAACAATCTGAATTCATATACCTCCTGAAATTTAACTTGATTTTTTAAATAAAAAATTATTAACCATCGTTTTTTGACAGATTATTTTGCTATATGTGGAATAAGTATGTAAATGCATATCCCTGAAATGAGTCATCCTATTGTAATCAGTTGGTACTTTCACCATGTTCCTGTAACTACACACACCCTCTCCTATGGTTAATGCCCTTTCCTTTGTCTTGGGTGCTATTGGGACCTGACTGGTCTGTAGACTGTTGTAGGTAGTAACATGAACAATCAAGCAGTCCTGCTTGGAGAGAAGCATAATGCCAGCTTGATTTATGCTATGTTTTCAGTCCATTTTAAAAACATAACTATATTTTGTTGAGTATAAATATTTTTGAGGCATATCAAAGTTTATATGCATATCCCCAAACTTAATGAGTTCCAGGCTATATTCTTCTGCATGTCGTCTCCAGTTGGTAAGTTCTAGACTTTCTTTTTGTCTGAAATAATCAAAAAAGTAAATGAATAAAAATCTGTTTTCAACACATACTGTAATCATGGAAGTTATTCATAATTTTGAATGGTGTCAGTGTTCACTGTGCAATTTTGGGATATAATAACATCATCCTCTGAAGTTAATGTGTTGTCTTGAACAGAGCCTTTAATTGGTTATATTCTATTTTAACCTAACTCATAATGATTTTCTATGTATATCATTGATAATTACAAATAATATAAAAACTATATCAAGGCAAACAAATAGTAGGTACAAAAAAATCTGAGTTGTTATAATGACATGTATATTTGCAATTTAGGAAAAAAAAAAAAAGCCCATCAGTCTCCACAATACTTTCTTTGAAAGGGAATACTGTAATTCACCTATATTGATAAGGAAAAGCAACGTAGCTTTGGAAGTTGTAAAATATTCACTACATGAAGAAACTATTGCCTGACTAGATACGCTAACTTGGAGGAATAACCTAAAGCATTACTATAGGACTTTTCTATTAATTCTTGTGAGTGTGTTTGCAAATCACCACACAAGTCCAAAATATGTCTCCTTTAGGTATTTCTGAGCAGTTGCTTGGGTCATATATATTGAAAGAGGGTTTTTAGTGTTTAATAATGACTTGAGATTTTTTAGATCATCATTGATAGTCCCTGAAGTTCTACAGGCATTTGCAGTCTGCAGGCTTGCCCATGTCATACTGGGTTTTGAAGATTAAAGCAGAGCTGTGGCTCAGGTCTGGTGCAACACTAACTGCTGCTGGAGGGAGCAAAACTAAAAAGGCTACAGGTACTGGAGATAAATTTGGATGCAAGGCAGCTTGGTCTCTAAGGTAGCAAGTAAGGGCAAAAAAGATTTTTTTAGTTCAGTAGGTTTGAACAAATGCCTCTCACCTTCAGAAGGAAATTGTACTGCTGTGCTCATGGCAAATCTAGAGGGGTCTTTCTGCAGCTCTTGTCTTTGAACCTTTGAATGGAACAATGAAGTATTGATTGGGCTGGAGGGAGACTTGTCTGGTTCAAGCAAAGACCACAGTTGGAAAGTACTTCCAAGTTCCAACCTCCACTTCGTATTTGTTACACAAAACAAGAAAGGCTTGTGCAGGAAAAAACTAAGGGATGGGAGATGACAGTTGTTATTTTTGTCTTTTTTGTTTTGGATTTCCTGTGTTTTAGGCAAGTAATATGATCATGTGACTGTAGGTTGGACACCTGGGTAAGTCAGGCTGGATGCAGCTATTACCATCTATGTTCAGAGTAGTCTTGAAATTACTAGGAATAATTAAGAACTTTGATTTCAGAAATATTAAGAAACTTTCTTGACACTTTGATCTTATGTTGAGTATTTTCTTCAGAGAAAAATATTCAGTTTCTCAAATGAAAAGCAATGAATAGATCCAGGACTGCATGTACTCTGAACCTTCTGTCACATGCAGTACTCATGGCAAAACCAATTGAACTTTTTAACTTATGTCATTGAAATGTGAGCTGTAACTACTTCAGCCAGTGTTGTTCCCTAAGGCTTTGGAAACACTACAATTCTTTGCCCCATTGTATGTGAGAGAAGTCATGAGTCTGCCTCTGATTTTGGTATGGTCCCTAGTTAGTGTTCATTTCTGAAGTCTGATTGAGGTGTAGAGCCAGTGCCGAGCAGTGGTGGTAGAGAAGGAAGTTCAGCTATGGTAGAAGACAAAGGTTACTATTGTCTGCTGAGAAGACCTGCAGTAAGTGTTTACATTGAAATTGAAGTGAATTGTACATGTATGAGTTAATATTTTTGCATTATTTAGACATGCTTCATTTTTCAAAGATCAGATTTCTCTTTCTTTTTTTGGTATCTCCAGTGTAGTGTTGTTTTTGATGTTGTTATCAAATATAACAAAGGAGAACTAATTTGAATTGTATCCTTGCCAAAGCATTGTAAATATTACAATAAGCATTACTGGTTATGTGTTTCCTTTTAACAGCAGTTCTGCAATTAATACCTTTGCCTCTTCTGTCATTTAGTGTACTAGAGAAAATACTTGGCAACCAGAAATTTGCAGAATGCGTGTGGGGAGAACCTGAATATGTGTAGTTGTAATGTGAAAGTGGTGTTACTGATCAATAAAGAATAATAGGCAATAGGCTGCATGCATTATAGTTTTCATGAAAGGTGTTTTTTTGGGGAGTGTGGGAAAAGGGTCTCTTTGTTAAATAGGTAGCACCATAATTGTGTTGGTGTTTTTATGTTTACCTAAACAGGCAGCAGACAGGTCTGAGAAACTTGATCTTGCTGGAAGAGACAGCATGTGATTTTTAAATCCTTGTATGAATTGCTGATAGGTAGTGACAGAGGGGTTTGGGTATTTGGTTTTTTTAGTTTAATTTTCCCTCTCAACAAATGAATATAGAACTGTCCACCTTGGGAAAATATATATATCAGAAAAGCATTCATGTTAGTATTTAAATTCTGCTTAGTTTTTCTGCATTCTGTGTGTTGATTTAAAAGGAATCTGTTTGGGCATGGCGGGGAATAGCTAAAGACTGATACAGCTTATCCGACATGCATGCTGATGGGGAGAAATGGTCAAACTAAAACTGAGCTAGCACAGGAAACAGGAATAGCTGTACAAACCCATTTGTTTCCCAGGAGAGATTTTCTGCGTGACCAGGAGACCAAGGACAGACCTTGAAGATACTGTCTGAAAAGACCCAGGAATGCCTGAGCAAAAAGACTCAATTCAGCAGGGGTGGGAGCAGGGACACAGTGGAGCCTTCTGCCATGCACTGTCATCCAGCTAGTTTACTGTATTGCAGCAAATACGTGATTTTTGTGTACTTGAGTATTTATGTTTTTTTAATGGACTGTTTCAAAAGTTTTTAAAAGCATGGTTTAAAGTTCTCTGTGATCCCACTGTTGGTCTGTCTGGTGCTTTTCTCCTCTCCCTGTTCTTTCCCATTTTCTGGTAATTTTCAAAGCTACTATTCATGTTCAGGCATGCTTGGAAAAAGAATACTAATCTCTGTATCAAGTCCGTAAAAGTGATGAAGGTCCTTATAGTTTCCTTCAACTTTAGGTAGGTCCCTACCTAAAAGGAGATGGGGACTTTCTGCTAAGAGAGATCATGTTAAATACTCTGCCTGAAAGACTGTCTTGAGTGTGTTTGTTATTAGACATGGATGAATCTCCACAGATAGGTGCTGTGGTGAGCACAAGACAAACATCAGTTGAAGCTTGCTATTATCTGGAAGACAGAATAAGAAATCCAGTTTGACTGATGATGACACTCCGAAAGCTACTTGTTTATGTGTTTTAGCTGAAATAGTAGAAGTAAGATCAAAAGATTTACTTAGGCAGACATTCGTTTGAAGCTATTGTCGGAAGGCAGAAGCTGGGAAAAGTTTGTGCTGAGGGCCGTAAAAGCAGTTTCTTTCATCACTGGGCTTGAACAGATGCGTTTCGGAACAAAGTTCTGATGAAATCCTTTTTGTTGCAATGATTGATTGTGCTAGTGATATGATGCCATGGTAGTTAAATCCTGAACATCTGGCAAGGTGTTCAACCTGAGCTTATTGAAAGCCTCCTATACAAGGCAAATGAGGTTATGTATGAGCAACTTTACACAGATGACTGTGCTTTTATTAAAATGATACAGAACACCTCAGACTCATCATAAGCAAGTTTGCTGAGGCAAAGAAATATAAAGATGCACTTTGAATATGAGGAAACCGAAGGAATGTGCTATGCCTGTTACTACCTGAGAGACTATAGTGTAACTTTTATAGTCAGCAGGCTTGAACTCGTTGCTGGGTTAGGTTTCCCTCTTGTTAGAGTTAGTTAATCAGGGCATAGACAAAGACATTTATTTCATGATCCAGAAGTAAAATGCTGTATGTGGCAGATTGTTTAAAACAGGTTGGTACTGAACAGCAAGGCAAAATTGGCATTGTATCAGGTCTGCTATGTGTGAGCAAAATACTGGAACTATAGACCTGGGAGGAAGAAAAAATCCTATTAGGATATGTACATGCTAAAACAAGGTGGAGCTGAAAAGAGGCTGCAAAGCAATCCTTCAGCTGCACGTAGTGGGGTTTTTGAGGTTTTCAGTTGTTCTTTGTTGGTTTTTGGATTTTTGTGTTTGTTTTTTGAGTGAAGTCTGATTCTGAAAGGAAGAAAGGGTATAGCAAACTAATAATTAGAAGGACATTAACATTGAGGACATTTCAAAGAGGGCATAATTTGCCTCAGTGTTTAGGAATTGTTACAAATATTTAGACGTATCCATAAAACATGTTGTAACATAACCTGTAGTGGGTTAAGTCCTCTAATGCAGAAAGTTGCGAAGACATGCAGTGTAGCAAGAAGGAGGGTTTACATTACTGGAGGAAAAATAGTTTGGTGCTGCTTCCAAATGCCACACCATTCCTCTGTGAAACAGGGGGGCTGTAGATCTGGAATTGAATGTAATCAATCAACAAGCCCAGGGTGCTAAATTGGCTATCATCTTGATAGATAACAAATCACTAAGAACGCTGCAGAATCTGTTTTGTTTGAAGAGATGCTTAAGTGTAATATTTGAGTTTAAATACAACAATCTAGACAAATTTGAAGCAAACTGCATAAGAGCATTTAAAGAGTGATTTGTCCATTTCAATATGTATCCTGACAAGCTGAATTTTCTGTTTCTAAGTAAATATTTGTTCTTTAACCTTGATGTTCTTGCAGCAGCTGAGAATGAAATGTGATTATTGTAAGGTCAAACTCTGATATACTAGCTGCAGGAGGTGGCTTTTGGTAAGTGTTTTACAAGTTCAGTGGGGTGGGTTGACCTTGGCTGGCTGCCAGATGCCCACCCAGCTGTGCTTTCACTCCCTTCCCAACAGGCCAGGGGGAGAAAATAGGATGAAAAAGCTTGTGGGTCAAGATAAAGACAGGGAGATCACTCACCAATTACTGTCATGGGCAAAACAGACTCAATTTGGGGAAGATTTCTTGCTAATTAAAAATAACCTTCTATAGGCTGAGTGTGGAGGCAGTATTGCAGGTTAGCCAGTCTTCATGTGGAAGAAGTGGCTGTTCCATCACTTCTCACACCTGCTTAGCATGTTGACTTCTCCACAGCAAAACCCCATTCTCTTCCTGAAGTCTGTCTATCTTTCCTAGAAATGGAAGCTGTGGTTCAGCTGCCGGGTGCTCCTATTCAGAACAGTACATGTCTGAAAGCTTAAGTAATGTGTTCAGCATATGCTTATGTACTTCCCCCAGAAAATATGGATTTGAGCTCATGCTTTTCTAGATTAGTATTATGAACACACAAAAATAGAAACTCTGTGCAGTGACTTAATCCATCATGAGTGAAAACTGACTGCGTGGCAATCTCACATATTTGCTGCTCCAGTTCAGTGTAACAGCCATCAGATTTTCCTTTCAGAGGGCTGGTATTATACCATTCTGTAGGGGAAAAGAAACACGTGTTTGGGGAGAGTGTGCTTGTGTTGCAAAACCATCCACCTGATTTTTGTTGTCCTATAAATCATTATCTCACTGATTTTTTGGGGGGAGGGCATTTGCTTAGGGTGCTGCTAGCATTTTGTTTTGTTAACAAGCTGTTCACCTGTCTGTCTTGCTTGTGTAATGATATTCTGTAGATAAACACAGAGCAGCTGGCAAAGCTTTAACCAGGCTGTAGCTTTTCTCATAGTGCTTGTTGTTTACATATCCTCACAACCAATTTCAAATTGTTGTATTCATCTTAGAGTCCTTTTTCTTTTTACGCATGTGCCACACCAGTTTAAGACTTCATTCTATTCTACAAAATATGCATGTTGAGGGGAATTTTTTTCCTTGATGGATAGTACTTCAAGTAGTTAGTAGATTAAAAGGAAAAAGAAAAAACACAACAAAAACCCAAACCCAAACAAAAAAGCCCTCAAAACAACTGCTTGCTTGGAGTAGCAGAGTTCTTCTTTCATTTAATATGAAGAAAAAAGTTTTGCTACTAAAATTGACATTTGAATTTAACTACCTGAAATTTTGGCTCACTTGCATGTTAAGAGAATGATTGTTTTTTATGGTTATTTGTTAGCACTTGGAAATCAGTGCAAAAGTCAAAGGACCTGTCCAAAGGAATGATGTGAGTATATTTGCTTACATGTGAGGTAAAAAATCAACTGATGTAACTAGTTGCTGGTATTCTTTTCTGAAGAAATACCTTAAATCTGTGGAACTTGTCATCTGCCAGTTAAGCCTACTAGTGCAAATGTGACTGGCATAGTCAGTTTTTAATTGGGTCATTTTCTGTCACTGGAAGTCTCTTATTTTTCACACTGACAATGAGTAAACTTGGGATGTTGTGCCTAAATCCTATTGCTTTTGAACAAAACACTTTTTTCTTCTGATAATGTTACATAAGTCTTAGTTAAATTTAATAAGCTTGAAAGTAGCTACATGCAACATCAATTGTAAGCTTTAAAAATACTGTGTTGCCTCATCACTGGCTGTATTTAAACTGCTTAGGACCTAATTCTTGTGCCTTGTGCACAGAACGTGTCAGCTCATACAATGAGTTGTTTTCCAAATTGTTAGGGTGACATTTCCTGTATGTTGCAGAGTAGGATCATTTTCTTAACCTATAGCATTTCCAAATTCTCATCTCAAAGCGAGCGTGCTTTCACTTCTGAAGTCCCTTTTCTGATTTCTGTGCTATGCAGTAATGGTTTGTATTTGGCACTGTCTGATAATGCCAGTGTTTATTTCAGGGAATGGAAAGTTTGAGGTTGATCCTTTTTATCTGGGTATGTGACAATGCATTTCTTGCCTTTCCCTGAAAATATAGTAGGCAACAGATTTAGACTGAGAACTGGGCCCTCAGTAATAGAAACATTTATACCACCCTTTCCCTTACTAAAGGGGGAATAAAGGAAGCTACATAGATGAAACACAGTTCCACTGATGTGAACACTGTGGCCTTTCTCTAAAATGTTTTACTTGAGCTGTTAGAGTTGTGGCAGAACAGAAGTTGTTGAGCAGGCAGTTGATGTTTGTTAACCTTCCTGGCTAAGGAAGGGTAGCATCATGTGGCACCTACAGCAGTTAAAAAGTACTGCACATGGCCTGTCACCCAATATTGTCCTGTGATTGTGAATGCAGTTGCTGCAGTGTGTAACAAAATACATGTACTTGTGTAAAATGCACTTTTTACCAAGTACTATCTTGAAAAGTTAGGCTGATGGATGTAGGTTTACTTTGTTCCCTTATTGAAAAGCAATCTGGATTTGCCATCAGCAAAATGCATTTAATTAATGCTTTTTCATATAGTTTCTTTCCATAGGGATCAAGTCAGGGTTTCTGAGCATATGGGAGAGACATAAATGCTTAGTGCTGGAAAAGTGCCACTGAACAAGTGAGATCTGGAGCCTTTCATCTCAGGTCCATGGATTTTATTTTAGGCATGGTTGGGGTTTAGTTGTTGTCCTGAAGCCTTTAGATCAGCAGTTCAAAATTATGAATATTATTTTGCGGAGGATAACTGACAGGTATCAGAAGATAGTTATATCATTAGCTGGGATGTTGCTCATCTACATGGTTACCTTGCTTCAGTCTACTCTTTGGCTCATTTGGGATGATGTCTTCTGTCTCTTTTTGTGGTGGTGGGGGCTCTGTTCCTGTTGCAATACTAGTAAAAGAAAAAGCCTCAATGATACCTTTACTTCTCTACAAAGGATCGTGGAAAGCAGAGGGAAACATTCCCTTTTGTGTTGCAGTTATGGGCTGCTGTCAGTTATGTTTAAGGTGATGCATATTTCATGTGTTACTTGAGAAGAAGCAATATTGATACTTGAAGACTGTTGTTAAAAATCACATGAAAGACACTTGCAAGCTTGTTTCAAAAGGACAAAATCTTCCCCAAGAACCCCTCTTATTTCTAGAAATATGATTTTTCAAGGGGATTCTTAAATTCCAGAATTACTGTATGGTTTGAGATTGATCTGTTGGCACCCAGCTTCTCATTGTAGTATCAGTTTTCCATCCAGCTGTTTGCTTCTGTCCCGTGTTGGGAAGTCTGTGCTAGAATTTCTTCCTTTCCCAGTTAGTTGACTTTTTTTTTTAATGACAGTCTGTGGTTTTAATAGACCAGCTTGTTTACAAGATGAGAGAATAACATCTCTTCAGCTGATAACGTGCAATTAAGTAATGTTATAGACCTGTTACTTATTTAATAACCTGTAGCTAACAGGTCTCTTAATTTAAGGTGTTTTCCCTTTAACGTTCTCTCATAGTCCATATAAATCCTGTTTGAAAAATCAAATCAGAATTCATTGTGCAACAAGCTGAACTAACCTCATCCTAGTTGCTAGTCACTGGTAGGACTTCATGGGCAAAGCCTGGGTGTAACTGGTCCACAAGTTAATGCAACTTTCTCATGTGGACAGTTTCATACTGACCTTGTGGATGGCAGACAGTCTTCTGATTTTGAACTCTGACCTAGTGGGAGTGGTACCTAATAAATAGTAAAAATCATTAAAATAAATATTCACTGAGTGATCTTTCAGAAAAAAGACAAATACTTCAGTATTACATGACATGGCTAAATGTTTAAATAAAGAAGTAACTGAAGGTGTGCTGATTCTGGCCTTTGTGGCTGGAGTGATAGTTGATGTATATCATAGAAATTGGGATAATAAGTTATGACCCACCTAAGTGCTGATGTCAAATCTGTGAATGTACTGCAGTGGTATGGTAAATTATGTGCTGGCTGTATAGCTACGCAGAATAACTTGGACCATTTGCTGGGCTGAATCCTTTTGAATGTTGGTTGTTGAATATAAAGAAGTATTAAGACAGAAGGTGCAGGGTGTACGTGTAGAATGAGATTGCTACTTGGATAGCTCACACTCAGGAGAGTGTTGGGATGATAACAGATTTAAAACCACAGTAATACTGCCACACACAAACTTCCACACAGCCCAACAAAATTTCCCCCCAAAATATCAAAACCATGTGTGCAACCTACAGCAGTAACAATGGTTAAAGGGGCTTCTGCAGTCTATGGATACAGAGAAAGTAAAATAGGTACTTAATGCTTTAGTGGAAAAAGGTAAGATGAGCAGTATCTAGAAGTTGAAGTCCAGCAAATCAAAACAAGAGATTAGTTGCGTAATTTGGTGGTAAATGTGATTAATTCCTGAAGCAAACAACCAGGATAAGTGGTAGGTTCTGTTTTAGGTGCTTTCACATGAAGTCTTTATATTAATTTGGGTGTCTGAGAATGGGAATTATTAATTCTTATTCTGCCAAGAAGTAATAAGTAATTTGGATGGAATTATTTAAACCATATGTTGCATAAACTGAAAGTAAATATTGGCATTGAGCATGGTACTATCTCTTATTTTCTGCTACCAGTTGGAACAAATTGAATTTAGAAAGTTGTGGTTATTTGCTTTAAATGGCCCCCTGCTAAGAGATTTAGTGTCGTGCAGCTTCTGCTTGCCAGGGACCATATATGATTGACACAGTTAATCAAAGATCATGCTACTAATCCACACCAAACATAACACAGTAGAGAGAACTCAATTAAAACTATCGTTCCTTCAATTTAAAAGATCAGCCACATGGGAGCAAGTATCTCAGCCTCACTTGTTTTGCTTGAGACCAGTCTTAATAAACTGCCTTATTTTGCTTCCCCAGTACAATTTAGATGCTTATAAATCAGCAGTCATGCTTTGCCACAATTCCACACAACTCCTACATCTTTGGTTAACAACTTTGTCTAGAAAGTTTTAATGAATGTAGATAAATGCTGAAGAAAAATGTAAAAATTGGAAACAATAAAGATAGTTGGGTAGGGGAAATGCTGAAAAAAATGCTTCACTAAGCCTTACTTTACAAATGCAGAAATGTAGAACTACACAAAATTAAGTTTAGTAGTTTAATTGTAGGCTTTCTCTCTTGTTATCATCCATTTTGTTTGTTTCCCTGACCATGTATTTTGTAAGCTTTACTTTTCTCCCTGGGCAGGTTCATATCAAGGCTGTAGTGAAAACATTATGCAAGTCTGTAAGTTTTTGACAGTTTACACTTAGGTGCTGAAACTACTTAATAAAAGATGACATTGAAAGTATTAAGAGGAAGAAGCTCATGATTGGAAAGGCTCTTTATTTTGTAAATAGTGGCTGTTTAAAAAGAAAAGGAAATAACACTTTGGTTACTACATTTCAACTGCCTGAAAAGATACTCCATTTCTGACTTGCCTCAGAATTCAGGTGGTGTGAAGCAGTGGTGTAGGAAGCTGCTGGGCAGCGTGGCTGTTCACAGCAATATTAAAGGTAGCCTTAAATTCACTATATTCATGCACGAGTAAGGCATGTAGGAACAGGAGTTGATGCCTCTCTTTTCAAGGTGGATTGTTGTTGTCTCATTAAGTTGCTGACTGAGAACCAATTCAGCATGTAACACTGAGGGCATATTTAGCATCACCTGACTCCTTGATCCTGTCAAGCATGGAGGATGTATACTGTTTTCTTCCAAAGGTGTTATACTCTGTTGTTCCTTTTCAGGGGCTAAACAGCTGTGCAGGTCTTAATGCTGTTGTACTATGAAGGCCTGAAAGAATTCTTTTGCAGGATATGTATCTTGTGGAGGCTAATATGGGGATTTTAACAATATGTTGTATCTTCTGTTGAAATTTTTTTGGCAGTATGAAGCAAAAATAACTGCTTTTTCCAGGGACTCGTGACAGCATTTAATAGTGCTCTCACTGCTTCTGAACCTGTGTTGCTGTTGGCAGAGGGTTGCCATTAATCTTTCTGTGTGATCGAAGACAGCTCCTGTCTTCTGGACTAGTGCTGCAGAACTGGGTTTATGTGAAGCATGAGATTCAGCTTTCCAATATACCTTTATCACCTCTATTAGTGCTTTAAACCTGTGGTTTGCTTAGAGCAGCATTTCTGATCCCACTGCATCCATATGCCAATCCCTTAAGAACTTTTGGTATTTTATCCTTTTGCAATAGTGGAAATGTTTCAGAGAAAAAATGTTACGGTTTACAACATCTGCTTCCTCATTATACCCTCAGTGTTTTTGTCCTTTGCCATTTATTGCATTTGGTGATGTTGACTTTTAAAGTGATGTTATCTTCTGGTTTGCTGTTGACTAATTTCTTCACTGTATTACATTTGTTTCTGTTGGTACATGTTTTGCTCTGCTGTACTCATCTTGTACATCTTCTTCAGTTGTCATTGCAAATGTGTTACTTGGTAATTTCTATGCTGTTGCTATTATTTTTTTAGTTTATCAAAGCGATGTTTCCTTTTAACCCGATAGTTTTCTGTACCTGGAAGTTCTTCCCAACGTTGGTTTTTTTCCCAATGTTTGAGTCTCTGTGAATTGCTTCCATGCAACTTTGTCTCTATTTTTACTGGTTCTACACATAACCAGGTCCTTCCAAAAGTATTTTTGCATTGCTTCATTCTCCAGTGCATTAAGAATCAATTTCAGATACTTTGCAGCTATTTTTCGGTAGTATCAGGTGGTTTTTTTCTTTCATCTAGTGACAACTAATTCTAATTCCTAGTCTACAGTTAGTTTATTAATGTTTCTGACACTGTGATTAAAAACAACTATCTTCATTTTACACACATCTCTGACAAATCTGTGTGTGTTTTACTGACTACTACTGCAGAATAGTATGAGGTTGTCTTACCTGAGCCCATGAATCTTTTGTCAAGTTGCTGGCACCTGCAAGTAGGAAGAGGGAGGGAGGGAGGGAGTAGCTTTTTTTTATCTCCACTCTTTTAGCAGTCAAAATTCTTACCTCCTCCCTCCACACACCCTGATTTCTCTTAATTTTTACAATATTTTGATGAAAGCTTTCATGGGCATCAGAATTTCTAGTTGTTAATATTTTCTAAAATACCCCTTTTATGGGGTAAACTTCTATTAATATTTCTCAATATTTTTGGTGATGTATTGCTTCATTTTTCTGTTAGTTCTGTTAAAATTGCTGTTTTGTTTTAATGTGGCCAAAAATCCATTGTGATAACTCTTTGCCACTTGGAAGACTTGCGGTCTCTTGCTGTAATGCCTCAGTCACATTATTTGCTTTGTGAAGTCTTTACATCTGTTTGTCTATGGTAATGTATCTGGTAGATTTAGTATCTTTTCCTTCTGTGACTTGATTCTTGTGATCCTCAAAGTGAAGATTTGTGCATCATGTTGCAGGGGTTACCACAGTGCTTGATAGAGTATCACATTGCTTGATAGATTTTGGGGGGTTGGTTGGTTTGTTTTAACTTGGAAAGCAACTTTGTCTTGTTTTGCCTAGAACTGAAGTGTACTTTTGTTTAATAAACAAAACCGGTGATTCAGTTGTTTACTCCACCAGATAATTATGCCACAAGTAATAAGAATGCCAGGATGGTTTTGGAGATAACAGTAGCTGAGTAATGCCTCAAGCTCATTACGTGAGAGTTTATTTTTTTTCTTGAAGGTAGAAAAAAAATCTAAGTGTGCATAAGTATCTCAAGAGCACTCTTTTCTGTGCTGCCACACTACTTACCTGGCTTGTGTGTAAATAAATAAATAAATGCAATAAATAGAATTAGCTGAAGTGGGTTTTTATTTGCAAAGATAATGTCATTTTTGTATATATCTGTATCTTCACTACAGAGAACAGACCCACAGCTCCTTGCTCAGTTCTACTATGCTGATGAGGAACTAAATCAAGTAGCAGCTGAACTGGACAGTTTGGATGGAAGAAAAGACCCACAGAGATGTACGCTGCTAGTCAACCAGTTTCGATCTTGTCAGGTAATCAAAATGGCACTTTTCTGATTTCATTGACACTTCTGTGTACATTAAATGTATTACATTATTATTTATTGTATTAGTTAGTTTTTATTGTCAAATTCCTTTATAATGAACCTTTGGTAGATCTATGCCTTTCCTTAGTTCAAAGGGTATATTTTTGAAAACATGATCCATAAATTAAGTCTACTACATCTCACTTAAGAATGTTGATGCGTTCCCTTTAATAAGAACATATATTAAAGACTTTCTTTCTTTTATTTAAAGTAAGCATACAGACCTTATTAGAACATGAGAAATATTTCAAAATTTCAGGCAGTATAAAGTAGCCATGTCTTTCGTAGCTGCTCAGCTTTCTGATAACTTTTCATTAGTAAATGAACTACATAAAGACAGCTGGTAGCTTTGCTGATTTTTTTTTTTTAAAGAATATTCATCTGCTTCATGTAAAGAGTCTTGAAGATGGGAGTAACTACTGAGGAACCAAGCAAAAGAGGGGTTTTATCTGTAAATTAGGTCAAAAGTATGAATCTGTGTCTGAGTTCCTGTTGTATAATTTAGTTCACCTAATACAAGACTCCTGAGAGCATTTGCTGAAACCGTGGGTATAGTTTGACTGAGGCTTGAAGGGAGAAGAACCAGAGACTTCTAAGACCAATTCAGCTAAGTCTAGCTCTCTAACTTGGATGGTTTTCTGATTTGATTTATGTCCTGGTTTTGGCTGGGATAGAGTTAATTCTCTTCGTAGTAGATGGTTTTGTGCTGTGTTTTGGATTTAGGATGAGAATAATGTTAATAATGCACTGATGTTTTGGTTGCTGCTAAGCAGTGGTCAGGGACTCTTCAGCTTCTCATGCTGCCCTGCCAGCAAGTAGGCTTTGGGGGCACAAGAAGCTGGGAGGAGGTGCAGCCAGGACAGCTGACCCAGACTGGCCAAACAGATATTCCATACCATATGATGTCATGCTTAGTATAATAAACTGGGGGGAAAGCTGGCAGGGGACCGCTGCTCAGGAACTGGCTGGGCATCGGTCAGCAGGTGGTGAGCAATTGCATTTTACATCACTTGTTTTGAATATTCAACTTACTTTAATATTTTTTATGTCCCTTCTTTTTCCATCCTATTAAACTGTCTTTGTCTCAACCCATGAATTTTACTGCTTTTTTATCTGATTCTCTTCCCCACCTCACTGTGGGGTGGAGCAGGTGAACAGCAGAGTGGTGTTTAGCTGCCTGCCAGATTAAACCATGACAATTTATTAAGAAAAAAATCAGAAATTGAAAAACAAATTAAGAAAATGTAACTGTTCCTCTCATGCTGTATGCTATTCCACACCAAGTTTTTCCGTAATAAAATTCAAATTTTTAGAGGTATAAACTACTTTTGTGGTACACTTCATACTTGCACGAATGTTTTGATATTTCCTTTCCCAGTCACAGCCAAGAAAAACAATTCAAACTGAGCTAGGTTCATGTCCAGAATATACCGTGCTCAGGTGGTAGGAGGATTTCTGTATGAAAAGTAAACACTTGCTGTCAACTCAGGAGAATTGTAAGTGGAAAGACCATAGTAATAAAGAGCTGTTTACGTCTCAGCCAAGTGAAAAATGGCAGTTAAGTGTGAAGTATGTGTTTTCCTTCACCCATTGCTAGAATTTCTTACTGTTACTAATAATAAAATATACCAAACTTCATTGTTTGAAAAAATTTAATCACTAATCAAGTTAAGATGAATTGAAGAACAGTGTCCTGATCATCGTAGCAAATATTCACATTAATTTAGCTGAGTTGAGTCTGTTGAAAAGAAAAAAGTCAGGTACTATGTGCTTGATTGCAGGAAAACTAAATTTAAAGTGTGTAGGTTTTGTTTTGGTTTTTTTTAAGAGCACCTACAGAGAGAATTGACAGTTAGTGTACTATTGTGTCAGAAACAGTATTAACACTTCTAACCCGAATATCTTCAGTTTTCTACTGTACTGACCCTAGAGAAAAATGTGGAGTTTAAGGGTTGACCAAACTGGAAATTGTAAGTTTAGTAACAATCAAAATTCCGTGACTTGGAGGGGAAAAAATAGCGAAGAGATTTACCTTGATAGCTCTTTGACTTTAGTCTGCTCTGTGATGAATCAGTTGTACCTAAATCATGCTTCCAAATATTTACCTGACTTGTACTTATAAACCTCCGGTAATGGACCTTCCACAAACTTTAGGCAAATTCTTTCCAGACTCTTTTTTAGGAAAGGTTTTCTGGTAGTAAGGGTGGATGAACAGTATCATGGTGCAAAATAATCTCCTTGTTTGTTGTTTTACCCCTGGAGATAACAATTTATTCCCTGTTTCTCTGCAGGTGCACAGGCGTTCTGATATGTTTCTTGTACTACAGGCAGACCTGAGGAGCTGTTCTGTTCAAAAAGTAGCTTCTCTGAATGTTTCACTTGTAGGAATGCAAGAAATGCAGACTCCAATAGCTCCTTGGTCAGTTTGCTTGGCTTGTTATATAGTGACTCACCACCTTGTGACTCTTAGTACCTTCTGATGCCTGGTAATTTCTTCATTTGTCACACAGATTGCTGTTACTAAAACAATCTGTTGCTAGAGGCAAAAGAAAAGATGAAGATGGTTTTATTTTTTCATGTAGCTATTCGTGTATCTTCTAACTTTCAAAGTTCTGCAGAATAGGTCAAATCATCATCAAATGTCCTGTCAAAAATGGCTTTGCTAATTAGGACTTTTAGGATTATTTTGTAGTACTTTGTGTAGAAGCAATGTTTTTTGGTTTTTCAGTTTAAGAATGTCATGTAAATGCCAAGCAAGAGAAAGGGCAGTATTTTAGTAAGGATTCAGAATGTAGGTATTTCCTAATCAAACATGGCATGATAAGAGGAAAAATTAGTTTTAGCCTAAGATATGGTGGAGTTTGAGGAAGATGGAGAACCAGCAGCCAACTCTGGGGTCAAAATGGTTGTAATGGAAGGTTGTGCATGTGAATGCAGGAATAGCAGCTACATTGTGCAATACCGCTGTGATACCTGCAATGACAATTACACAATTCTGAGACCTGTTTTTTTAGAAATGTGCTCTTTCAGAGTCTTCGAGCAATGCTTTTGAAAAGGAACTTGAGACCACAGAACAGTTAACCAGGCTCACAGTCTTTGCATGATTTTTTTTCCCCTTTTTTGTCCTTTTTTTTTTCCATGTGATATTACAGTTTCCAGGTTATTCCCTTTTTTTACCTCCATGAACTTTACAGAGGCATAGTCTTTCTATCAGATTTTAGTGTTTTCTAGGGACAAAGTTTTCTAAAATCCCTTGTCCTTTTGTCTTTTGTCTGGTTTTGGAGTTAATTCATTGTTCCTGGATTGCTTATTTTCAGATGATTTACTGATAGTGTCTGCTTGATTAACAAGATATTTTGAAATTTTATTTCATTTCATTAACTAGAGAAGAAAAATGTCTTTAAATTAGTGTGATTCTTCTGAAAGACCAACAAGTCTTGCAAATTGTGATTCTTTTTAGAGAGAGGTTATTAGCTCTTCAGATAGTTAAGATCCAAGTTTTATATCAGTCTATACTTTTAGCTTTTGGTACTATTGCTAAAGAGCTCCAAGGTTACTATAGTGTATGAACAGATTCAGACAAAACAGGAGGACTCTACCTAAAGGATGTAATGCTTTATAGTGGACATAATATTTTTTACCTTAAAACCAGCAGTATTAGTGAAGGCCAGTTGGAGGTATGGTGCATTCTGTTATTCCTGTGGATATGCAGAGAACTTCAGTCTTCAAGACCAATACTTCCTTAGTAAAGAACTGTAACTCTAAATGTTGTCTTACACTGTTTTGCCTTAGCACTATACCAGTTGATGATAAAAATCATATTTTTTTTACAGTAAATTAACTTTTCAAAACTTCTGAAGGTCTTGCAACTTGCATTTCAAATGCTGTGAGTTGACTATAGCATGGTGCTGAGTAGCATATATCTATGAGTAAGAATCAAGGTAATGGTTTTCAAAGCTTCACTTTTTATTTTTATGTTAATGTGATATAGCAGTTTTTCCTAGTTATGGTAGCCTGTTGACAAAATGACATGCCTCACTTTGCTTTGGTGTTTGCATGTCTGGTAGAAGATTGTTAAGAACATACCTATTAATTACAGTACCTTGCATTTATTGTGTGGTTAATAACTTTAACAGAAACTAGTAGAGGAGGAAATATTTTATTCTGTTGGATAGGTAACAGTAACTTCAGCATGGAGAGGTGCATGGTGAAAAGCTATGTAAGTTTTTCTTAAATGAAAGAAGAGGTTAGGTAGGACGTCACATTTCAGTTTTTTGAACTTTTATTGTTCATTTTATTGACGGTAATAGAGGGAAAGTACTTTTTCTTAAGGAAAACATGCTTGCATCAGTGAATCTTCAGTAATATGCAGTGCTGGTTCATCTGAGGCTTTTTCCCCTGCACCACAAAAAATTCATTGAAGTATTTCTGTTTGAGTGGTATAATAAGGTGTCCTTTTCTAGGCTGCTCCCAACATCACATGGTATTGAATTTCATGAGTAATGGTACTTTGTGTACACTTTTTGATTAATCACTCATGCATTTGCAATCATTCTCTAAATTAATTTGCCTCAATCATGGCTATTTTCACATTGATTAATATCTTGTTACTGGAGTTGATAAACTGGTTTAAAACAATTTTTCAGCTATTTAAATGGAATTAGGTTTATTGTTACATATTACAGAACTTAATTGGTTTTGTTTTAAGAGAGTAAAAGAAACCTTTGTTTCTAACCCAGAGATTTTGTTAGGATTTCATAGGTGCATAAGTACTTTACATTGTGGAAATGTTTTCAGGATCATAGTACTTGCTGTTTCAATATGCTGAGAAATACTTCTCTGCGTACAGTAGCAAGGTCTCAGAATAGCATATGAGTCAGTTCCTAGCATGATTTTATCAGAATTATTCCTTGAACTGCAGATGGTGTCTCAGCAATCTGTAATTCGATCTGCTAAAGTACACTAGGAAGGAATTTGCCCCGTCAGGGCACTGACCTGAAGCAAACTATGGACTAGCCTGGCTGTGTTACCCCTCCCACTGTACCACAGAATAGTAAAATGCAGAATTTATAATATATTTGAAACATGACTGTTTGTGGCTAACTGCTATGAGTGATTGACACTGCATTGAGTGATAGCATGTTTTACTGGCTTTTCACTTTTCTTGCTATTTGCCTGGGAAGCACCTCTTGGATAACTGCAACTGGCAGTCCAGCATTTTCAAGTCAGCTATCAGCAGTTTCAGTAAGCTGTAACATTAGGCTTTAGAATGTAGCCTTTAGTGGGCTCTTTCATGCGTAGGTCACTCCTTCATACAGTGGGTGAGCAGCAGACACCGATGAATCTGAACCTCATTACCTATCACAGTATAAGTTAATGTTGCTGAGGAATCGGAGCCCTTAGAGAAAACTGAAGCATATTTAAGTGTTGTTACAGCTTGTCTGTCTCAACTTCAGTAGCAATATAAAACACCTGGTGAATGTTCTTGAATTCTTCAAAAAGGAAGTCTTAAAGGAGCAGTCTGTCCCCAAGCTGGCAGGGAAGACCACCAGCCTGGCTGAACAGAGTGCTTTGTCTGGAACTCAGGGAAAAAAGGAGAGTTTACCACCTTTGGAAGAAGGGGCAGGCAACTCTTGAAGACTTTAAGCCTGTCATGAGGTTACGCAGGGCAAAGATTAGGGAGGTAAAAGCCCAGCTAGAACTCAGGCTGGCCACTGCTATAAAAGATAACAAAATATTTTTTTAACAAGTATGTTAGAAGGAGGGCCAAGGAGAATCTCTGTCCTTTATTGGATGCATCAAGGAATATTGCCACAAAAGATGAGGAAAAGGCTGAGGTGCTTCATGCCGCCTTTGCCTCAGACTTTTAATGCTAAGACCAGTTACTCTCTGGGTACTTACCCCCCTGAGCTGGAAGACAGGGACAAGGAGCAGAATGAAGCCTCCACAACCCAAGAGGAAACAGTCACTGACCTGCTGCTCTGCTTAGAGGTGCACAAGTTTATAGGGCCAGATGGATCCCCCTGGGGGTACTGATGGAGCTGGCAGAGGAGCTCGTCAAGCCGCTCTGCATCATTGATCAGCAGCCTTGGTGCATCGGGGAGGTCCCAGCAGACGGGAGGTCAGCCAGTGTGACACCATCTACAAGAAGGGCTGGAAGGAGGGTCCGGGGAACTACAGGCCTGTCAGCCTGGCCTCGGTGCTGGGGAGGGTTATGGAGCAGATCAGCCTGAGGGCCATCG
>JAVJGI010000001.1:47755164-47784105 GCA_035590275.1 Ibycter americanus | reverse complement strand
CGGCACGGCCCGCCACCCGGCCCCGCGGCCCCGCCCACCCCTCCCCCCGGCCCCTCGGCCCGGCCTGCCCAGACCCCCCTGCAGAGCCCCCTGCCCCCCGGCAGATCAACACTGTCCCCCCCAGCCTGGTGTTTCAGGTGTTTTAAAAGACAAGATTATAACTCAAAGTAATCACAGCAAGGAGGAGGGATTACTTTCCATCAGTCAGAGAGCTACTACATACACACGTATTCAGCCAGTAAGAGGAAAAATGTTTCTTATTTGCAGCTTTGGATAATGTGGCTGTGGGCTGTAGGAAGGAACAGGGACTGAGGGCGGGCCATGTTCTGTGTCCATCTGCTGTTAGCACGAAATAGAACTTGCTTTCTGGTCATCTTGCTGTCCACCACTAGCAGTATTGGCAAGATGAGTACTGATGAGGAATAAGGAAAAGTTATTTCCGTTCTTTCTGGGACCAGTCCTCTGCAGGACTAGTGTGCAGTTTTGTGTGTTATCTTATGCACTGATATGGACACATTGGAGAATAAATTTGAGGATGTTATGAAACCTAAGAAATTGTGAAGAAACCTGGAAAACATAGCCAAGTGAAAAGCCCGAAACAAATTGGGTTTTATCCTAAAAGGGGTTTAAGATATATCTAAAGTTATTAGAGGACAGTGAAGTGGCCCTCAAACATTAAATCCTTAGACTTCAATAATAGTTGCTGTATAGAACTAGGTTGGTTTTGCTTAGTTTGGTTTGTTAGATGAGAAGGAGTTGACCTAGGTGATCATAGGAAGTTTTATTTTAAAATGAAACCAAATGCTTTCCCCTATTACTTGGAAAATGTTTCTTTTAGTTGAAAAGCTCTAAGCACCAGTCGCTTTCAGGAATAAGCTGAAGCTTGGCATGAAATACCAACTAAAAAGGGAAAATGGCATTAAAATTATTTTGGTTTTGGATAGCTATAAAAGTTTTTAAAAGTGTCTAAAGTGTTTAAAGATTATTTTTTTTCTTCTATTAATATTTTTTAAACTAGAGACTACAGTATTCAGTTATATACATAGTGATTTAGATTGTACAAAAATAATTCATAAGTTAAATACTGTCAATTTTGTTTGCTTATAACAGTCTTCTCAATTTTTTTCCTATTTGAATATGTTCTTTGAGAATTTGGTCTCTTAGTGAATAATATTTGTCTTCTGCTTAGAGCCTTAAGGCTTGGATACCTCACTCAAGATATGATAGATGACTACGAACCAGCTTTAATGTTTACAATTCCAAGATTAGCCATTGTATGGTAAGTAATGTTTTTTAACTACTCTCCCTTCTGCCTCATCTAAAGATTTATGGAAGATTTGAAAATTTTTTTCAGACTTCTGGCGTATTTTTTTTCACCTGAGTTTGCTTGTAGTTTCTTTAAAAATATCAGAGGATTATATTTTGTTTTAAATCACTATGTGTTTTCCTGAGAATATCAAGAAGGGGAAAAAAAAAGGTAGAACTGTAAATATAGAAGGCAGGAACCTGGCACAGTCATCCTACAGAAAGAAATAAAAAATTTAAGAACATCAATCTATGGAATGTCACATTGTCAGAAATATATTTTTTTGAAAGCATGTGTTTTGTGTCAGTCACAAATAGTATGATCTAAGCATGCAAGCCTTGAAAACCAAAAATTTTCAATAGGAGTTGTGTATTTTTCTTAATGACTCTGGGTTCAAAAGGAGTTGTCATGACAAACTGCATTGTGACAACTGAGTTAGGTTTAAATCTTTTTCAAGGAAAGTATTAACATAACAAATGTGTAGATTTGTGTCCTGTATTGACCACTCAATACAACTAAATTAAAACAGTGGTTTTATTTCATGCAGTTCTTGCAATATTGAAACATCAGATGCATTTTTCCTAATGAGTCTTCATGATTTAATAAGAGAGCAGTTTCTCTGGAGTGAAGCCAGCATATTTGCAGTATTTTACCATTGTGAACATTTAAAAGTTAGCTAATATAAGTAGTATAATTGAAGAAAATAAGAAACCTCAAATCCTGAGTGTAATGCGCTTCTCCTCAGAAAATCCCTGTGGCCCATTGTTCCTGTTAAATAGGATATTGTCTGTAACTGTCATTCTAAAAGTAATAACAGTAATAATCTGATTATCAAAAAACAACAGGAATGTGAGAACTCGGTTTGAGCCTACTGGAAGGCACAGTGAGGAATAATACATAGCGACTAACTGGAAAGCCAAGGTCTCTCTGAAAAATACACCATGTCAATCCCAAATTACAAAGAAGGACAGAGAGGGAGAAGAGAAAGAAGTTTTGACTGCTCCTAAGTATCCAGTGATTTGAAAATGAATCACTGCGGTGTGAAGTTCCACAGAAAAATTACACCATCTAGATAATAGTGTTGTCTGGAGGAAACGCAAGTCTTTTATTTGAACTGTGAAAGGAGAAGCCTTTCAACGCAAGACAGATGCAATGCAAAGTTGTCATGCTTTTGCTCTGTGTCTTAATAAGAAGGATGGGTCTGGGACAAGAAGTGCTGGATCCCCTTGGTCCTCTAATAGCAAAACTTTAAGGAATACTTCTCAGGGTCATTTTTGTCTAAGGATTCTTATACAGTGTATGTTGCCTAGGATGTTAACAGGTGTCAGTGAATTTTGAACCAATAGGAAATATTAAGACACATTTTTCCCTTTTTTTAGTTCTTTCCATGTTACAACTATATTCAAGCTTTGGTTCAGAACTCTTTCAAAGGTCATATGTATACAGAGACCATATCGTCATTTCTTTTGTAGTGTTCTAGCCCAGTCGTTTTTGTTTTGGTTTTTTATTTATTTTATTTCTTCTGAGAGTTAAGCGCTATGGAAAGCAAACTATACCTGAAAGCCAAAGGTATGGTGATATTGCATCAGTTAGAGGTTCAGTGAGAGCAGCCTCAAGCTTCCACTCAGCAAAGTAACATTTGTTTTAGGCAGAACGTAGGATGTGAATCAGCAATAACTGCTTTGCTTTGTGGCAGTCTGCTTGTTGAAGCTCAGAAAGCTTAGAAAAAAATAAGTGTGTATCCTTGGTAACAGGATAATTTCTCTTAAGCCACCAAAAAAAAAAGGTGACTTGCAAAAGGAACAATGTTTGGTTTTTTCTTTCTCTTCTCCCCTTTCCCTACTCCTACCCTCAAAACCCTGGTCCCCAAAGCAATGTTGATCAAGCTTAGTAGTCAGATTTCTTGAACCCTCTGTTACCGTGACACTTCTGAACTTTCTGATGGTCATCTTCCAGCCTGATGAGAAACCATGGTACTAGCCTGGTACTAGGGCATAAGCCAGACTGTGGGTTTATAAACAGAAGAGCAGTATTTCCCAGATGGTAACCAGAGTGTAAGTGGTCCTATTTTTTTGTTGTTGTTTTTTTTCCAAAAACTTCAGTGGGATTCGTGTAACTTGTGACACTAGCTTTGCTGCTGTGTCTCAGAGAGCTTTTGGTGATCACGCAGGGAGCTTGCTAGTGAACAGCTGGTGAGCAAAAGACATCAACAGTCATCTTAGCTGAGGCTCCCCATTAATCTGGATGATTTGTATGCGGAGTAGCTAGAAAGCTTTCTGAAGCAACATGTAATTTGAGTGTAAGAGAAGGAACATACCTTTGAAATACCTTGGGTAACTGAGTACTGACTGTAAGGACAGGAAGGGAAAAATAAATGGCCTGGGAAAAATAAAACCTGTGTAATCTTGGGTGTGAGAACATGCGATCCATTTGCCTTTTGAGGAACATACGCTGTTTTTGCAGTAGGCAGAGGATTAAACAGTTTAGCAGAATGGTGCCTGGTGTGGGTGGAATCCACTCTCTCAGACGGTGTGGTATGATGCAGAAGATATGGTGAAGGTGAATTTTATTTAATCCCTGACACACAAACAGGTTTGGTCAGGAGGAACTGTTGAGATATCTACAGTGAAGTACACAGAGGCTTTCAGGATCATCAACTAACATCTTTCCAGGGAAATTTCTACAACTGCTGAGTTGATTTAGAAGCACAATATTTATCAAAATGTGTTTTATCTAATTTAGCAAATGTGTATTCTTTTTTACAGTGTTAATACTGGTTTATATTTATCTTAGAAAAATAGGAGCTCAAGAGTCAACTGTCTTACACAGAAATTATTTAGACTGGAAAGAAAAAGCCATTTGCAACCTTTTAAGTCAGAAGGTTTTCCCCAACTTACTTGATGATCAGTTTCTTGTTTGTGTTTTTTTTTATGGGTCATCTGCAGCAACAATATAAATGCATGTTCTTCCCCTTATGTTTCCACTGCTTTCTCCCATGTTTAAGGGGAGGTGGACAGAGGGAAAGGGGATCTTTTTCCTGTTGCTTTAAATAGCATTTAATTCTAACTGTGGATGAATAAGACAAAAATAAGATAACAGTATTAACTTGAGTGTAGTTCTAATGTTTATGTACAGTTGCTTTTCTGACTCCCTATTCAGTAGTTACTGTGTAATGAAATTTTCATTTTTGTGTGTGTTCGTCCATATGTTTGATTTACAGTGGCCTTGTTGTCTACTCTGAGGGACCATTAAATTTGGACCATAAACCAGAAGATATGTCTGAACTCTTCAGACCTTTTCACACTTTGCTAAGAAAAATAAGGCAAGTAGTAAAAGATGGCCGTAACTGCCTCTCTTCTGAAGTGAAAATCAGAGGCCTAAAGAAGAACTCATAAATGCCTAGAAAAGTGTGTTTGCTATGTTAACCATAAACTGTGATTTCCTCTCATCTGCCTGATACATACCCATGAAATAACTAAATGCTGTTTTTCGTTTCATGGCAGTTTTCTGAACTTTTCATCTCTCTGTGATAGTTTTTGTTCTGAATATAATTTTATTACATCTCAGATTTTCCTTATGGTTGGATGATGCCTGAAATACTAAAGTTGCAGTTTATTTTTGGGAGATCCTGTTTCTAATTAGCATCATTGTTTCTGTTTAACTAGGCTTATTACATTTTCTCATTGCATTATGATGCAATACTCAGACCATTCTTAATCTAATAGAAATGGCTATCAGTTTTTCATATTGCGGATCTGTTTTTATAGGACGGATCATTTTATATATACCTCCTTTTACAGTGCTTCAGTCTTGGTAACTGTTGGACATGTGGGCTAAAGTATACAGAGCACTAAAATTTTTTTCTTAGTTGAGGTCTTTGGAAGACTAATTGTTACTTTGGAGAAGTTGTATCTTAAAGATAGAAGCTGTATCTTTAAAGGATCTTTATTCAGGGCTTTATATATTCACCCTTAATGTATTTTATCTGGGTGTTTGAAAAAACCCAACTATTTTCTAAATATTTAAGCCCTATTATTTTCTTAGAATTCAGTTTTATATACCAATTGCAAATTTTGGTCCTAGAAATCTCTAGAGATAATTTGGCAGAAGTTTTTCTTTCTGGTGTCCAATTCTCAGCTGTTTATCACCTTCCCTCAATGTCATGATGACAGTTTGATGCAAGAACAGTTTTCACATAGATAAGTTTATCCAGATTGATCTCCTTTCACCCAGTAGAGGTGAGGCATCTCCTGAGGGAGAACGCAAGCTTTGTCAGGGATGGTTCAGAGAGGAGCCTATGTCTGAAGTTAACTTTTTATGAATATCCAGACCACGTTCTTTTGTATCCCTTGAAGATTTCCTAGTATTTCTGTCTAGAAGTGATATGGTTTTATTTTTAGGTACACTAATGATATTCATATCGAAATATCAGAATTAAAACTGGCAAGTCAACGTGGTTGGGGTGTTTTTTCTTGAGTGTTTGTGGTTTCATAAAAGACTGAGTAAAGAAGAACCTGAATTGAGGAGCAAAACTTAAGTTAGAGGGGGGGAAAAAAACCCCTTTAATGGTACTGAAGCTTAAAAAGTCCATGAAGTTTACATTAAAATACCTTCTTCCCAATATATGGCTATCACAGAAATTTTTACCAGCATTCCAATGGCTCACTAAAGCCAAAAGGTATTTAAAAGCTAATGTACTTCTCATAATCTGTACTTTCTGCTTACTCCTTGAATTTCACAACACAGAAAATGAAAATCAATGAAATCTGTTTATTGCTTAGTCCATTTAATTTTCAGTTACTCTGAACTTAATGCTTGGGTTGAAAACACATCAGTAAAATGCTTGTTTGTTCAATAACTACAATTTTCAACACAAAAAATCAAAAGACTTTGAGATTTGTTTCTTGGAAGAAGTTCTGATACATTTTAAGACATATCATTTATTCTGCCAAGTGAGCATTAAAAAATGTGATTTCAGTTTTCTAGCAGACAAAGTTTGCTAAGTGTTCTAAGTGAGATAGCATCTATCAGAGCAAAATTTTAAGCAACACTAAGATGTAATGTGAATTCTTATCTCTGGCAGTTTCTGAATTAAAGGAATGTCAAGGAACTTGAATATTTGAAGGAACAGGGCTCAGAAATATCCTTTAGTAATATTCTTGAAAGAAAAATACATTGAATGAAAATTCCATTGAGATACCAATGTGTCCAGTTCATGTAGGATAATTAAATTACTTTCAAAAGTACTTAAGCTGTCTAGATTTTAGCATTTTCTGTTAGCACAGATTTTTTAACTCATCAGGCTAGAGTTCCTACTCAGTGAGAATGTCCACAGAAACCTGTAAGGAAAGGTGGAATGAGGTACTTGATATTTCTGCTCCCTAGCAAAAATGGAGCATTTTTTCCAGGAGTCTCTCTGGTCTCCATCACCACTTGTTAAGGCATGAAAAGAGATTCAAGTAGTCTTCTGTTAAAATAGTTGCATTCTTGTATTGCAGTTGTGTTTCTGTTGTAAGAATATAGAACATTTTACTGCAGAATATGATGACTTCCCAGTGAATTTCCCTGCAAAGCTCTATAACTCTTTAGCCAACTAAATATTTTAACTCATTGAGTAACACCAAATATCCAGCTGATTATTTTGTAGGATTACAGGCAATTTTTAAGGTGTATTATCAAAAAACTTCCCTCCTGTTAAAGGCAATGATATGTACTGTATTTATATAGATCCACCTAACTAAATAAGAACAGCAGAGAAAAATACCTATTGGCTAGGAATTTTTTTGGTGTCCTACTGGTGGCTGGCAACTTTCAAAACAATTGAGACTGGAGACTCTCTGAGCAAAAGCGGTAAGGGTTCTTGTTTAGATTTTGGTAAGGTTGAGCAGCAAATGAAGACTTTGAATGTTTTAATTAATACCTATGCCAGGTGCTTGTGTTGCTTTTTATTTTAGATGTAAAAAATAAGCCTTGGCATATTGTACATATACCAATGCATAATTACATAGTAGTGTTATCTCTGTTCTTTTAAACTAAGACATTTGAACCATTTCTGCCAAACTACTGTAATCTGTCTAGTAAGTATACAAAATATATAATCTGGTATATGCATAGATATTTAATTCACATGCCTGTGACCTGAACGTCCTTGTGATAAAATATTACCTATACTATATATACATTTGAGGCTACTATACAGAGGTTTTCAGAGGCAAGCAAACATGGGATTTCACAGTACTCCTTAATTCTGCCCTTTTTTTGGAGCCCTCTGCTTGCCTGGTGTCTGTTTCTGGACTATTACAATTGATGGCAGGGTCCCTATAGATTTTGGGGGTGCAAAATCAAGCAAATTGCAAATGAAGTGGTGCAGAATCAGAGGATCATACCATTTTAAGTACACTGACACATTTCTGTATCATTGACAGAAATCAAATGCTGTTTACCTGTTGTCAGCATGTTAAAGAACGGATGGGGGGTGGTTCTGAAACTTGTATGCTCTTAATGCATGCACAGTGATTGGGGGAAAACAGGTTAGTTTTTCCAAGATGGCTGCATTTAAAACTTTGAGTTGATTTAAAACTTTCGCAGTTAAGGAGTACCCGTGATATTTGTTGTATATTGGTGTTGACTTCTCAGTGTTGAGGTACCAGAGCAGATCTGTGGAGTTTGGGGTGTGGAACTTGGCTCAGCACTGCGGAAGCAGGAGGATGCAAATTGCATTCCTGTACCTGCATCATGTTCTTCTGGTGACAGCTCCATAAAGACAGGTGTTTATGCTGTGTTCAGAGCATGAACTGAAGCACAGACTGGCAATAACAAGGGTGCTGTTCTCTGAAAACAGACAATTTAGAATTCCAGTCAGAATAGGAGCAGAGTTATGAAGGAGGCTTGGAGAATGTGCAAGACCAGTTCACTTGTGTTTTTGTGGCCCTGTCCACTGTTTAGCCAAATTTTATCTTCAAATGGACATCTGGCCTTGGATCTTTGAAGAAGTAATTTCTGCACCCTAGATATTGGCAGTAAATATGTTTATTGGTTGTGCAATAGGCAGAGTAAATTTCTACTACTGCTCATTACAAGCAGAATGCATCTTAAGAGCATGCCTTGTTTTTCTGCCAGTGGCTGTAGCCACTGGAAGAAATATGTCCCTCATATTTTCAAGGCTAGATTGCCTTCCTGTCATACTATGCCAAAAAGAGTAAAAGCAAGTGAAAGCTCAACGTGTGCCTTTAAGTTCAGTGTTTTCTAAAGTCTCTGTGAGAAGGAAGTGCACTGCTGCTGTCAGGATGGATTGCAGAAGCTGTCTTTACCTGTGGCTTCTGAATAATGAAAACAGAGGGAGAAATTCTTTCTTCCATATGAGTGCAGCACTTGTTTGGATCCAGTGATGAGTTACAGATGCTTCAGCAGAAAGGAAATGAAGGGTGGAAGTAGTTATGGCTAAATTAAACCATCAGGTTTAATAATGATGCCTGATACTTAGTTTTAAACTTTCAGTAGTGAGATTTGACATTTCTTTCCATATACTGGTTGACATTAATTTTATTCTCAATATCTGCATAGGCATTTTACAACATGCCATGTTACTAATGTTGGCAGTGAATCCTGTATAATCTAATACACAACATATCAAAAAGATAACTGTTGATTAAACATTTGTCACTTTGCAAAGAAGCTTGTATTTAAAACAGCCCAGTGAGTCTAGGATTTTTTTTATGCAGAGAAGGGAAGATAATTGCCTGAACCTATTTTAGAACAACCTGTATTTGTTAGTAACAAAATTTCTGCTGTTTGAATTGAGAAAATGAGCTTATTTCCTTGAAATTTAAAGCAGGGTTGTTTCTCTACTGAAATAACAGGGCTGGTGGACTACCACATGTAATCCAACAGATTATGTATAGCAACTCTTGCAAGGCACCATGGACCTTGCTGACCTTAAAAGACATGAGGACTGTCAGCTGATTTCACTGATTTATTTTTTTAATCAAGCTTTATTTACTTGTTCTCAAAACTGCACGCAATTGTTCTTGAATTTTGAGGTGGTGTTATTGGCAGAAACAAAGAGTTCGTTACTCAAGTTAATGAAGCTGGCCAGTGTAAAGTAAATATGTGTTTCCAGCAGTTACTTTACAGTGAATGTGTGAAACCTGTATCAGCTAGGTCTGAGTAGTCAGGTTCTCTGTGTCTTTGGGAAGGAAGCAGAGCAGCTCTGGCCACCCAGACATCCAGGAATCCTGGGTGCTGCCATGCGATGTTCTGAAGACTGGAAAAAATCCCAGACTAGATGCTGAAAGTCAAGAAGATTTGATCTTACATTTTCACTGGGCCCATTTCATTCCCAGTTATGCTGATGAGCTTGGGTGGAAAGCAAATTCCTTTGAATCTTGCTAGCATAGTCTGTATTTGTAGAAGTGGCTAATTCTTGTCTCACATGTTTTTAGAAGAGGGTATGACTGGTATATGGAGAGGCATAGTTGATGTTTAAGTAGTTGACTGTTGGTCAGTTCCTGGCGTGCACATTTTCATCCATGCAAGAAAAGTTCACTGAGAATTGTTGAACATGAGGATGCCACCTTGGTTCAGAAATCCTGAGCTACAGGCTGCTGGAAGCCAGTAGGATGCATTCAGCAGAGATCATTGTGTGCTTGTCCTATTCTTATGCTCTTCCTTAGAATCTTTTATCAGAGACAGGCTTCTCTACTTGATGGATACAAAAATATATTACGTTTTTAATATCTGCTTAAGTGAGAGGCAAGCTTAAACCCCTCACTGTTGCATTTGTGTGCTTACTCAGTTGTGGTGTTTTAAATTAAATTAAAACTCCAACTGTTTCTAAAATTCCACATTACTTTGTTTCTGCTTATAAACTGCTACATCACAGCACTTCTGTAAAAACTGATGAAGTAGTTTTGAATACAAAGCCTCATGGCAAAAATCATGTTATTCTATGTTTTTATTGATTATATTGATATAATTCTTTCAAAAATAAACAACAATAATACAGATATTTTATGTTTATGTTAAAACTTAAACTATTCTTTGTCAGTTTGTTTTTATGGTGATGTTAAAACACTTAATTTCTTACAGAACACTGATTATTGTTTGAATAAACGTCTGAGTAATGAGGTGGTATCATTATATACTTCATAGACTAAAGAAAGGAATGTATAAGTATTTTAAAATGTTCTAGTGTGCCAGATAGCAATACTGATTTATAGCTTTACTAGTTAAGTGGGTCTCACAAAGAATTGCCTATTTCCCTTTCTTACTCATTTATGACGGAAAACATTTTCAAACTTTGGACTCGAAGGCGCATATGGAATGATTGAAAGAAATACTGACTTTTCTATTTGAGAACATGGAAACAAGTGAAAAGGGTGCAGTTATTCTTATAAGGTACTTCTGTAGGCTTAGAGTTTTTTTCAGGGTCATATAACTCATATAAAAGCATGATTTTTTTAAAGAAAAAATAAATGTTCATTGTATGGAATGTACATAACCACAAAACCATATATTCTGTACTTACTCTGGCTTAAACATGCTTGTCTAAACTGTTACCTTTTTAAAATCACAGAATGGCTGATATACAAGTGAGATACTAGTGATGTATTTTTGGGGGCAATTTGATCTTTGAGTTAAGAATGCAAGTCATTGACTGGAAATCAAGATGTGATGTGTGTGGAATGTTTCTTTGGGGGTTTTCTTTGGTCCTTTTGTTTGGACTGAAGTTACTTCTTTAAGGAAGTTCTTTTAATGTGATGTTGATGTTATGCCAGCTGTATGTCACCTGCTAGCCAGTGATTCCTAAAAACATAGGGAATGATGGACTCCTAGCCCCTCTTTAAGCTGAAGGTCTTCCTTTTCCTATCCATTCATTCATGTTAAAATGTACTTCGTGGTCTTCAAAAATGTTAACAGCAGTTCTTGACAGAGGGTATTTTTATATGTGGTTTCTAATTGAGAAGCATAGTGTAAATCAAACTCAGACCTAAAATTAAGTGTTGCTGGGTCTATGGATTTGTTTTAAAGTTATAAAGCACTTAAACATAAGAGCCTTAAATAACAGTTTGTTTTTAGGTGCTTATAGTCTGAAACAGCAACACTGGGGACACTTGGTAACACGGGAGATGCTGCATGTCTCTAGAAAACATAGTTTAGTAAATATGTAAATGTTTGCTTTTAGGCCTGCCTGGTTCTTAACATCAAGTAGAAGATTAACTCCCTAATGACTGAGTGGTGTAGTTTAACCCCAGCGGGCAAGTAAGCAGCACACAGTTGCTTGCTCACTTCTGCTCAGGACGGGGGAGAGAATCAGAACAGTAAAAGTGAGAAAACTCATGGGTTGAGGTAAAGACAGTTTAATAAGTAAAGCAAAAGCCACGCATGCAAGCAAGGCAAAACAAGGAATCCAGTTGGCAGGCAGGCATTCAGCCATGTCCATGAAAAATCAAGAAAAATTTCTTCACTGAAAGGTTTGTCAAGCATCAGAACAGACTGCCCGTGGAGGTGGTGGAATCCCCATCCCTGGAAGTGTTTAAAAAGGTGTAGATGTGGTGGTTTAGTGATGGACTTGGCAGTCCTGGGTTAACAGCTGGACTTGATGATCTTAAAGGTCTTTTCCAACCTAAATGTTTCTGTGGTTCTATGAAAGCAAGGCTCTGTTGCATGTGATGGTTACTTGGGGAGACCAATGTCATCATTCCAAGTGTTCCCCCCGTTCCTCCTTCTTCCCCCAACTTTATATGCTGAGCATGGTGTCCCATAGTATGGACTATCCCTTGGGTCAGGTGGGGCGGGCTGTCCCAGCTGTGTTCCTTCCCAGCTTCATGTGCCCCACCTCCCTGCCCACTTGGTGGGGTGAGATGCAGAAGCAGCCTTGGCTCTGTGTGAGCACTGCTCAGCAATTATGAAAACATGCCCGTGGTTATGGATACTCTTTAGCATAAATCTGAAACATGGCCCCATACTAGCTACTATGAAGAAAATTAACTCTATCCCAGCCTAAACCAGCGCAGTTACATGTTTGACACAGGAGTGAGCCAACTTCCAATCCCAGTTTCAGTGAATAGGCTTCCAAGACATCAGTGTTGTATAAGTGATATTACTATTTTAATGATTTTTTTTTTAATCTGACAATATAATGGTGTAAAACTTATGCAGTACTTTATACAAAATAATTTTCAGAATCTACTACAAAGGATAGCAAATCAGTTTGCTAATCAGAATAAAATTTGTGAATTAAAAAAATCAAACTGACAGTATATCTAATTGTGGGTAACACTATAAGTAGATGGGGAAAAATCCATTTTGGGGCATGTTTTGGTTTATTTTGGGTCTTCATTGCAAGAATTAAGTAATTTGGTACCCTGTATTTGCATGAGTAATGTCAAAATCAGGCATCAGCAGTCACATGTGTTGTGAATATGAATGCCAAGTGCACCTTGAGTTACACAGCTGAGAGTACTCTGTGCCCTCCAGTTCTGGATTTCTGTACTAGCAGTAAAAAGCTTTTTTAAAATCTGTAACGTCAGTTCCTCCTATGATTGTAAATGCACAGTGATGTGTGTATTTCTTCATTTTCAGGGATCTACTTCAGACATTAACTGAGGATGAACTGCACACACTAGAACGTAACCTCTGCATCTCTCAAGATGTGGATTTTCCTGTCAGAGCAGATCCTGAAGTACCCTCTGTCATTACACCAGGCATAGCTGCGACTTTGCCTGCTAAGGAGCTTTCAGCAAAAGCTGAAAACACAGAGGCTGAGCTGGCTTGTTCTATGCAGTATGATGAACAGGAGCTGGAACAGCTGAACAGGATGGTACACAGAGTCGGAGATGAAATGTCTTCTCTGCTTTCCCCTCCAAGCATCTGTCAGTCTCCAGCTCACAGACCTAGCCTAAGAAATAGTTCTAGCACAGAGGCTTCACCAACAAGACACCATCTTGACAATTTAACCGATGAAGACGACAGAGTGTTTTTTATGGATGACCTAGATGGAGCAGGAGAAGCTCTTGCTGGGTTGGATTCAGTAAGTGATACTTTTGCTTGGGTGAATAACCCTTGCCATGATTCAAAACAGAACCTGCAATATAGAGATGCTTTGCTATACGAGAATGGCCACCAGACAGAGGAAACTTTGCTTTTAAAAGATGCTGAAAGTGACTTAAGCAATAATAACAATATTGAAGATAGCAAACAGATATCTGGCATTTCAGTTCAGAATTCATGCAGCTGTCTAGAAGGTCCGGACTCGCAGTTGTACCTCAATGGCTGGGATGCGTACGCTGATGACGCAGAAATGGCGGAAGTGATAGCTCACAGGACAGGGGGAATGAAAATATCTGCTACTGTAATATTCAATCCTAAATCTCCCTCTAGCTCAGAATCCCCGGTAACAACTCCAGAAGCAGCTATTAGTTGTGTTCCTGGATCTGCTAACCCATTAGCAAATGAGGAGGAGGATGAATCCCATAAACTCAGTATAGCTGCCACAAACTGTCTAATTAATTCCTGTGTGTGTTGTGGCAGCTGTGAAGACAGCAGGGAGGACAGTGTTGAAGGTTTAAAGACTAAACATTCTGCAGGAGGTGTTGTAAATGCTTCATACACATTAGTAAAGTCTAAGGAAATGGACCATGTAGATAACTTGGACAATTCAGTCCCTGCACAGGAAGCATTAAAACCCGAAAGTTCTGCTTTGTTAGCAGAAGGAGACTTGGGCAGGGAAGAGCAAAAACTGCCAGTCTCCTCTAAGTGCCTGGCACATTCCTCAGGTTCGCAGGTAGGAGCAGAAAATGACTCACAGGGAGAAGCAGAAAGCATCTCAAATCAGCAGCAGAAGTGGGAGAAGAGAAAACAACTAAGTGAGAAAAAACTGGACAACAATGAAGATACTAGTAGTGAGAGGACAGCAAAGGAAGATGTAAAGTCAAGATCTAGTTCAAGGTAAGAGCAACTTAATGTCTTGGTAGAAATTTGCTTGTAAAGAAATTCCTATATCCTTGTACTTCAGTGATTGGTGTATAATGTTGATTTTAAAGAAAATAGCGTGATGCAGGATTAAGGAATTTATCAATAGACTTTAATGCAAGTAGCTTTTTATTTGACTTAATCATCTTTTTTGGAAAACATTTGGAGAACACCTGGATTTTAATCATACAGTGTCTATATCATTGAAATCAATGTTACATTACCAGTTTAATGTAACAAAGAGTGCATTGCTGCTAAACATTACCCAGGTCATTACCTCTGTTGTACTCTGCTGTTTTGCAGGAAAAGTGGCTGGCAGATAATAAAAAGTGACTTGTGCATCACTGCACAGGATTAAATTGGGATCTGAACACATCTTACCTTAGTTTCATTTGAAAGAATGGGGTTGATCTGATAATGTAGCCTGGGGGCACAAATGTATTTGTGAATGCCTCTGTGCTGAAGGAGCCTAATAGAAGCAGCTATATATTTAATGAAAATAAGGAACTAGGTGACAGGGAGAGACTATAATAATATTGTGTTAAAGAAAACACCGTGCTTCAGCTCGACTTTGATTAGACGTTAGGGATCCTACACACATCAATAGGAATCGAGTTGTCATTTTGTTTTGCTGTTTAGAAGATAACCTGTTTTGTAGTGAGTAATGTCCTCAGTTTCCCTGAAGTATTAATATCGTAAAGCAGAGGGAAGAAATTAAATGGAAGTTGTTGTTTTCTATTTTTCTGTGACAGTTATCTTCCATTGTGCCTCACTGTGTCAGTACTGTGGAGATCATGTGTGTGATGCAGGATCTCTCTTCGTTATATGTGTATGGAGTTCAGGATAACACGGTGGGGGATAGCATGAACCATGAAGCATTGCCACAGTATAAAGGCTACAGAAATAAACTTATTTAATAACACACCTATAGAATTATTAAATATTTTACTGGTAGTAGAAAAAGAATCAAGAGTTCTTTGCAATGGAGTTAATTCCTCTTATGCGTAAACCACAACTTAATATGCACAAAACTTGACTTTTGAGTAGGTAGTTTTATCTTCCTCATTATTCTGAGTATTTGCAGTCTTAGGCTTGCAAGTATCATACTCAAGGCCTTACAGCAGGGTTTCTGAATGGACTTCATTTTAAGAAGTAATTCACATTCCTTTGTTTCATGCTTTTGCAACACTTAGTGGAATATTGCTTAGACATAATTATTATAAGTTTGATTAGACTCCTGATAAATTATACATAATTTACAAAACTCAGACAACTTGTCTAATAATTTTTGCCCCAGGTAGGATATTAAGTGAAACTTGTGAGAACAAGTTTGCAAAAGGTAATAAAATTATATATATAAGCTGCTTTTTCAGCCTTCTGCGGTTTGTGGATGTAATAACTTCTCCACATATTCATCCAGCCTCCGTTAATATTGTGTAAAAACTCTGTATGAAAATTGTCCTTTTACAGAGTTCTGTATGTCTGTGTTCCTCTGTATCCTTTTGTTTGCTCTGGACCTGGATATTAATAATTTCATTGAATGGCTCCTTGTTCCTGCCTGGCCTCTCCACGCTGGTTGAGATGTAGACCTCAGTAATACTTGTCTGTGTGGTTACTTTTTCAGGTTGGAAAAGTCACAGCCTACTTGATCAGGAGTTGTCTGTAGCTTTGATCATTCCTTTTGTCTTGCTTTAAACCTTTTTCAGTTACACTGATTTTTCTTAGCCATAAGTGAATCAGAACTACGCTTAAGATATGAGCAAACCATGGATTTGCACGGTGGCATAATTGTTTTCTGTTGGTTTTCCAATGGCTCCCAATATTTCACTTTGGATTTTTTACCATGTGGTGATCTTACAGTTTTTTTAAGTTGCCTGCCAAAACCCGAAGATCCTGTTTGTGAGCTCATGGGCTGTCATTTTATATCTGATGCTAGAATTGTTCTCCCTGTGGTTACCAGTTGAATCTCATCTTGCCATTTTATTACCTGTCATTCAGACTTTAAGATCCTCTGCAGTTCTTCAGTCTGCTGTTGTTGTAACTACCCTGAAAAATTTTGCACCAGTAGCAACCTTTCAGACCTCATTTCTCTCCCTGTTTTTGCAGATCGTATGTGAAAACAAAACCCCCAGGGTCCTAAAGAATTTCAGCAGTGGCATCCTGCTCTTCTGAGAAGTGGTTGTTTAACAGTTCCTACCTATATATGGTTAAGAATTATTTATCTGTTTTGGGCCTCTCCTCTTATGCTATAGCATGTTAGTTTTCTTAAAAGCCTTCAGTGAGGTATTTTGAGAGAACCTATTTGGAAATCCAGAGGATGCCAGCCAAATCACCATTCTTCACAAGCTTCTTGACCCCTTCAGAGAGCTCCCAAGAGGCTCCTTCTGCAGCAGCCATGTTACTTCTTCTCAGGCAGACCTTCTCATTGTTGTCTACCTATTTTAGCTTTTGATATATTCTGTTCAGTTGCTTGATGCGATCATCAGGCTCGCAGAGCTGGAGTTGTTTGAATCCACGTGGAGTCCTTTTTATTTTTAGAGATTGCCACCTTTAAACTCCAGGCATCAAGGAGGTTTTAAATGAGAGGTTAATCTGATTGATTCTTCAGCTCCCCTAAAGCTCTTGGGTGAATATTTTTGAATATTTTGTTAACAAGTTAGTAGGTCTTGTCTGTTTTCACCATAGCCTCTTCCACAGTTACTTTGTTGATTACATCTAATTTTCTCTATTCATTATTAAGAGTACGGTACCTTTATTATTAATTGGCAAATATTCGATCTTTGCAGAAGTGGAGAAATAGGGATGGAGGTATTTTGTTATTACGTTGTTGCTCCTTTATTTGGAAGCATTCTCATATTAAGGCCTTTGGTATATTCTGTGAAAGAGAGATGCTGGGGATCTACTGAGGACTACATTAAAAAATTCTATATGTGTAGATCCCTGGTTTTCTTATATATCTATATATAGATTTGGTTCTTGCTTCTGAATCACTAGTCATGTTATCACTAAAAGAGATAATTCAGTTACAAAACAGAACTTTGTGGACCTTTTCTTACTCATGCTGCTTGGGCAGTGACTAATCACTGCTTTTCAATGGTATTTTTAAATTGGAAGATCACATTAAGCTTCGGCGACTGCTCCCTATTACATGCTTGTGAATGCCAACTTAACCATAGGGGAAAAACATTGGAGACAGTAGATTATTTTCAGAATGATGGACCCATTAGCTAGAACAATAAGCAATCTAATATACATGGAATAGCTGCAGGATATGCTCATTCATCAAATTGAAAAATGTATTTACTTTCTGGTTACTGTAAGTCACCAACTAGAGGAGAAAATTTTCTTTCCCTTGTCTGAGTCAAGCAGCTGTCAAATGTGTATGTCATGGCACAAACTGTTTCTTTTAGTAAATCAGTTCCCATCTGTGCAATATGACATTATAGCTATAATTTCAATGATCCAGTCAGGTGTACTGTAATTAATCCTTAAATCTGAAATACCTGGTATTTCAGACTTCTCTTGTTAGCCTCGATATTCAGTGGAGTTTAAAATACAGATTAAGTACTCTTCTACTTAAGATTTATGTATTGACATGTCTTTACTACTTTGGTTTTTAAGTCATAGCTAATATGTCTTTCTCCATTATTTGCTTGTAAGTATCTAAAAGGCATAAAGCACTAAGGGCGCAGTCTTGTGCAGTAGCATTAATGAGATGCACATACGAGAAAAGCGCTAGCAAAGATGTAGTCATCTGATCTGCTGAAGGGACAATGTGATTAGTAAAGGCTGTTCTGCAGCAAAACAAAACTGTTCAAGGGGGGAAATAATGTTAGTACAGTACAGAAGCTGAGAACACTACGTCAAAGCAGCATTTGGTGTTTTGGGGGTAAAAAAGAATGTAAGTTAACACCAAGACCAGGGGGTAAAAAAAAAAAAAGATAAGTTAGCACCAAAACCAAGTTTTAGATCTGTATCTAATATTCCTTCTTTCCAACTGGAAGCAAACTATGCAGATTTTTAAAATGCTCTTTCAGTCATAGTATTCTACCTGGTTTTTCCAAGGGGAAAGAACATTGCGAAGAGTGAAGGTTGTGGTCTTTTGGTGTTTTGGAAATACCTGGCTTTCTGTTCTTTCCAGAGTTGAAGAGTCCTTGTAAAACTGCTGATTCTTCTACATGTTTTATGAAGTTTGGCACTGTTTCATATTGTCATGCAATGCTATTGTTTTCACATCTTAGTCTTAAATAACTGGTTCTGTTGTATGTTTGTTTATCTACATACTGATCTTAAAGCAGTTCTGATATAAAAAAAGGGCATTTAAGTATAGTTTCTCTCCTTTCCACTGCAGGTCTATTATGTCTGGCTTAAATTATACTTTTTTTTTTGCTGTTTTCCTTTATCTATTTGTTGAGTGTACTCTTCATGAAGCAAGCCTTTTATGGTGCACCTGAGAACTGGCAAAAGGAGCTGAAACTGGTAGCAAAGAGAACTTCTTATCTTCACACTTTCTGCAAGCTCTAGCTGTGTCCATTGGCTGTTAGATGCTGGTGCTGTTCACATTTATTTGTGAGGGCTTAAAAAATAGAATGTTTTGCCATATGCTTTTGCAGTGTAAGGAGGAGGAATGAGGCATCCTTTGAAAAGCATGTTTTGCTGTTTGCTGGTCTGTATTGCAATTCTAGAACAAGATGAATAATTTTTTCTTCTCCAGCTTGGTATTGAAGTTGTCCCATTTTGTAGCGTTGCAATTCTGTAGTCTAAAATTGTATATATTGTATATTTATATGTTACAATAGTATATATTGTAAAATATGTAAAATTATATTTCCTTAGCATATTAGAATGACTTTGTAAAAAGATGAACACCTGTTTTATACAGTTGGTTCCTAATTTTGCTTTTTCTGCCTGTATTTTATTCACTCCTTAGCAACATGTAAAGTATGTGCACATTCTCAGTAAAGCAACTTTAAGATAAATCATTCCGCCTTTATAAATGCATGGAAAAAAAACATTTGTATTTCTGGGGTGGCTGGCATTTACATTTAAAAAAACCAAATAAACACACACACATTACCTTTCTAGTTTGCCTTTTAGTTTATAGCATTTGATTCTACAAGTGCTCCTTTATCAAAACTAGATTAATTGATATTGCAATGCAAATTAACTTGATTAAATGTCTTGAATTCATGCTTTCCCTATAATATTCCCATCACAGTAAAACTTAAAAGTGTGTGTGCTTTTACATTACAAAGTTGCCTTTTCCATAAAAATTAATGGACAGCTGTGCATGTTCACATAAACAAAAACATGTCTGCTTAGTGTCTTGTACTGATTACTCTTTTAACTAGCTATTCAGGAGTAAGAAAACTTCTCATCAGCAAGAAGGAGATAGTTGATTGGGAACAAAATATCAGCCTTTCAACTGCAAAACTTTCCTTAAGCGATCCTTTAGCTGACTGTTGATTGAAATTTCTCTGTTCCCCTTCTGGTATTCTGTTTCTTTTCTTTGTTCAACTGGCGAAATTCATATTCAGTATAAAACTAATTTTTTTCGGTCCCTCTTCCCCTTCTTTTTAACAATACAGTTCTCAAATTTATAGTGGCAGTGTTTGACCTGGTCTGTAGAACGCTGATTTTGTGCAATATCTGATCACCTGACTGCTGTTACAAAGCCTTAGCATGCAAATAAAAGGTGTCTGTTTTATACCAGCTTCCCTTTCACTAGGTCCATACATCCACTGCAGCAGCAGCAGCAGCGAACTGTATTAACTCTCAACATAGAGATTACTGAAATGAGTATAGTTGGTAAAACAGTTTTAAAAGCCACTTACTTGAGTGGATTCAGTGTAGCTGACACATGATGCTTTAGAGTTAGCTCTCATTTAGTGAGACAGAGAAGGTCTGTGCCAATTAATTAATGTAACATGGAGTGTAATTGTAACTCAAGTAGTAACATTCATAAAGAAACCATCCCCTGAAACAACCAGAGGTTTAATTAAATATAAGGGGCTAGAAACACATTTCCAGTGGAAAAGAGCTCACAAACCAAGATAAAGGTGGCTTTCAATTTGTTTTTATTTAACTAGTTACAAAAAATGGCCAACAGCTTTAAATAAATGGTTGTTAGTTCAGTCTGCCAGTATTCCATGAAAAGTGGCAGCCACATCACCCTCTGTCACTTTGCTCATGTTGCCTCAAATCTTTGTTCTGTATTTTTATCGGAAGTGCTGAAGAATTCTGTTTTGATGAGTATGGATAATGGTTTTATCCCATGCTAGAATGTAATTTTTAAAATATCACTGTAGGCATTTAAGACCTCACAAATGAAACAAACTTTTGCCACCGTAGACAGTTTAAACACTCCTATGAACCCCAATCCAACACTGCATTAATTTCAAATGAGCATGAAGTGTGGTGAAGTTCGGATTGCCTGTGGGCTGGTGTGGGAAGAAAGGGTTAGCTGCCATCAGCTATAGAATGTGTCTATATGCATATACCTTCTCTTCTTATAATTGTGCTCATGAACATGCGTGCTAAGCTATCAGCTGATAACAGGAATCAAGAGTTGGGGAAAGCAGGGCAATTCAGCTCAGGATGTACCAGAATCTTAGAAAAGCAGAGAAAATCTTTGGGCAGACACTAAAGAGAAGAAATTCTACAAAGAGGTATCCTGAGTCTGCATGTACTGAAAAGGGATGTTGTGAGTATGTCAGTCTTTTTTGTTTTGTTTTTTTTAAGCAACCATTTAGTATAACACTGAGAAGGTATATAACAGAGTTATCATTATTGGATTTGTATTTCTTAGTACTAAATAAACACAGAATTTCTTATCTGAAGAGTTACAGCCTGAATATGAACCAGAAATAAACATTGTAAATAATAAATGTTATTTCTGGTACAAAAATATGATCTGTATTGGTACACAGGAGTGAGAAAAATGTTTACCCATTGTAATTGTCTAATCTACACATCCTTTATTACACCAGACTAACCTTTGTGAGCATGGTTTGTGTCAAGCGTGTCCAAGCAGTTTATGTTGCCAAATGATGACTGACCAGATGGATATCTAATCCTGAAATCAGCAGACAGCTCAGCATGGCCAGGTTTGGGCACCAAGTAAAAGATGGAGTAGTGGAAAATGAAGTCATTTATGAAGTAGTTCAGAATGGCAAACAGTGTTAAGCTAAGGCTTAAAAAGAGATGAGATGGTGGAGCTGATGAGAAGAAGTTATACTGATAGTGACTGGTTAGAGGTGAGAGAGGACTCAAATAAGGGGAAAAGTAGCATGGGGAAGAGGTTTGAGGTGAAGCTTGTAAGCTGGTCAGAGGCCATCTGTGAAGATAAAAATAGAGGTAGCACTGAGATCATTAATAATGTAAGCTGGTTGTGTACCATTGTGTTCAGAAGTTACTGATCAGGTTTACCATCAAGGGTCCAGCACTTTGTTTTGCCTTCTGGCTTGGACTGTCCACTCCACAAAGTTAGCTCAGGATAGAAAGTGGTTTCATGACTTAGGACAATGTTTGACAATAAGCTGCTCTTAATAGAGAGATGGTACTTAGAGTAATGGTTTGTTGGTTTGTTTTAGCCGAGAGCATTTAACTCCCAAAAAATGTATGAGATCTTTGAGTTCTTATCAAAAGTGATAGCCCTTTGAGTTGTGCGTAAGAGGTGAAAACCTCAAATTATTTAAAACAAAACAAACAAAATCTAGAAAACCGGGACCTAAGAAAGTTGTATTTAAGTTTTTAAATAGTTTGATAATTTTGTTTCATGTGCTGTTGGTAACAGATACTTTGACTGGATTTCATATATATCAGGCAGAGCTTTGCAGAAAGCACTGAAGGACAGCAAACCTGACATCTTTTAGAAAGTGTTACTACATAAATCAGCTGGCAGGATTGTTACACTGGAAAAACCTGGAAATGGGTAGGGAGGTGAGAGAAGGTAAAAGAAAATGCTGAGTTTGCTAGTTTTTCTTGTTTCCTGGTTCTGCTGTTCAAAGATTATTTTGAACAATACATTTCACCTTTGTAAGAACAGCTTCTCTTGCTGTTGCAGGAAGTGATGCATTTGCAAGAGAGAAGCAACAATATGTTTTATTGATATAAGACAGTGAGTTGAAGTTCAATAGTAAATGCAACAGTGGTTTAACAAGATTCAGTGGCAAGGTACACTTGAGTATTTACTGCACAGAGGACAAGGTCAGACAAAACTGTTAGGGAGACCCTCCCACTGAGTCATGAGGTTGAGAGAACCCCCTTGCGTTCTAAACTCCTTCCTAGAGGGCAGTCTAGGTGTGGCTGGATCCAAACTTAGTCCCAGACTTGATCAACAGTTTGTCTGAAGGATTATGTATGTGCAATCAATTATTTTTATCACTTAGCTAAGATTTCAAAGTTTCAGCACGCTTATTCCCAACTCACAGAGTATCTGACTCAACCTTGAGGAGTAACCTTAAGAGGCATCCCTAGTCAAGGGAAGATCCTGGTGTGGAGCCACTGCTGTGCAGGACAGCTCAGTGGGCCCTGAGCTGTCCACTGTTTATGGAATAAGGTGATTGACTTAGTTATGTTTGCATACTAGCTGTATTTCAGTTGGCACATGCTCAACTAGCCCTCAGCTGTTGAGCAAGACTTATGGCCCTTAGCTATTGTGTTATCTGTCTCCCCAGTGTCCAACTTGAGCCAGGTGCAGCCATTGCGACAGCTACTGGTGGTTATTGCTTAAGCAGAAAAGGGGTGGGGGAAGCACACCACCACACCTGCTCAATCATGCTGTGAAATCACATGCTAATGGTTTTTTAGTATCATTTAGCTGCTGTAAAACAGATAGAAGTACATTGTAGAAGCATGACCATATTGTAAGATTGGATGGGTAAAGGTGATGAGCTATAAAAGAGTAAGCCTTTGTTTGAATGCATATATCTTCTCATAATGAGCAGAATTAGCAAGGGAAATTACATAAAACGAATGAAAGTTAAATAGATTTTTGTTCAAGTCTGATAAAATTATTTTCCAGTTGTGACGGCTCTCCTTTCAACTAAAGCGTAATACACTTGGGATTTATTTTCCAATTGGCATTCAGAAATGAGGAACATGAAGGGGTACATTTTCCAAGTGATTAGTGGGAGGTATGCAAGCAAATCCTATTATTTTTTAGTGGGATTAGAGCACATACCTTCTGTACACTGCTTTGAAGTATTCCCCTTAAGCATTCTTCCAGACTTCTGGCTGGTAGAAGAAAAGAATTTGGAATGTAGCCGGTTTGGATATGGACCCCGCATACGCCTACGAATCAAAAGAACATTAAAAAATCTGACAGTAATTGTGCAGAATTAAGGTCAAATAATCCTGACCTATATAACTACACCTTTTTTAACTAAAGTTACTACTTAGGTTTCTCTCTGCATTGTCCAAAGATTTCTGTTGACTGAACATTTCAGTTCAGCAAGCTCAAATGATTCTTATGCACTGCCTAGAGCCAATACAGTTTTGGTACCTCTGCTCAAGATCACGCATTTTCTTATCTAGTATAGTATTTTTTCAGCTTGTGGAATTTCCAGTAGCTTAGCAGTAAATTGTTACTGAAACAAAAAATTGGTTTTTCCAAGATAGTTTTGTAGGGCTTATGAAACTATTTTTAATCTTCTAATCCAAGTTTATGTTGATGATGTGATGTAAGATCTAAAACGGTGTGTTATTTAAAGGCTTTTCATTAGCCCAAGGATACCAGAGAAGTTGTGTACCATTCATTTAAACTATTCATATATTTTTACTTAGTGGCTAGTGGATTTCCTGTAATGAAGTGTCAGTAGTTTGCCACAGGACTGCTCCTTCCTGCTCATTTGTTGGTTTAAAGCACAAAATTTGAGTTACACATATAGGGACCAAGCAAATTTAGGGGTAGGGTTAGGCATATTATCTTCACTTCCTTCACTGAAAAGTCAGCTTTCTGCTTTCTCAGACTTTTTCATTCCCATTGGAAGGAAACATAGGTCAAACTTGTCACAGTATTTCAGAAGTTCTTGAAGCTTATTGTTTTGGGTGTCTTGGCCTTAAATACCCAGTGACTTTATGAAATTTCAGTGTTGTTATGTCTCTGTTATACTGTTAAACCATATGCTATTCCCTCTATACCCTATGAAAATGTAGGATCCTTGGTTCTTTCCTGAATGTTTTAACTGTATGGCATGAATTAAACCAAAGATTTTATAAGATCTGTGCCCAGTGACTTTGCCAAGTTGTGCTTTTGAGAAGAAAACAGAATAGGTTTGTATCATTTCCTGAAGATCAAAAATACAGCTGCCAGTTTACTCTTATTTCTGTATAATCCATAACAAGCCATGAATTACACAGTGCTGTTTTTTACCTTTGTTCGCTTCAGCAGTTCATTTTGTTTCCATATGTTTTTTCAGTTCTCAGGATGGCTTACGTGATTCCCCCCTCAGCTCCATCTCCAGCAGTGACTATGAGAGTGTTTCTGTCACTACATGTAGTCTCTCCAGCATATACGCTCTGAGGTAATAACATCACTTCAGTCAGATTTGACAGATGGTATTGGGTTATGCTTGGTTAAAAATTTTCATTGAATTAACAATCAAGTGACAGCAACACTTCTGAATATTCTTCCTTTTGAACAGCAGGTGCTTGGTTTTTTCCTAGCAGTTTTCTTCAGTGCTGTGGCAACTGAGACAACTATTTACAGAAAAGTTTGAATGCATAAAGCAATGAATTCATGTATGTCCATGATCTCCCTTTTATTTGTCCATACAGCATGTCTTAAGAGACACTTCAGGTTTTAGCTTGGAAAGTACCAAATGTTTTCCTTAACTAGGTCTTGGCTTTTCTAGAAAACATGTCTTTTTTTGTTTCTCCTAGTAAAATGAGGTAGTAAAATGAGGGGAGTATTCCAGTTAACAATGATTTAACTTCCAAAGTGGTGTTGGCCAAAATTGGTAAGAATACTAGTTTATATTCTCATCTTCTGAAACTGCATGAGAGTTTTAAGTTTACTTTTGTTCAGAGCACTTAATGAGAACAATAGAGCAATAAAGTTTAGGGCAGAAAAATATGACTAAAACAGAAATAAGAGTTCTTTGCTTTTTGCAGTATTTGCATAACATGCATGTATGTGATGTATTGCATACATTGTATGCAATAACATTTTTACTCTGGTACAGGCAGATTGAAATACCACCATATCAGTCAAGGTAGATCTCCCTCTGCTTCTTGTCCTCCCTTTTTCATCTGTTTATCTCTTCCCAGCACTTCATTTGAACTTCAGAAATTCTGAAATTTGTGTAGGTTTGAGGATAGAAAAGAGAGGGTAAAATATCTTTTCTAATAGTGTAGAGGAAATAGTACATATAATATATCTATTTTTTTAGGCTGTGCCAATCTTTGGGCTCAGGTTTTTTTTTAGTTTCAGATTTTTAAAAGAAGGGCAGAAAGATGCAACTAAAACTGCTTTTCATTATTTTAATTTTGAAATATATTTCCTCTTGATGGTTCTTCAAACAAAGCTTAATATACCTGCATGCAACAGTTGCCCTCTTCTAAATACTGTATACATCAGAGACTATTTCACACAGGGCTGTCTGAACGTACAATAGAAAACCTCAGTTATTCTTCAGGAATAACTGGAGCAGTAAGAATAAGTAAGTCTTCATTAGGTGCACCGCCTCTTCTCAAGGCCTTACTGTACTGCCTTTGTATATTAGTATTGTAGTTGCCACTGTATTGATGCTTAGGTAAATTAGATCTGTCTTTTCCCTTTTTTCAAATTTTGTTTTACTTGAAGTTTGATTTATAAGGCAGCATTTGTACACACACATTTTTGCTCTTGTCCACTGAACTACAGCTTTGTATCATCCTTGTGTGTCATGCAAGAAGTCTTAAGTTGCCTATTTTTCTGTTTCTTATTGGTATTACTAGAGATCTAGCTATTGTAGTTTATGGTCCAATAAAAAAATAGCTAAGTGCCTGATTGACCAATAATTTCCCTTTTTGAAATATTTAGTTTAGAAGAAGTTTAAACTCCTTCTAACAAGTTAATTTAATAAAGCAAAAGAAGGGGGGAAAAAGACATCAGAAGTCTGACTGCTTCACAGTAGTATGTTCCTAGATCTGTGTGCATAAAAATGTAATATTCAGTACATATATTTGTATTATATTTTAGAATGTTATTTTTAAAGGACTCCCCTGTTTTTATCTTTTATTACCTGAAGAGTTTTATTTGGCTATTGAACAACTTATCTAGAGTTGTATCATTTGTTTACTACAGCAAGTGTGTTCCTTGAAAAGACAAACTCTACAAAATACTATTTTCTGAAATAACTAAGTTCTCCCTGATGTCATATGCATATCCAAAATACCTAAATTGTTTTCTGATTGTTTGTTTTTCCTCTGAAATATGCCATTTTTATTTACTTAATTTCTTGCTGTTTTCACTTAACAACAATTAGAATTTTAAATGTAGCATTTGTAATTTTATCTGAAAAAATAATTAGCTAAACATAGAATTCTTGAAGTGCATTTATTTGGCCTTACAACCTCCTGTGGATCATAAGCAGTTCGTTTGTGCTGTTAAATAATCAATACTGAGGCTGACAGTCATGTTGTCAGGTTGCAGCATGTTGTGGAAATACCCAAGTGCCTTGAAACAACTTGGCTCTGGTAGCAAAACCAGCTTAGCCAGAGTAGCACAGTGTGTTGAGTGAACTACTAGTGTATTAAAGAGTATATACTGAATGGATTTAAAATGATGACGTATTGTATATATGGAGTTCTATATATGTATACATTTATTGTTTTCCAAATGGAGAACTAGGGAGCAAATTTCCACTCCTCGGATTCCAGAGCACTGTTCAGCCCATGGGTCGTTGTTTGCCATTTTGGTTTTTATTGGGAGGAAAAAGCTGTTAGGATTGTAGGAACCATTTGGGACCTGTTAAAGGAGGCTGCTTCAAATCAGCCTGTGATTTACTGCCTTGGACTTTTTCCATCATCAACCAGTGCTGTGTAATTTTTTGAGCTGTATTCATTGCACCTAGTTTTAGGCACCAAACTGATATACCAAAATTAGGAGTTTTGTTGCTGAAGGTTCCCTGTTTAGTCAATGGAGAAAAGCGGAAACCTTGGTTAGGCGTGTAATTTGTTGAAATGCATATGGGCCAAAGATTTTCAATCTTAAAGGGGAACTATGGTTACGTAGTTTTATTACTGACTGTGCTCACACAGTAATTTGAAAAACATTTTAAAACTTGTGCTCTAGAAACCTTGAGCAAAATTGGAGGGGAAAAAAAAAGAAAAGGTAGAGGGGGCTTCTCAGATGGTTTTGCTAAGGAAAGTTTAACTATTTCACTGGTACCTGACCTGTGTAGAAAGTTCCTCCTTCTAGTCTCAGAGGTCTGATGGTCAAGAAGTTAGATGTTCAGCCCAGTTTGGAAGGTGATTTTTGGCAAAATGTTCATTAAGCAGTATCCAGACTTGAGATGGCCATATCAGTAGTCCGCTTTCTTGGTAAGGAATAAATGTTCCATGTATTTCAGAAGGTTTCAGAGAAACTGGTTTTGTGCAGACTCACAAGAGTATGCAGAAGGTTGGTTTTTTTACGTTGGAATGACTGTGGAGTAATACTGCTGACTTGAGTGAAAATTAGATGTTTGTAACTACAGCAGGGAAGTGGCAATTAGTCCATTTTTTATATTGGCTCCAGGAAACAATCCATCCAGTGTTTCTTTTTTTAATGGTTTCTTTTCATAAATTCAATTTTTAGAACCATTTTTAATATACCTATAACTTAGTGAATTGTAAATAGGCAGCTAATAAAATACACTGCTGGAATCTTAGCCATTTCAATGTTGGAAGTAGTAAAATGAGTAGTTTTTAAAAATAAATTGCAGGAATTTGTCAGCTTTCAACATGCATTTGAATTATTGGTCAAGATCGTGATATTGCCGTTAATTCAAGTGGAAACCTAAATGAGGGCTATTCATATGCTAACAGAATGAGATGACTTGATATGCTTAAAGCCAAGAATGAGTCTAAGTTCTCTGAAAGGCTGGAGCTGGAAAATGGCAAGAAAAGTTGTTCTGGGAATGATGAGGAAAAATAAGTGACACAACTGAAGAACAATGTAGTTATAATTAGTTGATTTCAAGCCTCTTTGGAGTTTTTTGTGTAAGACAGTACAAGGGAGGAAGAAATACTGCTGAATCCGTATTCAAGCATTTGCCTGCCTAGGGTATGTGGTGAAGCGTACTTCTTCATTTTAAGGTTACAATGAGCTGATAAATGACAGCTTTAAATATAAACAATAAATTCTTAAACTAGTCTTAATGATACAATAGATGCCTTCCCTGGTCACTAGAGATGTCATTGTGCCTTAAATATTGGTGATTTGTGGTGTATTTTTCTACAATTTTAGGCATTTACAAAAATTGAAGCTACCTTGCCAGTTCGTTCGTAGAATCATAGGATAGCCCAGGTTGGAAAGGACCTCAAAAGATCATCTGGTCCAACCTGTTGTGGGAAGGGGAGCCTAGATGGGATTGTCTAACACCCTGGCCAGTCACTTCTTGAAAACCTCCAGCTGATGGGGACTTTGCCAAGTTCCTGGGGAGGTCGTTCCAGTGATTGATTCTCAGTGTAAAAAA
>JAVJGI010000001.1:47716503-47754058 GCA_035590275.1 Ibycter americanus | reverse complement strand
TCCCCCACTTGTGAGAGGCTGCCAGCCTGAGTAAAACCCTCTGATCAGCACTCTCTGAGGGCAGCCTGTGAGCCTGGCTCCTGCCCATCTCAGACTAAGTGAAGTTCTTATGGGTGGACAGTTACGTACAAAACTAAGTTTTATACTAGGCTTTCTCATCAGTAGGAATCAGTACCTCAAATAGGATGCAGAAAGGAAAAATAACTTTGTCTTTCCCTAGGACTGTGTGTTATAGTAGGAGAATTCTGTTCTTTCATCTTGTGGTACAGAGCTATGCTATCAAAGCTACAGCAAAGATTATGTGCCTGTGGGTTTTAATAAAGAGATCACAACTACTGTAGGGATCTTGTAGATGGTAATGTAGAGGACAACAAATAAGCTAACAATGTATTTTAACTGATGTGTCACAGTCTACCTGGTCAGCTATGTCTCCAGATCTCCTGTCTTGCAGTTTTACCATTGTTAACCTTGTCAGGTTATATTTAAGCTGTGCAAAATGATGGATTAATTCTGCATTAATGTTTGGTACTGTCATTTTAGTTTTGATCAGTACGTTACTGTAGATTTTATTTTACCTTTTTTACTGTAGACCTTTTCTTTATGGAAAGACTGCTCATAACCAGAAAAAGGCTGGTGGTAATGGCTTTACATGAACTGTATTGGAATCATGGAAATAAAGAGCTCGGTGACAAGAGTTGCGGGAAGAGAAGGGATTTTATACCTTGAGCAAATCAGAATTACTTCCAGTACAGACACTCTTCCTGGCTAATGATTTTGAACTGCAAACTGTGTTTTTTAGGCACTGTCTCTGCCGTTTTGTAAGCTCTGTCACTCAAGCAGTGTAAGGGCAATTAATATGCATATTAATACAGTCATAAACAGGCTGCTGTGTACAATCTTCTTGCTTTGCTGCTAAATCCCTTGCCCCAACAACCAGCTGAGCAGTACCAACAAAACAAAAAAGTCAGCACTGATGAGGTCTGTCAGCTTTTGCTTATGATTTTAGTCAGCAAGGCATATGTGACTGAAGCGGATGTCTCTAGTTTTTCACCGCCAGAAATCTTCTTGCTGCGTTTCATGCATATTGTGGTCTTTGCCCTGGAAAACCAAAAAAAAAAATCAATTCTCCAAATGGTGCAGCACTTTCAAAGCTATAGTCTTCCCTTTTAGGAAATTCCACAAAGTATTTTTGGGTATATTTTATGCGTATCTCTGTCTTCAGTAATAAGTAACTGATGCAGATTTTATTTTCTCAAGGAATAACCTAGACAGCTTGTGTGAGCTAATTGTTAACAAGTGCTTGTTACAGTGGGAAGGTGAAAATTCAGTTGTTCAAAGTTCTTTGGTCTTTCCCAATTAAAATTATAAACTTCATATTTAGAGGTGTTTAAATGTCCGATGTGGTTGAAATAAATTAAGTATAAAATACGTTGTTCTCTGTGTAAATCAAGTGAAATAGGGCAATATTTTTACGCTGACTAGCATTGATGGCAGAAGCAATAAGTCTAGCAAAAGTTCTAGCAAAATCGGTGGATGCCCCAAAATTTGCCATTTGGGGACTGTATTCCAGATGGCATATCAAGCATATCATGTGGCTGAAGACTGACACGAAGCGATCATAATGGGTTGTTCTTCTTGTTTCTACATAGCTCACTTGTAATTTTTGTTTTTAGTCATTTGGCGACATTTACAATTGTGTTCATTTTAATGATGTGTAAAAATCTGTTTTTTGAATGTCACTTGGTGTTCCCTGTGGTGCTAACAGAACTAAAATCGCTAACTTTTTCAGAAATTAGATTTTATTTTACAGATTGTTTTATTTAACCAAAAAAAATTCATTAAAATAGCATGTGTGGGAGTTTTGCAATTGTGTGTGATTAACTCAAATCGCTACAGTCACTGCAGTTTTTGCAGAGTTTTTGGCAATACCTAAAACCAAGATACATTGTAAAAACACAATTGTATTGGAGGGAAAAAAGAGAATTTCCTCATGCTTACAGCAGCATTGAAGGTGAAAGATGAAGAGAAAGCTTTCTTCTCTAATTAAAATATTAAGGCTCCACCTAATACTTTAATTAGCTTTTCTTAGCTTTGACTCCCACGGCTGGATACCATATTCCTACGGGATTCTCCTAGACCCTAGGATGCTTTAATGCTTCAGCTGGTTGTTCTGTATTTTTTGAGGGAACTGATGGAGGCGATATGAAAACATTGTGCTAATAAGTTCCCCATCCCTCAGAGTTCCTCTTGCTGGAAAATGTTTTTCAGTGCTGCTTGTCCATCTCCATTTCTGCCACGCACAGGATTTGCAACTCAAGCGAGTGTCTGCTGGAATTGGATGCTAAATTAATTCACTTTTTACTATGCCATACAGAATAGTTGCTTGCGTATTGCAGAGGATGTTGATGAAGAGATATGAAAGGACTCTTTGCCCTTGGAAAGTATTTGTATCTGGCATCAGGTATCCAGGTTCTGTCTATCCTGCGTCAAGTTCTGGATAAGGCATAAAAGCTGGGACTGATGTGTTGCTATCCCTGTGTAAGATACCAGAGCTGATATTACATACCATTTTTTCATACATGCTATACTATTTCTGGTTTTCACTTTCAGTTTTTCCACCACAGGATAATTTTTGAAGTTTAAACATTTCTCTAATCTCGTATTATTTGTCCTTTTGCAGTGTGAGTGACCATTTGAAAGCTTTAAATGCATGTTTGGTTACAAGGAAATGTCAGGAAAAAAAGTCAAGGTGGAATTGAGAATATCTTTGTAGAACCGAAGCAATATTCTAACTCATATTTTCAGTTCTATTTTTTCTTTAATTTTACCATATCTTTATCTTGCAGGTTTTATCCCTTTCTGGTTTAAATTTTAAGAAAAACAGTAAATGTAGTACCTTGTACTTGTAAGTATCTGACCTTAATTTTGACGGTTAGAAGGCAGCCCTGTTGATTATTAATGCTCTGAAGTTATTTGTTTGTATGCACTCTTATAGCAATTTTATCTATAAAGACCAAAAAAGCTATTTGGGACAGAGCACTATTAAAGCTGATAAATCCTGCACTGGCAATGTTGTTTAGTTTACTTCCCATCTGGAATACAGTATCTTTGCATTCTTCTGAAAACCCAGGCCAGAGTGGTAATGAGTTTGAACAAGCCAGTTGTCTGGGTGGAGTTTGTTATGATCTGTTCAGCAAGATGCTATTTTAACAGCTGTATCTTTTTGAAAAGTCCAACATGGTAAGTACCGCAAGAATACTCTGCAGTTTGAGGTTTGAAGAGCTGAGGAAGGATTCAAGAAGATGTTCTTCCAACAAAGGGGGCAGCTACAGAAGCTGCCAGGGTGTGGAGCAGAAGTTGTTGCTGTTGATTTCATATTCAGTAGTCTCATGCTTGGGATTCTTTTCTGACTGAAGATACCATTTAGGATACATGGCTAATCCCACTAGCCAAATTTCTTATTTTAAGCAGCCAACCTCAGATTGCACATCTCTAGTGGGGCAAAAAAAGCTAAGAAGGGGCTTGTGCAAGTCTTGCAGTGTATGAAAAATAAATCCCCCTACTGAGGAATTCAAAAGGTTGACAGCAGATGGGGCTTCTAGCCCGTGTCGTACTATGTATGGAGCTGGGCTTTGATAATACAAATACATGTATTTGATAATACTACAAATACAATATTGTAGTCTAGTCAAGTCTGCATCTTCTGGCGGTGCCTAGCTAGATTGTTCCCGATAGATGGATTTGCACGCAGTTGTATTATTGGTTTCTCAAGACAAAGTTCTGAAGCCTTGAGAACACTTAAAGGGTGGGTTGGTCGGGTTTTTGTTGGTTTTTTCCCCTCTTCAGCCTTTTCTCTTAAAATAGAGAGAAAATACCTAAGGGATTGCATTTTAAAACCCTTTTGACTTAACAAAATATTAGGGTTAAGAAGTCAAGAAATGAAGTTCTGAATTAAAGCTTTTTTTAGTCTGCTTTAAATGTAGCTTCTGGGGTCATTCCTTAAAATATAGTCCTTAGCTAAATAACTATATGTTATTACCCTAATAATAAGAAGTGTTCTGGATTTGGTTTAAATTACTCTAAAATTGTGTCACCACCCCCTTCATTTAAAATAATTGTAAGAAGGCATTAATCTCGTAGTTTTCCTCCCAACTGTATCAAAGTGGTACATGTTAGAAGGGCGTTTAACCTGCAGTTTATTGTGCTTCTTGTGAGAGTATCCAAAAAGGAACACCAAAGGTACTGCAAAAAGCAGGATGGGAAGTATTAATTTTTTTTTTTTTTCCTTACTGACATGGAGTTACAGTTCTCTTACCCAAACCCCTCATTTTCCTGTTGTCATTTCTCATGTCTTTGTCTTTCCCCAACTATTGTGTCTGATACTTTATATAGCTTTTAGAGTAGTTTTTTGGGTTTTTTTGCATATTGGAACCCAGAGTTGACTACAGCCTTGTGAAGTATAAAAGTAATAGCTTGGGAAAGACAAGGTGACAGGTTAGTGGTGGGATTTCCAGTTAAAGCCTACATGAATATCAGTGGGATAAATGGACCAGCTACTGAAGTAGCTATAGAAATTGTGTGTAGACAATAACATAGATTTGCATGCAAAAGTTTTGGGGTTGGTTTTTAAAATTTTTTTTATTTACTTAAAGTATTGAAAAATTCAAATGGGAGAGAAAACTTTAAATATCATAGATCAGGTAAAAGTGTTTGTTATTGATACCGTACACAGAGCATAAGGTGGCCATTATGCTAAATTCTGTAGGAACAAAACTGAAAGCCAGGGAGCTCATGATAATGTTTTTTGAGAAATATTGTAAGAACTAGAATATTCAAAGCATACATACATACAAAGATTCAGACATTCAGGTATATGGTATAGCTATACATGTATATGTCTTTATCTTAGTGAAAATGTGTGACATTTTAAGTAATGGACATGAGAGATTCGTGAAGGCCAACTAGTGCAAATGAATTGATGTCATTTAAGTCCAAGGAACTGCACTGTGTTATAATTTGTGACTAGTGTCTCATCAGATTTTTAATGAACTATAATTGATATTCAAGAATTGGACTACTGTCCCTTTGTAAAAGCTTTCAGCATGGTTTGTCATTGCAGTGTCTTTCTATGTAAATAGGAATGTGTGAAATCTTAGAAAACCTTTTGCAAATTTTTCACGTATTTCCCTGCTGTAGAAGGGGTCTCACCTGCTACCATATAGCATGTATGAAATTTTCCTGAAGAGCAAAACGTCTCAAAATGCATCTCTCTGGAAGTGGGTAAACGTCTGCATCAGAATAGTACCATTTGAATTCACTATAAAAGTGGGTTCCCAAGCTTTGAATTCACACTGCACCAGGAAGGTGTTATCTGTTTTGTTGCAAATAGTTGTGTCCTACTTCTACCTGTGCTTGTATAGTTTGCTGGAGATGTCAAATGAATAGGAATCACTAATGTCACAGGTATTTGTAGAACATAAATGGTATAGGAATAGTCTCTGAATTATGCGTTAACACTTTCCTAGTATATGTTTGTAGTGTTTTGCTCTTAGGCTTAGTTGGGATGAGCTTGTGTCGCTGGAACTTGAGCCCTCCTGGTCTAAAGGCACCACTGACAATCTTGTGAAATCTATACTTGAAAATTAGTTGCAATCAAAGACCTTGCCTGAAATCAGAGCCTTAGAAGGTGGTCTTGCTTTCCTCTTAAATTTGGTGACACAACTGCATCATATATAGTAGAATAGATGTGTTGGGTTTTCTCCTTTGCAAGTAGTGACCACCTAGTGCTTTTGATCTAAAATTTCTAAAGGCAAAGAAACAAAGCCAAGCCACTTTTAAAAAGTTTTTTATGATTCTTTTTAAAACATTTAAAAACATAATTCAGTTGATTTATTTGTATTCCTTATATTTGATACAGTGAGCTTTTAAATTCTTATCTGCCAGTGCTGTATATTTAATGCATACTTAAGATACTCTGAGAGGGGTTTTTTTGTGAGTAATGAGAAATTCTTTGAGAATCTCATGCATTTTGCTTTCAGTTCAGAGCAGATTTCAGGTCTAATCAACCAAACACTTCTAGAAAAATTTGGAAGGAAGCGTCTGTGAGCACTCACAGATTTCTACTGCTATTGAATATTTTTTTTGAGCACAAATGCAAAATATTTAATTTTGGACCAACTTTGAATCAATTGACTTTGGTTTCTCCATCATAGACTTTTTGCTGCTTTTGCTGGTTTTGGATGAGTGTCAGCGACCAACAAATACAGCCCAAAGCCTGTGGTATCACACATGGTTACGTAAAACGGCTGGCCACTTCTGAAAATGTCAGTCACAACCTTCCTGTTCCACAGTCCTGTTTTCCGTTATGTATGGATGATGCTGCTTAACCTGGCTCACAAGTATCCTCTGGAATGTAAAAGCTGTAAAGCAGATTAGTTTTACAGGTGAAAGATGATATTGTGTACATTTACCTTATTGACTTTTGTTTGGTTGTACATATTTGACTAAATTTCACAATCAAGCCTTGAGGTCAGGCAACTGTTCTAGAGATACATCTTTAAAGTGTTGAAAGAGTGAAAAATGTTGCTACTCTTCAAACATGACAAATGGAGAGTAATTTTAAAATTGCTAGATAAATGCTACCAAAGTTAGGTAAAAAGCTAATTCATTGTATCTGTCCAAGGCTATCTGTTCCTTTGTAATGTATAAGTAGGTTTACTGTTGGAATCAACCTTTGATATTCACCTTCAGATGTGTCAACTGTGCAGTGTTTTTACAGGCTGAAAAATAAATGCATGATAGGCATTATCTATATGATAAACACTTCACAAGGGGAGTTCCATGCTTGTTTTGGTTTTATCTCTTCTTAACCTAATTCCTTGAATAATGCAGGGTTCCCTTCAACCAAAAAGTTGAGAAAATTAGGACTTTTCTCTAGCTACTCAGTATGGCTATTTGTATTCTGCAGTGGTACTTGATTCTACAGATACTGGAGTGAAACATTCCAGATCTGAGTGTAGTCTGACATTAATTGTCTCCTACACATCTGGTATCAGCTGAGAATTTTGAGCCAAATTATGCATGTTAGATAAGCCAAGTAGGAAAGGTATTCCTTACAGAGCTAAAAAAATAACTTGTGTGAAAGAATAATTTGGAGAAAAGGTAAGATGAACTCTGTAGATCAAAATTCAGGTTTATTTTTTATAACATCAATTTAAAAAATCATGAGAATATTAAATATTTGCTTAGATGCAATCACTGCTGTTTGGGATACCCTGTTATAACAAAAGCTCTCTCTCCTGCTGTTTATCTGAAACAATTGCAACATTTCAGTTCTTACAGTATTTCTGACAGCCTCAACAATATTAATTTTCTGGCTACATTCTTTAACAGTAAGATATAATTTAAAGAACAGATATTCATTAGTCATTCTTTGAGAATCACTTTTGTCTAAATCTGACTTGGTCCTGTTGGTAAAGGCAGAGTAATTGTTTCTAACTATAGTGATTCCTAGGTCCAGTTCTAAATCATTCTGGAGCATTCCCTTTTTCTCTTTGCAGGGACACAAGCAATCCCAAATACAAAATATCATCTTTTCTGAACCTCTTGTGTATGGATATTGTACTTTACATGTGATTGTGCATATTAAAATATGTTATAAATGTGAGTGTGCATAGATGCTGACCTTCTATCCCACAGTGCTGGAGCAATTTATATGTGCTCTATGCTAGGGTTTTTTAGAACAAAAAAGTTCCAGCCAGTCTTGTGGTGTGACATGACCCATCTTAATGACACACCACAAGATCTAGCACAGAACTGCAACAGAGGTAGGTGGAACCCCATTCCTTGGAGGAATTAAGTAGTAGGTAAAACTGCATTCCTCCCAGTTGGAGGAGACTCAGAAATGCAAACATTATTATTAAAATTGGTCGGAGCTTGGTCAGATTTGTGGAATGAGCCTTTCTTCCTTTCTGCAAAACAGGAAAGGACTAAGTAGTTTATATGCTTGAGAAGCACTCTTCACAGGTCTCTGCCCACTTAACACCTTACTTCGAAATATTTCTTAACTGTGATTTGGAGGGAAGAGTCATCCTTGAATCAGCACCCTGGCTTTCCCCTGCACTAAAGTTTCTGCTAACTGGGAGTTTCAAAGAGGCTATTGTATTGGGGTTATATAATTGCACACACAGACTGCAGTTGTCTCTGTCATGAGGTCCATGCTTGCCGTGGAGAACAATTTGTAGTGTGAATGTGTAAGATCAATTCTTTTAAAAATGAGGGCAAAAAAAGTAGACCTTATTTGGCCATGTTACATGGCAGACAAACTCCTTTGTGTATGTGAGCATTTGTGCAAACAGGCGATCATTGAACTGCATACCATTGTGAATCGGGAATCGCTTCCTGGCTCTTACTGCTTTTCAGCTTACTCCTTTGTAAGCCAGATTCTTACATGACCTTTTCATTGGCTTGAACACAGACCTTTCCACACTGACAGGCTTGCTATTATTTTGTTTATATATATGTGAAAAAAAAAAATCCCTATGGAAAAGCGAAGGAAACATTGAGATAGAGAATTTTTACTTGCTTCTCAGTATCTTTAATAAACCTAATCAGTCATGGTGCTGAGGGAACTGTAAACATAGAACTAATGCCTTTTTACAATAATTTGTTTTTGTTAATAGCAGTAGATAGCGTGAGCAAAATGAGTCTCTTGCAAGCTTGCTCTTTACTCTGTCTAAAAGAGTGGGAAGCTGGTTACAGTACTCATGCTACATTATTTTCCATTGATATTTTTTTCCATTGATATTTCTATCAATAACTTATCTCCAGTATTTATTTATTTTCACTTCTGGCTTTACTAGGTCTTTTAAGATTGTATGGCCTAGTAAATTAATTTTTAAATTTTAAAAGTTTACCTGTATAGCCTACAGGTAGAATTTCAAAACTATATCCCATAAAATTTTGTTATATGTAATTAGAAATGTTAACTATGTGTCTTATCCTGCAATAACGGTTCATGCACACTGCTGTAGGGGTGGAGATCTGCAAGGTGGTGAATGTTTCAGCACCTAATAAAAGCAGATTGAACTCGGAATGTGTTAAAATTACTTCCTTCGTTATGAATGCCATTTATGCAGTCAGTAACTTTTTTGACATAGTAGTTTTCTGCATAGTACAGAGTACTGGAGTTTTGGAAAAAGTATGATTATAAGTGAAATACTCTGGGTTTTTTGTAATCATCAGTGATATTAATTTTTTTCCATATGTGGGGAAAATGGTTTAGTGTTCGTCTGTCTCTGAATGCAGTGGAGTAAGAGGGCATGTCATCTTAGGTCAACACAGTGAATCCTTAGGACTTCAATGTAATTGTATCATGCGCTGTACTCCCAGTTAAGGGGTTTTCCACCAGCAAAGTGCTGATTTTTCCTTAAGTACCTCCTCTTTAAAAAAAAACAACTTGATTTACAAATAGTTTAGGTAATTCCTGATATTTGAAGAAGCTGAATTCCCACCAAAGCTTCCCTGGGTCTCGGGTTGTTTCACGCTTCTGCTCCACAAAAGGATGGGAGGTGGAAATGGCTGGCAACTGTGCATCTGGCTTTTAAAAGAAAATGTAAATCTATAGTAGGCATTTGATAACACATTTTAATCTCTTTGGAGTTGATGAGCCATTCTTCTATAATAGTTTGACATTTCATCAATTTCTGCAGTTAGGTGTGTAAGGGGACTAATCTACCTCTCTACTGTGTAAATTGTATTTTATCATTCTTCTTTCCTTTTTTTTATGTAAGGTTATATTTAGATTCTATTTTCACTATTTTAAGGTAACATAATTCAAAATTCTTTTTTTCTAATTAACTTCCACATTAATAAATTTCAAAGCCGACTTCAGAACTGACCTTCTCATTTCTAGGTTGATAATCCCCTTTCAGATTTTCGGTGGAGTTGTGGTCTCAGTCCTGAGCTTTTAGAAGTTAATGTGAAAAATGGCACAGCGCTTTGTAATAGCTAAGGAAAATGCAATAAAATACAGACAAATGATTTTCTGCTTTAAAGTTTTTTCCAGCTATGCCACAGAGTGAAAATCAAATGTGATGGTGATTGGTTGCATGTTGATTAACTTCAACAAGAATTTACAGCAATTAGTTCCAGTTTGCTAGAGTCTTGCCTGAGTCATAAATCCTTTAGGATTTGCTGAACATCCTGAACAACTGAGTGAAGATTTACATTACTTTTCTTTACATGGTTTTTTTTCCTCCAACAGCAGTTTAATGACAAGTTCTTGTTCATCTGATGACATCGATCAGGAAGAAATCCAGCTCGCTTTGCAGGCTGCTAAAATTGCCACACGAGAAAAGATCAGATCCAGATTTCATGGCAGTAGTGACCTTATTCACCGCCTTTTTGTCTGTATCTCAGGTATGAGTAGCCTTTTGTCCTGAATGTAAAAACTATTCATCCTGGGGGTTTATTGGTGCACATAAAATTATGGTAGAGTGAAGTGGAGGACTGAAGATGAAGTTGTGGGAAGACTATGTTTTGGGGCCTAAGTTGCACACTGGTCTAGAAGGACCTGTTACCTGGTGAGACCTTACAGAAGCAGAGATGCAGACATCTTAGACCTGTTGTGATGAGGAGTTTGGGCATGCAACAGGTTTGACTTTGAAGTGCTTCCTTTTCCTTGGTGATGCCCTATGTGTTCAAGGGAAGAAATTTGTTGCAGCAGTTATTTTTTTATGTAAAAGGAATCTCTTGGTGTTTCCTGCCAAATGAAAAGGGAGACACGTATCAAATTACAGGTAGCATAAAGGCCAGAATGTAGTTTGGCCGTTATGGAAAATCAGTTTAAGTAGATGTTCAGTTTTCATTCCTAACACAAGCAAGTGATCCCCTCAAAAATAAATATGAGGCCATTACTGGTAGCAACAGGGAAATGCTTTTTTTAAAGGGTGGTGTAATAGTCTAGAAATGCTTCACCTGTTTTTTCAAACTCCTAAGGTGTTGCTGACCAGCTGCAGACAAATTATGCTAGTGATCTGAGAAGTATCTTAAAGACCTTGTTTGAAGTTATGGCAACAAAACCTGAAACAGAAGATAAGGAAAAGCAAAAGAAAGGTAAAGATACCTAAACATTTGTTTTCTATAGTGAATCTCTGCTGGTAGCCCCATGGGGATACACAAACTATTTTACAATAATTTCCTTAACATTTTGGTAACTTCTTTGACGGGACTCACTGTACAGTGATTTGACTTAAATTTAAAAGAAGACATGGAAACAGAGTGTAAGCAGGTTGAAGTCACTGGAAGTATAGGTACACAGGAGTACGTCTTAAGACAAATGTTGAAAGAGTTAAAGCCTTCAGAGTGCATCTGCTCATTTCTGTATTCCTATATATAACAGAACAGTGTTTGTAGCCCATATAGTCATAACATAATATATGCAGGGTTTGGACTTCATAGATACGGGTTTTTTTCCCCCTGATACTGTTTCACACCAGATACGCTTTAATTTACCAAGATGGGTATCTTTGATCCTGAAGTTTAAATAGCTATGTGAAAAGAGCAGATGATAAGATGAGAATGCTCAGTAAGATGCTGAAATCTGGCCTGTCTTGAAACAATTGCAGAATGCTGAATTTGACTTCAAAATAGAAAAATACCTACTTTTGAATTCGGGATAATTAAGATAATGGAACCAGAACTAGAGCATGAGCCAATGCAAGAAATTTTTTCCTCTGTCACCATTTTGATTAATATTTTTTTCAAAGAGGCAAATCTGCTAACTTATCTAAAAATAACCATATCATCCTAGCAAGACTGCAATTACCTTTGTCCTTTGTTATGATTAGAACTGTCAGCATCTGAAGGTGATCAGAGCACCCTCTTTTTTTTTTCTCCATTTCCTCATGATTTGAAACTTTTGCTTTCCCTTTTTCTCGATTTAATTGAAAAGCATTGAGGATTTTATATTTAATGCTTAAGTTAAAAGTTTGTTAAAGCTAGCAGAAGGACCTCCAATCCAACCCAACTCTGCAGTGGGATAATTTACGACATGCATTACAGCCCTCTATCAGTTGTGGTGGAAAGTTCCACACCACTCCTATGGTGGCAGGATGTCATGGTGTGAAAAGAGACTGGTTTTTTCATTGGGAAAAAAAAAAAAAGGCATTAGACAAAATTGCTAAAGAGGATCAAAGAGCTCCTGAATATTCAAATAAGAGCAATAAAGAAGCTGGAGCTGTAAAGGATTAGCAGTAGAAAGTCTATGTTAGTCAACAGTACTCAGTTGGAATAATTTCTAATGGATGAATTATTACATTAAAAAGAAAAAGTGTGGACAAAAGTAAGCATAAACAAAATGAGCAAGTAAAAGCCAGGGAATTTTGGGATGAAGTTTCTCTTTCGTATATGTGATTTGATCCGTGTGATTTACCTAGGGAATCTCTGGTTGTTCTCATAATCTAATTCTTTGTGAAGGATCCAAGTTAAGAATTGGGGAATAAAATATAGGATGCAGCTAAACTGCTAGAAGAGGACTGTATGTCCTGTGATAACAGCATCTTTCATTTCTGTTATTCCAAAGAAGAATAGAGGAGACTTTTTTAAATCACTATTTGTGTCAGGGGGAAGAAAAAGCAAGAAGTCTAAGAAGGTACATATAGATGCTACTGTAATTAATCCCAGAAGTCCTAGCATGAATATTTTAAGTGCAAATGGAAAAAAAATATGAATTTGAGTACTTTTTGGTTTGTTTTACAGTTAATCAGAGTTTAAGGAATGCAGCACTGGAAGACTGTGCTTTATGTCAAGAAAGTATATCATCCTCAGAACTCGCAGCAAAAGCCAGAGATGGGGACTTTGAAGGTACTTTCTTTTTTCTGAGAACTAAAACGAGACAATGCTGATGTATAATACTTACGTATCAACGGTGCAGAGTCTAGCTGGAAGCTGTAGCGAGCGGTGTTCCCCAGGGTCAGTACTGTGTCCAGTCTCGTTCAACATATTCATCAGTGACCTGGATGAAGGGGCAGAGGCACCCTCAGCAAGTTGGCTGATGATACAGAACTGCGAGGAGGAGCTGGTTACACCAGAAGGCTGCGCTGCCATTCAGTGAGACCTGGACAGGCTGGAGAGATGGGCAGAGAGGAACCTAACGAAGTTCAGCAAAGGCCAGTGTAAGGTCCTGCGCCTGGGGAGGAACAACCCCGTGCACCAGTACAGGCTGGGGCTGACCTGCTGGGGGGCAGCTCTGTGGAGAAGGGCCTGGGAGTCCTGGTGGGCAGCAAGTTGCCCATGGGCCAGCAGTGTGCCCTGGTGGCCAGGAAGGCCAGTGGGACCCTGGGGTGCATTAGGAGGAGTGTGGCCAGCAGGTCGAGGGAGGTGATCCTGCCCCTCTACTCTGCCCTGCTGAGGTCACACCTGCAGTGCTGTGTCCAGTTCTGGGCTCCCCAGTTCAGAACAGACAGGGAACTACTGGAGAGGGTCCAGTAGAGGCTACAAGGATGATGAGGGGACTGGAGCATCTCCCTGATGAGGAAAGGCTGAGGGAGCTGGGGCTGTTTAGCCTGGAGGAGAGAAGACTGAGAGGGGATCTTATCAATGTGTACAAATACCTTAAGGGCGAGTGTCAGGAGAATGGGGCCAGGCTTTTTTCAGTGGTGCCCAGCGACAGGACAAGGGGCAACGGGCACAAACTGCAACACGGGAAGTTCCATCTGAATATGAGGAAAAACATCTTTCCTTTGAGGGTGACAGAGCACTGGAAGAGGCTGCCCAGAGAGGTTGTGGAGTCTACTTCCCTGGAGATATTCAAAGCCTGCCTGGATGTGACTCTGCAGCTTGCTCTAGGAGAACGTGCTTTAGTAAGGAGGTTGGACTAGATGACCTCTAGAGGTGACTTCCAACCCTGACCATTCTGTGATTCCATGATTCTATATTAAAAAAATAACCATTAAAATGAAAAGAGAAAACTTTGAAAGTTTGGCTCGGGAAAGTGACTATAAGATGTTGTCATAGTATGGTTTAGAGATAGTCAGCTGATAAACTAAGCCTGTTTCTTTCAGATTTTTGTCTAATGGCCTCATGAAACTCTGATCTACCAATTGTCATATCTAGTATGAATTTCTTTGTATCAGTGGAGAAAGTAAAGTAAAGGTTTTAATATCACATATATTACATCTGACAAGTTTCAGAGGGCTGTGTAAGATGCAAAGCCCTAAGTAAGGTCTTCTCAGCCACATCTAAATAGATCTTTCATATTATTTGCTATATGTGGAGGTGCTACTTTTTTCCTATGGTGGAAGTACCTTTCATATTTTCTTCACTTCTCACCTTGATCAAACTATTTTGGTTATTAATTTCATCTTCTTCACCATATTACTTCAAAGAAAATGTTAGTTTTAGGTAAGTCTGAGGTTACTTGATACACGGTAAGAGTGACGAAATGTGCATATATAAGTCTGTTTTGGTCAGGGTTGAGGCATTCTGAGCCCTCCACTTGTTTCTCTGTGTTTTAATCTGAGCTGCTGCGGGAGTGCTTAGGAGTCACTTATGCTATAGCCCTAGCATGGTAAACATATAAAAAAATGGACTGAAAGATATTAGAGCACTTGCAGTCAAAGAATAAGAAAAGAGAAAGTAGATGCATGAGATGGAGCAAACAAGAAAGCAATCAGCTTTGATCTTCAAGGCTAAGTGGTGGTTTCAGCACACCAGGAGCTCAATTATTGGAGCGGTGGTATCTCTGTGGTCAAGTGAGAAATACAAGACAGCTGTCAACTGTGAAACTGTGTCTGAGCTTCCCAGAAATCCAAGTGTGCAGTAATTTCCCTGTGCTTTAAAACTTTGATGTATTGTTGTCTGTTTGACCACATACACTACTGTTCTTCCAGTGAGAGGTTTTGAAAGCAGGATGACTGAGAACTGAGTGATAAGCAGTATGTCTCTGCTTGTATGCAGAGGTGGGTGACCAACAGAAAATAAATGTTGGTTCATGTAATTTGTGATAAAGATCAGAAATCGAGGGGGGGGGGGGGGAGGGGATGACGACATGACATGACTCTTAAAGATTAGATTTTAGAGTAATGCTACATATTTGTAAGTTCTTTTGTGCTTCTATAAAACCCATGGTTTGCTTGCTAACATTTTTTCTGAAGCTGCAGGCTAAAGGATCTCAAATCTAATCTTATTTATTTAGAACAGCAGGGCTAATTCATGTATAATGTGCTATAGAAATATTATCTCTTCTGAAGGAAAATGATTTGGTGCAGATAAAGAAGTGTTCAGTAGTCATTTTAATTGATTTTTCTATTGTGCCATAATTCAGAATGTCACAAAAGGTGCAGTAAAGAACAGATCTTTAAGCAAAATCCTTACCATGTATAGGCTGTATTGGAAAAGAATGCATGAGATTACTCATTCTCTACCACTTCAGTTCATTTTCTTTTGCTTTAAATCAATGCCTGATGCTGTTGGTGAATTTGACTTACAGAACTTAAAAGCAAGTTACTCTGAACTGCAGGATGCTGAATAGCCTCAGTGATGTACATATTTTGTCGCAGCAAAGTCACTTCACTTCGCTGGCCTGTTACTCAGATTTTAAGGTTCTTCAGCATTTCATGGCATTTTCTATTGGCATGGGGAAGGTTTTGTGTTTTGAGGAGTACAGCCTATGGCTTGGGATGTTGTTTACTGAAATACAACAGTCTGGGTGCTTAGGTGATGTTATGGCCGCATAGGAGTACAGTAAAGGGGAATCTTTGGAGTTACAAGGGTCCCTGCAGCACCCAGGCAGCATGAATCAATTATGTCCCTGCCCTAAGTGAATGGTAAAACCCAACCTGCAGTATTAATAGCATATGCAGATAACTACAGCAAGAACAGCCCCTTGCCTGCATCTTTGTTCCAAAATTGGCAGGCACTTCAGGTATACCTATGTGATGGAAAGCAGAGCCTTGTGGGATAACCAAGTCCCTTTTGAATAAGTAGACTTGGATGCCAGAATGAACTTGGCTACCTTGGCACAATGTTTTCCCATGCTAACACATCCTCTAAACAGAGCCAGTTAGTCAGTGCTCCTGCAGGTCTCTGCTTTTGATACCCATGCTTGCTCACTGGGAAGGCTTGGGTGTGTCAAAATCAATCTCCTTACAGACTTTCTCTAGGAGTCTTACTTGGCTTGTGTGTAAGCAGTTATACTGTAAATATCTATTTGTACAAATCAGTACAGCTCCTCTGACTGCACCAACTAACTACTGTAGTCTGCTGTTACTTAGCCTTCATATATGCTGATGGGTGGGAATTTTCTGTGTCACAAAGAGGCAGAGGCTACTGGGAAACATGGAGCCATTGGAACATGCTCTGCCTTCCAAACCAGAACACACCACAAAAAGTTTACAAAAAGGGGCATGTGAAGTGGGTCAATTTGTTGAATTTGTGGGAACTGCAGAAACACCTATTCTGTCCCCTCACCTCCAAGACATTCCAAATTCCTGTCCCTTCAGATCACAGATAGTCATTGCTGGCAATGCTGTACAGACTTTTTTTTCTACCGAGGTATGCAGTGATAGCTAATGGAATACATGGTTTTGCTATGCCTGAAGCATCCAGCACGAGGCATGAACTTCAAGCAGTATTTTAACCTCAGCAGCCATGTGCCTTTTTCCCCTTATAACACCTCACCACCTACCTCATTTTTGCTGGCCACTGTGGAAGCAATAGCCCCTGATTTTGGGTGATGTTTGGGTGCAGGTGGAAGATATCTGGTGGTTAAGGCAACCTTTGCTGCATGAACACTGTGCCCTATTTCTTGGAGCAAACCTGATGAGTTTGTGCTCCAGGCCAGATCTGGGCTGCAGATCTCCAACAGGAGCACACTGCAGTTATCACTGCAGATGGATTCAATGCAAAGTCCAAGAGCATTGCACCAATCTGTTGACAGCATTGCACCAAAATTAATTATATCCTTCTTTGTATATCATTTCCACACTTCAGGTTGCTCAATGATTTTCACTGGAAGTGAAAACAATTTAGAGCAAATGAGCACGTCATTAGCTCCTCCTCCCTTCCGCCATCGTGGCAGAACATGAGCATGTATCGAATTGAGAAAGTCCAGCAAGCTACCTGCCAGGAAAGCTTTTTCCAATGATCGAGTAAGTCCCTCTTACCGAAAGTACTGAATGTTTAAGATTGCATCCAATCAATGGTAATTAAAAAAAAAAAAAAAAAAAAGGCAAGCCCAGCAACCTGAACAAATAAATGAATAGTTTTAAGATTCTACTGAAGCTTCCAGCCTCTACTCAGATTATGAAGATGAATCACTTGTTTTTGTCAGATTTCTCATTCTTACTGTATACAAAACCCACCAGCTGGTCTGGGTCGTAAAACAAATATGAATGTTTTTTTTTTATGAGCCAACTGACGTTGGCAAGGGTATAGGAGTTAAATCCTGTGACCTTCTGAAGGTTGAAATACAATAAACTACAGATTAGTTGACGCTCCAAAACAAAGCATTTTTGAAAGTGCAGATGAGCCTATGGTGTATATGTTCATCTTTGCTGTCCTAAAGCTCTAGGACTTTTTTTTGAAGAAGCATATGTATTTGTACTTCATAGGTTATAAAAAGCACTGTATTTTTATAGGGAGAGAAAGTAAATACATGTATATTTTCCTAGACTATAAGACAAATCTATGCAATATTCTATAAGTAAGTTTTAAATATAGTAAAATTCTATACCCTGGTTATACGATGGAGAAGATGGCCAGTGGGGACAAAGTTCTGTGTATAAACTCAAAGCAAATTGTAGTGAAAGCTGCTCAGAAAAAAGCAGGTTGGGCTCTTTGCTACCAGTGGTGCTTGCTCTTAATTGCAGTAAACCAGAAGGGGCTTGTGTCCCAGGACCCTTTGTGGTACTACCTTTCTCCGTGTCCTGGTGAGCTATGGGCCAGCATGGGCAGAAGGTTATCGGGAAGTTTCCAAGCTCCAGCTTGGGACAAACCACTGTTGGGTAATAACCTGACCAAGAAGTTTGCATGGTACTGAGAGTGGGCAGCATGGATCACACACAAATTAAAGGAAACCTCCACATTTGAAAATGTAAGAAAATTACTCTTAGCTAACCTAGTGTAAATGTGTCCCTGCCAGGACAAAGCTGCATCATTCTTAATGTGTATTGTAGCTTTAAAAAAAACACACATCAGGGAAGTAGAAGTTTGATGTCTTTCTGCCATTTATGTGTCTGGGATCATGTTTCTAGCCCCAATACAAAACTTGCTTTCTATTTGCCAACAGGTTCCCATACATATACATAAATATACGTGCACACAGGGTGACTATCTTTTTTGTCTTGATAAGGATTTTTACGTATTCATTTCCTTATCAGTCTTTAACTGTGATCAAGCCTAAGGCCCTGCTAACCATATTTGGGACCATTATGTTTATCCTTGTGAGGCTGATGATCTTAATAGTGAACTTTGGCAAACCTGAGTTTTGACCATATATGTATTTTGGGGTAATTTATTACTCGTACAATTCATGTGTTGTGACTGAGAAAAGGTTAATATGTTTAATTGTCAATGTCATGAATTTACAGGCTGGCTAAGAAGGTGAATTACACCTCTTGTCTAAGAATAAGCATGAGACATCTAGAAATCAGAAGATTTTCCTTAAGGAAAACCAGAAATCATTATGAATCTGTTGGTGCTCCATGAAAATATTTGCTGTAGCATTTCAGCTCTTTCTGCAACCATACATTAATTTTCACTCCTTATCCCTCTGGCATCCATACAGAACTGCCTTGCTTGCTACCACCTAGTTATAACTCCAGTCATAATGGATTTGCTGTGGCTGCCAGTACAAATATCTGTTTGTGCCAGACGGTGTTAGCATGTTTGCTGCACAGCAGCACACTATTTCTCCTTGATCCCTTTCCATCTCGTAATATTCCAGCCCACCCAGTTTTGTCTAGTCAGAAGTCCTCACAGCTCTCCAACCAGCAGCACAAGCACAATTTAGTAATTTATGGTCCCAAGGCTCAAGCTCTTGTGCTTGTGCAATAAGAAGTCACAAGGTCAAGAAAACCCACCAATGCTACTATGTGTGCAGAATCTAATCACCATGGATCTAGAATTAGTTGTCACCCCTAGCTGAATGCTTCAATTTTTCTTTTGTCCTCTATACACCTATGGCTACTCTATTATTTATAATGATGACCAGCAACATTTTCTAAATGAAAGAAGTTGAATTGTTGCACAGTTCAGTGGCCACACATACTCTGTCCACATAAACTTTTTACTTTTTCCTTACTCAGCAGCTCTGCTTACACTGTGTGAGAAAAGAATCTAGCATCAAGTTTTCCGTATTGAGGCAATGTTTTATAATCAACTGAACATATTTAATCATGTGTGTAACATTACAGGACTTTGTACAGTATTTGGGTTGTATTGCTATAATTTGATGTGACTGATGTTTTGAGAACTTGTTCAGAGCCTTTTACCTTTTCAAAGACCATCCCTCTGTCAGCACCGTGCGGAACTTGCTGAGACTTTATTGCAGGAGGAGAAAACATTCCAATAGGCACCGTAAAGCACAGGCTTATTCAGCTCTACAATGACATAACTGAGATTTTGATTAGGTTTTAAATCTTTTGTCATAATGATACATGTATTGAGTATTCTTCTGGTATGTAGATTTACATTATTGACTCGCTTCTAGTTCATAACGGTTGGTAGTTCTTGCAGAGAAAGACTCCTAGTAATGGTTATATGGAAGATCCAGTCTCTGATTTAAAGTAAAGATTTGAACCGTATTGCTGTGGAGGTCAGTGTTTTCTACCAGAGTTGTGCCATTTTACATAAATAATTATTTTGCCCAAAGAATGAGTTGCTGATCATGTACCCGTACAGAATGGACACAGGATGTCATTGTTCAGGGTTGTGTTGAATCGGGCAGAGCAGAGGCTTTAGCCCAAGTCTGCAAAGCTCTGTGCTTTGGTGAAAGGTAGATTTGCATAGAAACTCCATCCTAAGAAAGCTGTTTGATAAGAGCTGTACTTGAAGCTAGTAAGCCTGTACCTCTTTTCTCTTTCACCCCCGAAGTTTTCATCAAATAATGTTGAAGCAGAAAATTTATTTTTATTGAAAAACTTCAAGCCCGCTGTAATCAACACTGAATCTACTGAGCAAGGGTAAAGATTACTTTGATACAGTTGCCTCCTAGGAATCTTATATAAAAGTCAGATTGCCCAGAATGACATGTGGAAAATCATGTGTGATAAGGGACAAAAAAGTTCACCTTACTGTGGCAGTGGAAGTGAGTGGTAAAGTCACGTGACCTTAGCTCTCTACTTTCTGTGCTTAAAACTGTGAGAATTTGCAATTCCTGATTTCATCAGAAGAGCTACAGCAAGCTCATCTGACCATTTTCGCAGCTGTGAGGGTAATGCACTTTGACGGCTGCAGTGGTTTAAGTTCCGCAGACTGCTGTAGCAACAGCCCTCTTAAGGTTAGTTAAAAGTTAGGTAAAAGTATAATCAAGGTTGTGTATGATGTGCTCTAAAATCTAATACATGTCAATGCAGGAGGAACTTTCAGTTTGAGTTCTGCATTAGAAATATATAATATATAAAAAGATGCAGAAAAGGTCTTTTCTCTGAATTGTCTGGCCATAATGCAAACATCACAACAAACTTAGGGTTTAGCAACTGCTCTTCAACAGGGAGTCTTGGTGTGCCTGTTTTCTGATGTGTTTTCTACCAGAGTATAGATTTGCTAGATTAGGCCTTCTGCAAGCTCAAACAACTTTTGGGATTGTTTCTGTCCCTGCAACAGTCTCTTGTGTCTCAGCATCACTTAAACTTTCTGGTCTAATGTTGTTTCGGTCAGCACTGTTGGTGGCTCTAGGTCCAGGCTCTCTTCCTCTAATATTCTGGGATGCAGAAATGTTCTCCTTGGTTTTCTAAGATTAGATGAGACTACAGTAGGTCTGTTGCACATATTCAAGCAGAATTAGTTCACGTGTGCTTTTTGACAGTTTACAGTGTCTATGATTTTATCACTATTACGGTTTTCTTAAAGCTCCAGCATTTTGGATTTATGTGGGATTTTTAACTTTAAGAGCAGAAAACTTCTTTAACTAATGAGGTTGCATAGGCATGTAAAGGTGAATCCTGAAAGCTACAGCATAAACAAAAAAAAAGACCATAAAATTTCATTATTTGAGAGATTGTAATACAAGATTCTTTAATAGTTAAGAGTTGAGAATACTTTTTCTCCTCTTTAAACGTGTTTTTCAGTCTTCATGCCACTTAATTTTATCTTGTGCCTTTTCCTTTCTCTGAACTTTTCTTATTTATTTAAATACTTGTTTTTCTTCCTTTCTCTGCCTTCTTTTCTGTACATGCTTTTAATGTTTTCCTCTAAAATTTATTTCTGTAGTCTTTCTATCTCGTTAATCCCTTCCCTCCCTTCCTCCTCCTCTTTGATGTTTGTGCTGTGGTCTTCATCTGTTTCCCAACAGACTTCTCTTAACTCATTGCATGATAAAGCAGTGGGCCAATTAGCCCATGAACAAGGTTTTTCCCTCCATTCCCTGCACTAATCCCTGAAGCACAGGCACATAGTGCTTTAAAGACAGGATGTTTCCATTTGCTGCTGCATGCAGAGCTAATGGAGCAGCATAGTCCAGAGAAGGACTATAACATAAAAAGCCTATGGGTGCGGTGCTGCTGCCCTGCTTCCAGCACATCTTCAGGCTCATGCTAGGGGGTTAATTTGTATAACTCACTCTGCTCCTCATCTTGAAGCTTTATCCCCTCATGAGACTGCTCTTCAGAGAATATTTCAAAAACTTGTTCTATAAAAAGCCTGATGACTCAATTGTTAATATATGTAAGTCAGAAAGGCTGCTCCCAAGGTTGAGCGAGATGAGGCTTGTGAAGGGGACCTAGGGGTGTGATCCTGTTGCCACTGGGGCTTGCATGGGCTCAGAGAGACAGAGTCATTCAGGGCTTCATCCTTCCTGCCAGCGTGAGCAATTCGGCTCCAATCCATGCCTGCATTTCATTTCAAAGTGCATACTCTCAAAACGAAGCCTCTGTGTTTGTATTCAGTGTAAGGACTTTTTCAGTCACAACTGGAAGCAAAGGCATAGGGCTAATGGCCCGATGTTTCTTGTTTTGAATGTTATTTTAAGGCTGCACCACTGTGTAATTTTGGGCAAGACATTTCTCTCCTGGTTTTTCCTCACACGCTTAACAGGCTGTAGCTGGGTGATGAGGATTAAAGTAATTAATGTTTGTACAGCATTTTGAATGTTAAAAGCCATTACATAACAAAGTGTTACTATTTGGGGGTGTGCTGCAGTGCAGCAGATCTTGGTGTGAGCAGTTGCAATGTTAGGGAGGCACCAAAACCTAGAAGCAGTGGGTCATGGGGGTGGCCTCATAGCCCTGTCAGAGTGCCTTACTGTTGTTGAGTCACTGTCCAGGGGAAAACGTACCCTTTAGCTCACTCTGCTGATGTGTTTATGTAGTGAATCAGCTGATGTGACACCAGTGTGGAGGTAGAAAGAGTCTCTCCAATGCGGGAGAACGTTCTGCAGAGAGGGTTGTACTCTTCCTATACATTGAGTCCCACTAAGTTGTGATTTATTTTCTTATGCAATTAGAAAAACAAAGTTTGCAGATGAATTCATCTGGCAGTCAAATAATTCTGTAACCATGATCTATAGATTATCTGATTATTATGAGTTTATAAGTACATTATTTGTCAAAATAAACTTGCTGTTTCTTATGGTCAGGGTTGGGGTTTTTTTGCAATGTTTATTTTAGCACTGGAGGCAAATCCATACAAGGTCAATAAAAAAACTTTTTTAACATTGCACTTCAAGGATAACAACAGATAAAAATACATAAAACAAAACTCAAGTGGTAAACACCTGGTAAGAAAACTGTTTTCTGTTGAAGAGCTCTACAGTTTTTGTGTTGGCTTATAACGTGTCTGGACTAATAGTGATCTAAGGGAAGGAGGTACTAGCTGCTGCAGAAGTTGCAGTTCATATTGACATGCTGCTGTTTGTACAAAAGGGACCTGTGTTTTGTGGCTTTTCTGGGAGTATTAAAACTAGTAACTAGCTGAACATGGTAGCCCACGTTATAACCCAGTTGATAAAGCAATGGTAGCGAAGTAGGCATCTTGCCAAACTTGCTTCTACCAGCTCTGTGTCCATTTGGGAAGGAGACCTGGTGGCACAGAGCTTGAATAACTTCCTAAATTTTGCTGTTTCTAAAATTAGCGAGAATCAATGGGATAGTTAAATCCCTGAAAACATAATCAAGGCTATGTCGTCTAATGGCAAATTTTAAACAGGAATGTCATTATTGGCTCAATTATTTTGTTTGGAATACATGTGATAACCCAAGGGACCTGCTGGATGGAGAACATGGGCATGCTGCTCCAAGGTCATAAGACTTGCCATGGTTTCAGATCAGAGATTCCTGTGGAAGTGATAGGAAGCTTTCAAAATCGACATCATAAATTGATATTAGAAGTAAGTTTTACTGGGCAGGTTACATGTAGTAGCTAGGGAGGTCGTGGAGAAGGAAAATAATTGGAAAGGAAAATCTCTTTGTTTCATTGCTATTAGTGCTTTGCCTTAAGCTGGCAGTCCTGCATCTCCCTGCTGCTCAAGGAAAGCCTGCCTTTGAAGTAGGAATTTGTAGCCTTGTGTCCCCACAGAACATTTTCTGGTGAACTGTTCCCAGGGATGAGGTGAAGGCTGCTATATGCAGTCTCCTTGTTTTCACATCGGTCGTTTCTCTGCACACAGACTTTGGTTTTGGTTGCTGTCCCTGTAGCTGTGACCTTTATCAGACCAGTTTGTTCATTAAGTGAAAGATTGCTTGCTTGAACTAGTTTAACTTCAAAAATAGAGGAGCCTGTAAAAGCTGAGTCAAGATTTAAAGTTCTCTTTTAATCTGCTTTTTGAACATTTTCTGCATTGAAAGCTGTATCCTTTTTACTTTCAATTTGACGAATGTTGCAATGTGACAAACAGACAAAAACTGGTCATGGTTATGCTTGAACAATATAGTGGATTTTTCATTTAATTATCTTCTTTCTGCCTGTAGCTGTAGCCCTCTTGACCTCTGCATTAACTGCACCATATATTTTGTTGTTTGATAATATGTTCCTTGAGGCAGGCATCTTGCTTGTCAGGCTTATAAATCAGCAATTGCATGGGTTGTATACTGTAAATAATACTTGGAGAGAAGCTGCATGCAGGGAACTTGGGTAAATATGTCCAGCAGTTCATGTTTACTGTGTCCGTGGATTCCTTCCGGATAGAACTTGCTTTGCCCTTCATTAGATTTTTAACAACTTAATTAAGCAATCGGCTACATCATTTCTACGCTTGTAATTTTAGACCCTCTGAGGTCATGTCAGCCTGTCGCTAGCAGAAGCAGCTCAACAAAAGTGAGCCTAATACCTTCTGCTTTGCCAAAACCATATCATTTCCCTGCTTGGCTTTTATGAGAGGTTAGAGAGCTCACAGGAGAAATAAACAACTGAAACATGCTGTTCCGGGTAACAGTTGACTTCTTTCTCTGCGAAGTCTTGCACACTTGATTTTGTGGTTTTGCTGTAGTTACTGGTGAATTCCATTAAGAGTCCTAATAGTTTAGCAGACAGTAATCAGGCTTTGAGTTTATTATCTGTAGAGTTGCTTGCCTAATTGCAGAAAAGCAGTCAGCCTTTCTGTAGGGAGGGCTGAAGAGGCTGGGAATGGTCTCTGCTCTAAGCTTGTGTTGATGGCTGGTTGCATTGACCAAAACCACCTGTGATCCAGCTCTGCTTTAATAGTCTCTTGTCTCCATACTTCATGTTGCTTATCTCCTTTTCCCTGCCACTTTCATTTGAATAGGATATATTTCATGTTGAGTCCAAAGCTGCCATGCGCTGTTTCAGTGCTTGCTGTGCTCTGCCCGAAGGTGGGGGCCTGGCAGAGAAGGGGGGGCGTTAAGGCCTCCCGGGCATCCTGAGCTCACCTAGCTGCCTGTTCGCAAAGCACCTTGAGGAACTCAGATGAAAGCTGCTGCTGTTATATTTTATTCTCCCTAGTCCCTTGAGGATCTGGTAATTGCATGTTTGTTTTTATTCCCTTTTGATTTATGTTCCCTTTTGTTGCTGTGTTTCTGACAGATCCTCCTGACTGGGTTCCAGATGAAGTCTGCAGTTACTGCACTGCGTGCAAGGCTCCTTTCACAGTCATTCGCAGGAAACACCACTGTCGGAGCTGTGGCAAGGTAATGACTCAGTCAAACATGTGAGAAACGAGCCGCCAAAGAGAACAAGAAATTCATGTGTACACAGAAACTCAGCTGCACAGCACAATGTGTGCACTTGGCCAGGGTTTTCAAATCACAAGTGGTTTTCTATGTCTTGGCTGTCAACTGCTCGGCTTACGTTTAGAAAGTGGAAGGGAGAGTTGTGACTACAGCAATAAGCATTTGTCTGCTAAAAAGCAGAACTCACTGTTGAGATACTGGAACCAACACCCCAAATCGAGTCACTCTGTACTACTACTGTAAGCTTTAATGAGCTGCAGCAGCAGCCTGCACTGTGAGGGATGATGCACAGCTCAGCTGCAGGGATGGGGTGTCCCTTTGCTTTCTTTCTAAAACTTTGCAGGATGACTGCAGTGTGTAGGGCTGCTGCTTTGCAAGTTTGCGGGGGAGGAAGAAGGAGCGAGGGAGAAAAATGCAGTCATGTGCCTCAGCAAGCCAGAAATCTGAATATTCTGAATCAAAATACTTTGCTTGCTTGCTCGCTGGTGTACAAGTTGAAAAGGAAGAGGGCATAGAAGCTGTTTTTGTTAACTTTGTAGTGGACTTGGCGGAGTAGGAACTTTGGAGTTACTCACAAATATTCCCCTAGTCTGTCTTTAAAACCAGCAGAGAGAGATGCTTCTTTTCATCTCTGGTGGAGCTGCCTGCCTTTCCCTGTGACCTGCAGAGCTAGACAGGCCTGCCTTGGCTGATGTCAGTGCTTGGGCAACCGCATCAGAGAGGCAAAGCACAGTCACATTCATTGGTCATCGATCCTTTCGCTTTCTGTGCTGAGGAGGGTGGTATTGCCAATACACAAAAGCCCAGCACATAAAAATCTTCTCTCCGTTCTCTTGACCTCAATTTTGTCCCATCCAGTTCTTCGAAGGAACTAAAGTGAAATCTCCCTCTTGTTTTTCAGATCTTCTGTTCCCGCTGTTCCTCCCACTCTGCTCCATTACCTCGTTATGGTCAGATGAAGCCTGTCCGTGTTTGCACTCACTGTTATATGTTCCATGTCACTCCTTTCTATAGTGACAAAGCTGGTATCTGACATATTAAACTACTGGTGTGTCTTCTGGAGTCTTACACGGACTGATAATATTTGACCTAAGCCAAGAATTAACTTGAAAGAGGGACCCCGTGAGGGCATGTAGGCTTTGACATCCATTATTACAAATTTTGTACAGACAGTTTTTATTGCATTTTACTAAGCTGCTAAAGGGAAGTATGAAGCGTCTGTAGTTCTAAGGCTACAGTACTGTCTTCCATAAATTTATAACATTAACGTTACAATGCCATATACAGAACAAATGCACTGTGTGGAAGGAAATAGGGCTCCAAGAATGAACAAGCACTGCTGCTTATCTTACATGCTAGGAACAGAGTAGCCGGTTAACTAGTCCATCCCAGCAAAGCAGTCCCAAAGCTCGGACACTTCTGTGCTCACTAGAATACCAGCATGGCTGTGGATGTCAGCGCTCTCCCTCCTGCTGCGGTTTAACTTTCCCATTACTAGGTTTTTGCTACCTATGCTAGGATTAATTAAAGCAAAATTATTTCAAATCCATATTTGATATTTACAAAAGCAAAATTTTCTGTGAATCACATAGGATGCACTGAAGGCCCTGAAGCAGTATATTTGTGTTGCCTTTCATTTACCGAGCAGAGCAATAACTCCAAGTTGTCTTCTCGAAATTAAGTTTTACAACTTCCAGTTCCATATTTTGGAGTTTTGGAAGTATTTATAACCTGCATCACTTATGCTAAATCCTGTTAATAAAAGTCTGACACAAAGCTTTGGTTTCTATATCAGCATTTAAAACTTCACAAACTTCAGAGGAAATGGTTACCAAATGAATTAATACTAAAAATACATATTTTTGAAAGAGTTTAGCAGCAAAATTCAGTAGATGTGACAAGCTGTTTCGCCGATACTGAGGTTTTTTTAAATGGTTTTTAAAAGGCAAATATGTAATGATGTATTCAAAAAGTCCTAGAGAATGGTCAACCAGAGAAGGGTACTTGTTGTCCACATTTGGCAGAGTAACTGTAAAATATTGCATACTGTTACTTCACTCATGCTAACAACTCAGAAGACATTTGTATTTATTTGAAACACCAGGGATTAATTTCTATCTCCACTTGGAGCGGAAAGAAATAAGACTCACATGGATTCATGCTATGATCTTGCACAAACTATTTGCAGTAAGAGCTCCCTGAGCACTGAGGTTTCAAAGGCGTTTGGACATGCTTTGAGTTAGCCACATGAAAAGCAAGACAGTGTGTGCTGTGGTTACAGAGAAAACGAGATCAAGAGCTCTTCGCTGTATCCCCTTTCCTGACTCAGTGTTACACACTGTGTTTCAAAGTGATAAATACAAAAAAGGATGAGGAAGTTGTTTTGCGGTATCATGCTCAAGAAAGGTTGTCATTCAAAATGATAAAGCAAAACTGGCCAGTGGTTTTTGTTTGGGTTTTTTTAATATTATTTATTTGGGGAGACATTCCCCTTAAGTGGTTTAATGTTCAGTGTTAATGAGCCATATAAGGGTACAACAGTTTGGCACTACTGTTGTTTTGAATCAGATGAAACAGCTTCACTTAGTTTATATGACAAGCCTTATGATGCTGTGTGTAGACTATGTCAGCTATGATGTGTAGTCCTCACCTTATATTTTTTTTATTATTTCCCTGAAATCCTTCCCATGGAATTCTTGAGCTGGAGTGTCGGCATTCACCAGAGTTTGGAAAGGCGTGGGGTTGGGCGATTGGTGGGAGGTGGGTAGTGTGGTACAAGCAATGATACTTATTCAGGCTTAAATCTCAGGCTTCACATTGCAATGATTATTGCAGTTTTATTTTTAGAAGAAAAAAAATCAACAAATCTAATGCTTCTTTTATAGGATAAAAAATACAACAAACTTCAATTGTGAAATAAATATGCACAAAAGTTGCTTCTGTGAAAAAAGAAAGAATCTTATTTAATGGACTGAATATTTATTCAAGCTTGTTTTTATTTTGTAAATGCTGTAATTCAGAATCATTTCCATAAATATGATATTTAAAGATCTCAGACACTATAGTTTCTTATGTAAATACAGACTCCTATTTCTCTTACTGAAAAGCACAATGACTATATCAATACTAATATACATTTGCCTCAAGGAAGACTTTCATCTTGTAATCTCTTCAGATAATTAAAGTGTCAGGACTTTCTACTTCCATGTGCTGGATTGCTCTTTCATTTTGGGGTCTGTTTACATGGAGTGACAGCTGCCACCCTGGCAAACTGGCCTTAAGTCTTTCTCACTTTGCAAATAACATGAAAGAAATGAGTTTAAATTTGAAAATGGAAGTTTCCTGTACAGAGAAGGGGTTGTAAATCAAGGCTGGAGTACTAACCTGTCACTTAACATTGCCTTGTGCGCTCTTTTGCCACCAGCTGAAAATCTCCCTTCCCAAAGTATCTTGTGTCAGTGGCCACTTCACACATTAGGCATATTTGATCTGCCTCTGTCAGATCCGAATAATCTTTTCTGTGGGGGATACAAGTCTGCAGTGACAACAGTGCTCCTTGGATCTACCTGCACAGTTGTTCTTATGAAGCATAAATGCCCAGTACTGATTTGTTCTGCTCCTTGTATGAGATATAACTGTTGTAGGGTTTATGAGAATTAATTTTATTTTCCAGAGGACTTAATGCATGGCTCTGGAATGCCATTTCACTTGAAGAAAAACAATGTTGCAGCTGTATGACACTAGGATCTCAACTTCAGTGGTGCAACAACAGGAAAATTTTACGGGAAGCCTGCACGCAAGTTTAAGATTGCATTTGAATTAACATGTGTAATATTTATGGGTAAATAATGCTGCCTTAAGGTGTGCATAAATAAATGAACAGTAGGAATTTATCCTAAAGGGAATTCTTAAATTAAACTTCAGTCTTCTCAGGGTTTTGAGGGAAAAGGGGGATGTCTTTTCACTAAACCACAATGATGTGTTCCACAGCGGTTTTCCTGTTGGGGATACCACAACAAGAGCGATACAGGATAATAAGGTAAGAGCAACATTGCCATAGGCGGCAGTAATTCACCTGGTGTTGGACTCTTCTGTATGACAGGTTCCCTCTGAATCAAGGCTGTTTTCATGGGGGGGGGTGGGGAAATTACAATAAACTCTGAAGATATCCTTTGTAGATCTGTACAAATCATACAGCGTTTCTTGCTTGTAAAGGGAGGTGGGGTATCACAGCTCCCTCTGCAATGAAAGGAACGTCAATAAAAAAGAGGTATTCCAGAGAACACCCCTGTCCAGAAAAGTTAAAAATACTTAAAAGCTGTCACACAGAGCAGCTCAGTGAGGAAGAACCTGGATGAAGGAGATGGGAGTGGAAAATGACCTTTGTGTCTGTTGCCTGACCTGGGAAGGAGGAGGAAAACAGGGTGCATGCATGTGTGGTTGTGCCCTGTACACAGGTGGGGGGACACGAAACGTGGGTGGTGGAAGTTTTCCTACAGTCATGTCTCCTGCTTCTAGTACAGCCCCATCACAATTCTGCCTGGGAGCTGGAGGAAACCACCAGTTCTCAGCGTCTTGTCTCCAGCTGAACTCGCTGTCAGTTTATGCAAAGTCAAGGCTTCTGGGTCTGCATCCTCCTGTTTCCGTGGCAACCCCTGATAGCATCTCTCCACCGAGTGCCAAGACTGCAGCACTCTGTTGCTGCACAGTCAGGCACAGAGGCTTCTGCTTTCTGCTTCATCGGAGGGATTGTGATTGCTCAAACATCTTTATTTGTAATGAGGATTTGTGCTGCAGAGTCAGATGCTTACTGTGAACTCTATGTTCTGACGATAATATTTTACTGAATTATCCTTTATTTAGGTTGCTTGTCTGGAAGAAATCTCTGTGGGCATCCTTTTGACTGCTTTTGAGGGCTCCTTAGCTGTTTGCCCTTCCCCTTTTTCACCCTTTACCCCACCCCATCACCTAGCTTTCCATTTCTACTGTGTATAAACTAGATGTCTTATGTAGCCTCCTTGCATATCTTACAGATAGCGAAATATTAGATGCAATATAGACAGTTCAAGGAGCTTCCATCCCTATTGCTTCCTGAGCTTGCCCTTCGTGTTCCCAGGCACAGGCTCGTTTCAAACCCTCATTTGGTGTCCTTGTACCTGCAAGAGCATCCTGCCACACGGGTCCCTCTTGGCTGCCTGCGCTGCCATGGGGCTTGCACTGAGGTGTTCAAAGTCTTGCCAGTATTCCTTTACTTTGTGGAGGAGAAAGGGAAGATCCTAAATCCCAGGTCTTAACAGCTGTTAGTAAATTACAGATATCGCAAAGACTATAATTTTTTTCATTCAGCTCTTTTCTTTGCTTTTAAACCAAAAAAAAAATGGCAGAATATTCAGCCAGAAGGATGAAGAGAAGACTTGTTATAGCAAATGGGGAAGTGTGAAGATGATGTCCTAATGAAGTAATTGGTCTCTTTGAAAACAGGCTATAACCGCATGTGCTAGGAATGCTGGGGCTCATGCATAAAACAAACTGGGCAATTAGTCTTTCATGAACTCATTTCACTTCTTGTTTTCACTAAACATGAAGGCTCTGAAGTGTAAAGTATGATTTTCCCTCATGTTTCACTCAAAGGTATGAAGCTGATTTGTCTTCTCAGTTTTTTCTCTGCAAACAGCCACCAGCCTGTTAGGGCTCCAACTGAGCTTCTCTGCGCAATAGAGACTTGTGCCCCTGATGTGATGCTGCCAGCAGTGGGGCCTCCAGGCCTCCTGCCTGCTGCTGCCGAGGCTCCGGAGCCGCACTGAGGGGCGGCTCTGTGCGCCCGTGGGCACCAGGCACCTGTAAATGGGGCTGTTGCTCGTGCCCACTTGCTGAGCGATGCTGCCATCTGCTCTTTCTCGTGAGCATGAGATGTGTGACAGAGCCTGAGATGCGAAGGACCGCTGTGTCTGGGAATGGCAGAGCCAGCCAGTGTTTACCTGTAACTACCTCAGACATTACAGAGATTTTATTTGCTGAAAATAACCCCATGCCAGCCACTCATACCACTTAAGCAAGCACTAAACTCGTGTCTTGCTCTAGAAAGTCTTATTTACATATTTTTGCAGTTCTTCACAGGGCCATAAAACATTGTTGTTACTGCCATGACTTTTTTAGTTGCTGAGTTAATAATAAAAAAGAAAGAAAACGGCAGCGGGGAGGGTGTTTGAGGTGACTGATTTCTAGGTAATATTTCAGCAGTGACCATAGTTCAGTTTTTTAGCTGGAATTAGGCTGCAGAACCAATGGGCTTGTCAGTACAGGGTAAGATGCTGGGAAGAAATAGTCCTGAATTGTATTTCTGCTGGTAACCTCTCATGCTGTCCTGTAAAACATGCTGAAAAATATCCATCTTTCTTAAAGGATGTGTCTGAAAACAGACAGTTTGGAGAAAATCATCCCTCATCCTTCAGGGCCGGGGATCATGGCTCCACCTTGGGGTGTCCCAGACAGATCCTTGGTCATGGGAAGTCACTGTCCGGAACGTTCAGAGCAGCAAGACTGCCCTGGCTTTATTAACAAATTACTTGCACCGTGCCACCTTCCTTTGCATTTGAGGAGCCTCTGAGGTCAAATCCTGAGGCACCTGATAGAGAATTATTTTTTTCTAGCCAAGACCATTTGCGATTGTTGCTTTGTTAGCAGCTTTTCTGTTTATTGTGCAGCAGTAAAGCCTGCTGGGTTGGGGTTGGTTTGTGCTGTTTGGTTTTTTGTAAATTAATTTCACTTTGGCTTATCTGGAGAAAGCTGGAAATTAATAATTGAAGATATAAACAGAGAAATAATCACTTTTGCAAGTTCATAAATACATTTAAAAGGGAACTACCCTGTGATCCCTTGACTCTCAAACACTGGGAGATGGTACAGAAAAAAGTGAACTCCAAGTAGTTCAAAAGTCCTGGATGTTGGTCTCTGAACCACCTGGTTTTGTCTAAGAGGACTTCTTTTAGCTAGTGGAAAGGCTAATATGGATGGATGGTCTCTGGGGAGAATTGTGTCTGTAGTGGGGAACAAAAATGAAAGGCTCGAGCCAGTGCTTGTAACTCATGTTCGTCTAGAAATAACTCACCCCTGATTTTAAACGATAATTAAGGAAATTGCTCCCCACATAAAGAAGCTCTGTTCAAATAAGAAAATCCAACTAATTCGGTCCAAGTGTATTAGAACAGAATATAAAGCTGCCACAAACTCCTATGGTGACAGTTTTATAGCCTCTAATTGCTGCGGTTTTGAGAGTTTGTTTCAGGACAGGACATCAGCCTTGCTTGGAGAGCAAAGTAGGAAAACCTTGCCCAGCTGTACTCCTGAAAGGAGGTTTTCTCTGTCACATTTGCTCCTCACATCCTGCTTTCTACTTTTTCTCTCACTTTTTTTCTCTTTAAAGGAATAAATTTGGAGTTAGACTCTAAACTGTCAGGCAAAATACTTCCATGTTTCTTTCCTGTAGGCAGCATTTGAAACATGGCTGGTTTTCTGTGTCCGTCCATCTCAGAAACTCGTTTTATGAAAAGCAGAGGTTTTAGATGCAGTCTTGCATCCAGATGCTGCCTCCATGTAACTTCTGTCTTACACTGGAACAAGAACAAAGTAGTTGCTGCAGTAAAGAAAACAAAAATCAGGCTGGTGTAAAGTGTGAAGGCTTAAGGGCTTCTTGGGAAGAGGCTCTTTGGGGGTGCTTACTAAAAATAAAAGTAGAGAGCTAGTCTCCATCACTGAAAGGCAGCAGCCCGCAGGTGCAGCACTGTGGTGGGGACCCAGGACCTGGCTCAGCAGGAGGAGCTGAGCCCTGGCCAGGCTGAAGGGAGAAGCTGAGGAGCAGCCAGCCCAAGGGATACAGCCCGAGGGGATTTTTTTCCCCCCATTGTTTTGCTAAAATCAAATCCCAGGAGGAACAGGAGGTGTTGTCTTTACCTTCTACGTTGAGGGTATTTTCAAGCAGCTAGGAGAAAAATCCAGTCAAGCACACTGGGTGTGCTACTTCTATGTTCCCACCCAGCGTTAACAGAAATACTAGTCCTTGGCAGGCGGAGGGGAACAGAGAGAGGCTGTTGTCTTTTTGCTGTTGATTGTATTTTTGATCTCTTTTCTGCTTGTTTGCTGTAGTTAGAAAAAGTGTTCACTTTTTTAAAATCTCAAATTCCCATTTATACAACAAATAATTCTCATAAGATGGTCCAATTGCATAGTGCAAATAAATGCCCATCATTAAATAATACTAGTTTGGTTTTAAACAGAAGAATCATTAACCCTAAATCAATGAATTACAAAAGCGCTTCCTCTGAGCACCAGCAGCTCAGAAGCCATTGAGAATACCAGCACGGTGTGATAAAACCCTCTCTGCCTGGCATGCCACTTCTGGAGGCTTTCCAGTGCCCTCCCAAGGTTCAGATGTTGTCACAGCATTAGCTGCCAGAGGAAATTGCTTCTTGCCAAATTGTGTCTTCATTGCTGCTCTGTGTGCTGCTGGGGTTCAGCACTGATGGCTCTCTGAGCCTCTGCTGGGTTGCGTTTGTTTGTGATGTTTATAAAATGGTTTAAACACCTGGCAAAAAGGAAGATGTAGCTGAATGAGGGGAGGTGTTGAGCTAGCGTACCGCTAAACCCAACGTTTATAGTGTGTTTTGCTGTGAGGGAAAAGCCGTGGAAAGGACTAAGGGACTGGAAATCTTGAGGGTTGTAATCTATTGAATGTATCAAAGAGAAGACTAATTGCACACACAATTGACTACCCTGTAAATGCCTACACTGGGTGCTCAAATCTGATAAGCAGAGCTCCTCTGCCTAGCTGGCAGGTGCCTAATGGGAACCAGCGGCCAAAAGCTCAGCCAACTTGAACAAATCCACCTGAGAAAGAAGAGGCCAATTCTCATGTGGTTAATGAGCTGTTGAAAGAGAGAACTAATAGTTGTGGTTCTAATGATAATTTTTAACATTACATCAAGGGCTTCCTACAGGCACAGCAGTGCAGCCACCTGTATTGGTACTAAGGCAGAAATGAACACTCAGTGGGGCTGCCCTGCGCCAGAGGTCAGGGGTGGTGCTGGTCATGGTGGTCTCAAGTTTATAAATCAACTCAGGAATTACCAAGAAGAGGGATTTCTCGTGGGCTGACATGCGGGAGAGATGCAGCAGCCCAGGCAAAGCCACTCGACATTCCCCATGTCCCCATTTCACTCTGGAGTTAATCCTGTGCAGGTGCTGGAGTCACACTGGTGCTGGACCGTTATAAGCAGTGGGGAAAGAAAGGTAATGGATCAAACACAAGGAAGAAGGAAGCAGGGGAAAGTATGTTGCCATTTGGGAGCCCAGTGTCTAAAGGAGAGGAAGGAAAATCCTCAACCACAAAAATCTCCGTATGTGTAATTCATAATCAACTAAATAACTAAAATTCCCAGTTTGCCAGCAGCAGTTCTCCCCTTGTGAGCTGACTGATTTCCTGCAGCGCTCATCAATACTGCTGTGATGCTGAAAGCATCACCCCTGCAGAAGACCAAGCTGGGTTGTGGGTGCTATCAGCATGCCACGCATGGGAACCGAGCAGGATTGGGTGTATAAAACCACTGCTCTCCCAGATCCAGACTGCAGTTAAAGAAGAAATAATCCTCTGCTTTGTTTTTCTTCAAAACTTCTGGATGTGACTCCGCTGCTCAGCTGAGCCAGCCCTTGTAGCTGGGCCCTGGGTGATGGAGGCAGCGAACTGGGATCTGGGGAGCTGGGGAGCTGTGTCTCTGCTCCTTGTGAACTTTAGGTCAGTTGCTCTGGGATACAGGTACAGTCTCTGCAGGCACTTCCAGGGGTGCTGCATCAGACTCCAAAATCCTTTCTGTGCCTTGGTTCCTCTGCCACAGGGCAAGAAGCTTGTTTGCCTGAAGAGCTGGGCATGGAACACAGGGGCCAACCCTGCACAGATGTTACGGTGAGGTACAACAGAAGATGTAAGTACACATCCTACACTAAAGGGATTTATTCACATTCTAGAGATGTGTCTGGTGGGAAGGAAAAAGCTTGTGGGCAATGTCTGTGCTGCTGTAAAAGAAGGGTGTTGTGCCATGTAAACTGAGGCCTGTGGTGGCTCTGAGCTCCAACTCAAAAATCACAGCTCCTCCTGGTTCTCTGACAGTGATCAGTGTGCTGTAAGTTCCCTTTGCCTTTGGCAGGCTGCTCTTATCTTAAAAGTGGTCTCTGGCTTTCATTTGGCTTGTTAAAACTTCCAACATCTCCTGGACACGTCAAGCATAGACTCCGGTGGTCAAGGTGGACCTCTGAAAGCTAAATTTTGCTCTTGTCTCCATCACTCCTGTCTGGGTCTACAGCTCCATCTCAGCAGGTATTTACTGACATTGCGGGGTGGCTCAGCTCATGAGGGTGCTGAGCACTGGCTCGCTGGTGAGGTGTCAGAATGCCCGAAAGAGCAGAGGACACCTAAAATCTGCTCCCAGGGACTGGCTGGGGAGCAGAGCCACCACACCGGGCTGGAGGCTGTGGATCACAGCTGCAGCCTGGAGGACAATATTCGTGTCTTGACATCAGTCTCTTCTCTGGGTAAATTTGCAGAGATCAGTTTGTTTTGCTGAGATGGTAATGAAGCAGTTAATTGCACTTAGTAATGGCTAGTTCTGCCCGGCTGCTCAAAGCATCTTAGAGGCTTGCTGCACAGATCCTGGGCTATGTAGGCACATCCAGGCTATCTCCCGCTTCCCAGGCTGCCTGGCTTTCCCAGCTGCCTTGTTGGCTTGTTTTGTTCTTTCCAAACACACGTTTTATCTCCGCGTTTGCCAACCCTCCATGCTAAATGTTGTCTGCACCGATTTGCAGCATAAGAAGTGCCTGTGCCAGTGCAGGCTCCTCCTGGGAATGCACAGGCACCGGAGCTGCCGGCACAGCACCGCGCTGGGGTGGCCCCGCACCCGTGGGAGCCGGTGGTTGTGCTGCCAAGTCAGCATGTTACTGCTGCCGCGTGTGCTTCCCACCACGGCTCCTCGCTCTCCTCTGGTGTTTTGGGTGTGCGGAGGCTCTGCCTTGTGACGTGAAGTCTGCCATGTGCTAAGATGTCCCTTCCTTCCCAACCCCACTGATAGCCCCTTGTCCCCCTGTTCTGCTGGGGCATGACCTGCTGCTCTGGCATTGCATCCAACAGCTACTAGGCTGGGGGTTGATTTTTTTTTTTTTTTTTGGGCGGGGTGGGGATAGCTTCTCCACTGGGGCCGTTGAGCATTTTTAGGGCCTGGCCTGGCGTTCTAAAGTCATCTTCCCACAAAACAAACGTTTCATATTCAAAATGCAGCAGAGCTATTCTTTCCAAGTCTTCTTGCCAAACCATAATTTCTCCTCTAATGGCCCAGTAGCTCGGGGTGGGCAGAAGGCAGTGCTCTCACCAACAAGCCTGCTTTACCTGCTGTCCCAGTACTGGGCTTCGGCTGTGCCAGGTCAATCATCCTTCTAGGTCAAGGGTTGGAGCTATGTGGGAGCTGATTGCAGGGGGGTGAGGACCGGGTCCTTCCCTTTGCTGCTTAATTTTCACACCTGTGCTGGGCCAGGTGTATGTGCTTCCAGCTGCTGGGGAAGCTGCAGCCCCATGGGGCCCCACTTGCTGCTTGGGTGCGAAGTTCAAGCCCATTTTCAATGCTCCGTGAGCCCACCGGAGACCACCAGCTGCAGCGTGAAGCCACTGAGCCTTCTGTGGAGGGAGATGCTCTCGCGGAAGGGATGAATGCAGCAATTCAGATTTTTATTTCTAACTTCTGTGGGACAAAATGCAGCCAATGCTGCCATTGCCGCTGCATTGCCCTGGCCCGGGGGTCCGTCCATCAGTCCCAGGGATGGAGGTGGCGGGTTTGGCCCTGTAAGTAGCAGCTGCTGGTGCCGTGGGCAGGAGCGGGCAGGGGCCAGGTGGGCAGCGGGCAGGGGCAGGCAGTGGGCAGCAGGCACGCAGGAGCAGATGGGGTGGACAGGGATGGGCAGCAAGCAGGCAGGAGCGGGCTGGGGTGGGCAGCAGGCAGCCAGTGGGCAGGCAGGAGCGGGCAGTGGGCAGCAAGCAGGCAGGGCGGTCAGGGGCAGGCAGGTGGCAGGAGCGGGCTGAGGCAGGCAGGGGGCAGGCAGGCAGCGGGCAGGGGGCAGGCAGGCAGCAGGCAGGAGGCAGGCAAGGGCAGGCAGGAGCGGGCAGTGGGCAGCAG
>JAVJGI010000001.1:47663832-47716425 GCA_035590275.1 Ibycter americanus | reverse complement strand
CCCGGGCTGCGCCGGTGTGCCCCGGCTGATGGCGGCTTGGCGCTCCGAGGCGCCAGCGCAGGGCCCGGGGGGCGCAGGAGGGGCCCAGGGCTGCTCCGCTCTCCTCAAGCAGGCCGGCCTTTCATGGCCTCCCCTGGGCGGGCAGGAGAAGGGCCTGCGCTTCGCTCGCCCGGCCACCAACGCTTGGTCTCGGCCTCTCTCCCTCAGCGTTCCCTCGCTGCGCTCGCCGCCGCCTGCCTTGGGGCCCTTGGGGAGCGGGCCCGGAGCAGCTCACCCACGCCCCACGCACAGAGCCCCGCGTGGCGGCGACACCAGAAGCGGGAAGGCCGGGACTCCTCAGAAGATAATGGCGTTTTAAGGCTTCCTGTGCCGCTCCTTTGTTCGTTGGCGCCAATGAGTATTTGCCAAAACACCCAGGCCCCCAGCCCAGGGCGCCCTGCCGTCCCCGTGCCCTGAGGCGCTGGGCGCCCTGGGGCCGTGGCTGGCACGAAGCCCCGGTGCGTGGCGGAGGCGGCGGAGCGGGGCCAGGCCACGGAGCTCCCGCTCCCACCTGCTGCCGAGTGAATACCGCGGCTCTTCCTTCCCCTCCGCTTGGAAAGCACACTATTAACTTGGCTTGAGGCCTCCCCGCCGGTTTGCAAACTTGGAGAAAGATTGTTTTCTTGCAGAGATGAGTTTTCCTTGCCAAGAAGGTTTTAATAACTCACCGTGAAATTTATAGCGTTTAAATTTAAACCACACGTGGGAAAGTGGTGCTGTAACAGTTTAATCCAATTTAACCTTGAGCGATCCGTTCTGTGGCGCTCGGGCAGACGGTTCACACCACAAGTGAAATTCTTCTGTGGGGTGGCAGACAGCGGCTCTCATCACGTCTGCGTCCTTTCTGAAGCACAGAGGACCAGGGTTGGCCATCTATGTCCCTTTGAGCAGACCGGTTCGTCTTTCTGCTGGTCTCTCCCTGTGAAATAGCCAATTTCTGATGCAGCTTGGAGCTGGGCATGCTGCTATGATGAGGCTGAGAGAAGTCTTGCTCTAGCTGTTGTGTTTTCCTTCCTATGTTACAGAATATCCTTCTCATGGCCCAGTTGCGTGCCGCCTCCTTTCCCTGTCCCATCACAAGAGGGAGGCACATTTCATGGGTGATCTCCTGGGGATCTCCCTGATCTCCTCCAAGGAAAGGAGGAGGTAAGCTCTCATTGCCAAGTAAATGCTATGGATCATTTAAAAAAAAAAAACAAACAGGCACTACATTACAGCACAAAGAAGAGTTGGGTTGCTTCTGAGCAGTGTGAAAGACGTAATGATGTTTAACGAGTTGTTCAAGTGTCCCTCAGCAGCCAGCACAGCGGCAAGCCAGGGTCATTGGTGAAGCGAAACAGCACCAGCTAAGAAGCTCTGACCTGCACAGAGACCTGCACAGCACCATCACATCTATGAATAAATGATCCCTTGATCCTGGCAGGGACTGTGGCAGGGCTATGGAGCTCACTATAGCCAGTGGTGGTGGAAAACTTACCATGTTATAAAACTCAGATGCTGCCTTATGGCAAGTGTATCCTTGTGAGAGCAAAGCTCAGGAGACCACCACCACTGGTGCTGGGATCTCTAGAATAATACAGCACTGAAGTTTTACAGCCTTTGGCTCCACAGCCATCCACGTTGGGGAGAGTCAGCTGTATCATGGTTCCCAAGCAGCTCTGCCACTGGATGGTCCAATGTAGTGATGCTGAGCTGAGCGGAGGAGCGCTGAGGTGTTGAGATCCCCTGCCTTTCAGGGTTTTGTCAGCTTGCTTGTATGCTTTGGTGCTCACCTAGGCAGCTCTGCTGGACAATCAGAAGCTCCTGTACTATGGAAATGGGGACTTGCTATTGTGTCTCAAGGAAACAAAGGCAACAGCTGTTCTGATGGACTGCTCTCCTCTCCAAAGCACCTAGGTCGTACCCCTTGGTTCACAGAAATGCTATGATTACAAATCATGGTTAGCGTGCATTCGACAGCTAAATGTTGAAAGTTTTATTTCCATTGACCTGTTTTGTCTTTTGTAGTAAGGTCGGTTTTGGATCAACACTGTTCAAGTGCAGAGACCTGAAAGACTAGACATACTTCCGCAGCATGAGTGGGACATAGAATTGGCAAAAGCCTGTTGAGTGGGAGTGTAAAATGGTTGCTGACGTGTGGATGTTCCAGCCCTGGGGAGGATGCACTGACTGCATACAGAGGTGTGTTGGTGGCTTAAACCTGGTAAAGATGAAGTTCTCGCATGGTGTCCGGCTAAGGCAAGGAAATTCAACAGTGAGTACTTATGGTTGTAAGACACCTTTACATGTTGCATCCGCCCACAGCAGTTATGATTATTCTAGTACAAGAACTATGCTGCTTAGCTTTCCATTGCAGTCCATAGCAAGCTATGCCTGTTGGAAATGGGCAGATCTGATGATTTTCTGGGTTGGCCATGTGGAGAATAGAAATTCAGGCTAGATCTGTCATGGCTGACTTTGAGGTTGGAGGAACTGCATGAATGGTAATGCTGTTTCTGATCCAGCTGGACCAGCTGCGTTTGGTGTTCTGCAGAACTATCCTTAGTGCTGCCCTTCTTGGAGATACCCCAGTGAAAAACAGGTAACAGTAAATTCTACTTTTTAGACGTTTTTTCCTTTCCCTTGGTCTTGTGCATTTAACAGAAGATCATCAAATAACTTGCTTTGGTGAGATTTGCTTGTTTGCTGTTTTTCTGGAGAAAGGGAATTTATCAGCCAAATATTCTTTAGACATGTTGGATGTGACATGGTGAAACCAGAAATGGGTTTCACGTTGCGTTCCCTGCCAGGCAGTTTCCCAGGGAGGCTGACTGCTGCCTGTGCAGCTCAAGTCGGAAACTTCAGGGTGGTGGGGGAAGAAATCCCAAAGAATCCCAAAACCGGATTCCCTTCCAGCTTGCCAGGTATGCCAGGCGCCTCAGCTGACTCACCAAGGCGGAGGTTTCTAGAATGACTAATGACTGAGCAGGCATTGATTTCTGCCTGTCTAATGGGACATGTCTTACAAAGTCTCCAGTTTCCAGACTGGGTGGGGTGCTTGCCCTTTGAAAATCAGATCCATGTATTGTGTATTGAGTTGGCTGCGCCAAAAAAGAAACCGTAACCTTGAGATCAGGTAAGTGTGTCAGTGGTAGGCTCTAGGCTGCCAACAGCAAGGTGCTGAGGCAGCTACTAAAGCTGCCCTTGTGTGCTCCCGTGCTTCACCATTGGTATGAGTAGGGCCTGAATTACAAACTAGGCTTTTCAAAACCTCGTGTCTTCATGTAAAGGGGTAATATACTCCCTAAAATGGAGTTTCCTTCCTTCCCCCCCCCCCCCGCCCCTTGTAAGGGTAATATTTGTTCTCCTTTTGCTGCCTTTCTGCTCTTGACAAACACATCAAATTTCCACATGCTTAGGCCTGGCCATTCAGTGAGGCTCGAAGTTGTTCTTGATCAGTAGCTCCATGTCAGCTCCACAGGAGACCAGAGCAGACCCTAAGGCTATTGTGAAAACAAGAGCATTGCAATGTTATGTTATTTCTCATCATGGCTATGACTGTTTACTCCTGAGTCAGTGTCACAGAAGAAATACAGAAGTTAATTAAATGTCTTCTGACGCAGAAGGCGCTGTTGAGTACCCACCCAGTTGACAGGAGTGGCATCATACCTGATTCAGGATGAGGTATTCAGCTGATGTGGGAGTGGGGAAAGCCCAGGTCTGGCTTGTAAATCTGCTAAGCAAACCTGTTGCCCTACACAGAGTGATCTCCCCTAAAGAGCACCCACTGGGCGTGAGGAGATGTGGTTTTGCATTATTTTTGGCCTTTCTTATGTTCTGCTTCTCTATTCTCTGAAACTGATAGTACAGCATAATGTGCGTGTGGTATCCCTGCTCTTTAGCGGCGGCCATCAGCACAGGTGCATCACGCCATCCCTGTTCCCTGCCATTTCAGAGGGCACGGCAGTGCTGGGCTGCTGTGGACCTGGTGGATGCTCTCCTAGGAGATGTGCCGGGAGGCAGGTGGTTTTCCAGCCCCATCTGGGGATGTGTGTCCTGCTTGTGATGTGGGTCAGCGGGGCCAGGTGCTGCTCCTGGTTTAACCCTCCTTGGGGCATCCAGGAGCAGCTTCTTGGCCCCAAAATGCGGGACTGTCTCCTTGTGGAGAAGAAACAGGGCCTACTACTGTAGCCCAAGAAAGGGTCTTTCCACTCCTCTGGACTCATAGTCACCCCTGAAACCAGCTTTCCATTGGACTCCAGGGTCAAGTCCTTTTTGGGTATTTTAAGACTAATTTTGCCTGGGTAGGGACAGCAGGGAGAGTTTGGCACAGTCACTGTGGACTGATGATACCAAAGGCATCTAAGTAGCCTCAATAAATATGACCATGTTCAAACCAAGCAGTGTTTTGTGGTCTGTGCGCTCCACTGGCTACAAACACATTGCTCATCAAGCTCTCTTTTTCCTAGGAATAAAACTCCAGTCTCAGGCAACAGAGTATGGAGGGAGCATTAGGCTTTTAAGAAGCAGACTTCAGACACTGCATCCTCAAATTTTCTGCCATTTAGAATGTTTCCCTAAGGTTTTACCGTGCGTAAATGAAATTATAATTACAGTATTTTAATCCAATTAGCTCTCTTCATGATCTGGCAGGTGCAAATTGGAGATGGATCAAACTTCTTACTGTGGATTATGCCTGGAGCCTCCTTAAAGCTGCCGTCTGGCCCTGTGTGTACATGCTGTACAACGTGTGTTACAGGGGAGACTGCAGCGAGGTCCTAAATTATGTATAGCATATGAATTATTGCTGAAATGCATCACTAAGACTTCACTCATCGAACATTTCCAGCTCCATGTGAGCAGCATGGGAAAAGCAAAGAATTTGCTTGCAGCGTGGGCAAAATTTTCATTTGCATGGATTTAAATGGTGTGTGTCACTGACAGAGTCACAGGTCACCTGGAGTTAACTTAGTACATGCCCCTATATCTTGAAGGGAATGTATTTTTCAAGCTTTCATCTGATTAGCATGGAAATTACACTGGGACATCTCTTTAAAATGGGGACAGAGTTGAAAAAAAAAAATAGTCTCGATGTGTTATTTAAAAAAAAAAAAAAAAAAAGAAGTCTTGAAGGACAGTGCAGCTGCCCTTCCACAGGCAAATCTCCAACTCACATCTGGGAGAGCATCTCCTCTTCCTTCCACCCCCCAAACCGGGGAGCAGTGAGGCTATCCTCTGCAAGGACAACGTGAGAGGGACACCTCTGCAGCCAGAGCAACGAAGGTGGCCTAAGCCGGCAGCATCCTATGGAGGACAGTTTCACACTGGTTTTCCTAACACCTGTGGATATGGCTAAGCCAAAAATCGTGGAAAACTGCCTGTAAAACCCCCAGCTCCAGACAGTGTGTTTGCATAACAGCAGGGGTTTCCTCTCCCAGCGCTGTCCTGGTGTGCCATACTGCCCCAGGGACCCCCGCAGCCCACGGAAAGGATGAAGAAATTCTCTCAAAAAACCCGTGTGACAAAACCCAATGGGGCTATTTTGACAACGTTATATCACTCATCCCTCAACCTGAGGCAGGAATAAAATGACACCTTTTACTGTTTTATTTTCATTTATTTTATGGAAGAAGACTGCATTTGCTGAGGAATGACTAAACCTCCAGATCAGCCAAGTTAAATGGTGCAACTGTCCCTTGAACATACGGGTCTGTACTGGCTGGGCACCTCCCTTTACCACATGGATGCGATAAAGGATAACTTTCTTATCTTTGGCCTATTTTGCGTGGAGAAATATGATTTCTTTTGCCATGTATCTTCTGATTTCCCCTTGGAGGACTGCTGTCAGTCTGCACCAAAAGAAAGCTCTTACGGCATGGAAAATCTTCACTCCTTTTAAAAGGACTCAGTAAATATATGTCAGAATAATGTTTCTTTCAATAGCTGCTGTTCAAATCCCTGCATGCTGACTGTATTACACCCCCTTTATGTTTCTATACTTCCATAATCTCCCATCTTTAGGACGGGTGGAAAGGGAATTTAAAGCTGCCTCTCCTTCAGCGTTAGCACCAAGACCCTGGCTGCAAAGGCACTGCTTGCCCTGAAGGAGGAGGAACCAGCCCCAGTGAGATGCTGAAGCTGAGCTGTGAGGAGTAAGCCACAAATCACATGAAATAATAATAATAAAAAAAAGGTACTAAACGTTTTAAAGCAAACTGGAGAAAGTGTTTTTTGCACATTAACAGTCGGTGAACATAAGGTGGTAAAATCCTGCCGGCAGTGGTTTAATCTGCTGTCAGGTGTAGAGACGCAGCTGTTTGGTGTGAGAGGGGCTGCAGCGGCGTTGAGGCGAGCAAGGAAGAGGTGTGTGTTTGAACAAGAGCTGTACCATTAGCACAAGCAGTGGAAATGCTGCAGAAACCCTGGGACAGACAAGGACTGTGCCTTAAAAGCTGTATATAAGATTATTGCTCAGCAGAACCATGCACGTAGGAATGTCTGTTAAGAGGGTAATGAAGTACCAGCTGGAAAAGATGTTTTGGTGGGCAAAGTGCTCTGTGGTGCAATATGGTTCTATCTTTCATTTCCAGGGGATGGAGAAATGCTGTCACCTTGAGTCGGGACTGAGATGGGAGTAGTCTGTTATCTGGTTTGACCTTGTAGCTTGACATCCTCTGCTTCAGCTGAAGTTCCCCTGTTTAATGTGGGGCTCAGACTGGCCACTGCTCTGACCCTCCACAGATGAGGTGCAAAGTGAGGACGTCAAGAAACAATTTTGGCTGAGAAGGTCTTTGCTTCTGTGGGAAGGGATGCGGTGGTGAATGATCAGATGAAGGTTTGGGTTTGCAGTCCTAAACCACCCCATGCGGTTGGTCAGTTTGAGTTCAGCTCCGTATCTCCACATGAATTTTTTATCACAAAAGCACAGGCCACAAGGAGTGGAATCCTTGGCAAACTGAGGAAACCCACCTGGGGAGAGAAGGAAAATTTCCAATGGTTAGTGAAACCAGAGTCAACAGAAAACTAGGAGCAAGGCAATGGGCAGGGGAGTTGAAAGGTAAGATTTGTTCTAGGTAAGGCAAGTAAAATAATCAGATTTGAGTCCCATAACCAGTTTAGTGAATTTACTTGATGGCTGCCTAAAAATTCATGTCCTTTATAATTTTTATTTGAAAATGAAAACAAGGCAGATTTGGAAAAAGCTCTTTTTTTTCTCTCTCTGTTTATCATGGTGGTCTATCCCAGGCCTCCTGCTGGGAGGATTTCCTACTGCCAGGCTAGGAGGAGATGCATTAAAAAAGCCTCTCCTCTGGGAACAGGTCCCTGTCGAGTCATGCTAACAGTGAGGTCTGAGGGAAACATTTTACTCATCCGATGTTTTGAGAGTGTGGAATAAATCTGTTCTTTGGGCAAAGAAAGCAAGCAGTGGCCACTCCTTTGTTTGCCAGGCAATGGCTTGCAATGTCTCTGCTCATTTGGAGCATCTCCTTACAGACAGTGCCTGAAATGTCACCTGTGGAGTAAGGCACAGCCCAAAAGGTATGAAGGTATCAGGGTTCGTCTTCCCCATGTTGCACATGAAATGGAAGTGGATGCCAAAATAGCGGTGTTTCCAGGGACAGTGGAAATCCCACAGTCATGCTTGCCTTTTCCCCACATCAGTTATTTAGGAAAGAAAAATAAATCCTCGGAGCCACTTTTCCGTGGGAGCAGCCCTTTGCTAGAGGCAGCTGCACAGGGGGCATCTCCCAGTGATGTCCTTTGAACGCGAGAGGCTGGTGGTGACTCTCTGCTGGGATGTGAACGTTTGAAGGGCTTCTCATTCCTGTCACAGACCTGTGTTCTCCTGGGAGGCTCCTCTTTTCCTTGCCCCTCCTTACTGCTGCTGAACTGCACTTCCAGATATCACAGAAGGACCAGGACACGGCTGTGGTCACGGAGGTGGAGAAAACACCCCAGCCACCACACCAGGTGAGGTGGCAGGAGCAGTAAGCCCCACAACCACTCCCCTCCACCTCCTTGCTCTGCTACTTTGCTGCCCAGAACATCATGCAAAAAACCAGAGCTGCTCTGTGTATGGTAAAACTGTGCTGACGGGGCAAATTTCTGGGTGCTCGGTTGCATCTTTCGTTTCTGCCTCACCCATGACTTCCCAGGAAATCTGCAGCAGTTCGGTGTTTGTGAGGCCGCTTCCTCCGGCACGCACCGCCTGGCGTTGGCCAGCGTGGGCTCTGACGCAGCCCCGCAGTGCTGCAAGCCCTGTCGCAACCCCGCTGTGCTCATCGCCGCTCCTCGTGGGAACCCAGCGCTGTTGACTGGTGCCGAGACTTCTGCAAGGCTCACGCTGGAAAAAGAAACCAGATTCTGGTACCGACCGGAGAAAAGTCAGTTAAGGGTGAGGGGTTTTGTGAGGTGCCTGCGGTCACTGGGAAAGGTGGAAGTGCTCTAGGTCCTTGTTCATTGAACAGTGTCACATTAGCAGGGAGATGGGGGTTAGGGTCCCACCTGGGCCTTGCAGAGAAAAGTTCTGACAATACTTTGACTGAGTTTGGGGAGCAAATAACCAACGTGCTCCCTGACTAAAGCCTTAAGCCCAGAGAGGCCTCTGGCATCGGGCTTCTGCTTAACTGGGCTGCCAGAATTGCCATCTCCTGACTGCATGACATGGCTGCATAAATGTCCTACGTGACCGGTCAGACATCTCTGGAGCCTGCAGTCCATCTCACAGGTGCTTCCTTCTCTCCACTATGTAGGGAAACTGGGGTGCCTCCAGGTGGCAGCCCTGTCCACTCAAAAGAGGGGTTTGTTTTTCCCTTGAGATGACAAGGAGACATCAGTAGTGGAATTAACTTGGGATTTAGTCCACCTTAGCAGCGTGGTGGCAGGACGATGCTATATGTGCTAGTGGTGATGCTCCCTGCTTCCATAGAATAGCCCAGCACCCGCAGAACTTGTCCCAAACCAGATGTGGGCTCTGGGCTCTGCCAGCCCATGGACAGGGTGGGCAGACTGACCCCCCAGCCTCCACAGCAGCCTTGGTCCTGCCAGGGACCTGCTGGCAAGAATCACGGGGACAGATGGACGAGTGTGAAACCAAGCACAGGCCTTAGTGATTGAAGCGTTTAATTGACTGGTTACAGATAGGAACCTGCAAATATAATGTAAAAATATAATTAGCTAAAAAAAAAAAAAAAACCCAAAAACCAAAACCACCAGGAAGTAAACACTGTGGTGGTCTATAGAAGTAACCACCACCACCAGCAAACAGCCTTCTGGAACTGGCTGGTAAGGTCACCATCTACCCCCTTTTGTGCCTAGGGCATACCTAGCAGCTATTGGGAAGAGAGGTGGAAAGCTCAGGCTTCAGCCAGCTCTGCACCACCAGGATTTAGGTGGTCAGGCACCACGAGCAGGTTCTTGGTGAGAAGTCAGATACCTGTGGGTAGCAGCTGAGGGGCTCTTTGCAAAACCTGAGCTTGATCCCTTTGTGGATCCAGTCAATAACACCTTGAAGGACTTCTTAAAGGAGTTTAAAATAGCAATAAACCATTTACAAGTTGACAGTGGTAATGAAATTTGGGTGTTCCCAATATTTACAGCTCAGTTTCTATGCCCAAAAGAAGGATCAAAATCCAAATGTTTTGAGGATCTAGCTAGCTCATTGCTCACAGGTGCTTTATGGTATTCAGGAAAATGCCCTGTTTTCTGACCAGAAAGGAGACTTGTAGGCTGATCACGCAGAATTTGAAGTTTTGCTTTAATGCAATGAAAGAAACAACACAAAGAGCTGGTGTCTGAATTCTGGTTAGTCTAATGATAGAAATCCCTTTTATTCATGCTTTTAATTAAGGATGAGTTTTTGTTTCTGTCACAATGCACAGAATTATTTCTAAATCATATTTGAGGCTTCCAGCAGAAGAGGTTAACTAACACTGTGAACTCATCCACCCAGGGGAGCTCTGAATTAATGTGGTATTTGAGTGGGGAGATCAAAGCACTGATACCAGATGAAATGCTATTAACAGTTTTGCACAAACAAAAATCTTCCAGAAATTTTGGTGCAAGACATTGGAACTGAGCAATGGCTGTGGCTGGGGAAAAGGTGGCTCCATCCCAGTGCTAACTTTGACTGTCGAAGCAAGGGCTGAGGGGAACAAATCATTCACCAACAGTTGTGGATATATTGGCCATGGTCAAGTATGTAATGTGCCATTGGAGAAGTTGCAGGGCAGCAGCAGAGGCAGCGCTCCGCTAACCTGCACCATCTTCTCCCAAGTTCCCCGATGAAGACAAATGCTGAGGTGTGTTGCTGCAGTTTGGATGTTTCAGCTTCCCATCTTGTACTACAAGCTTCCTGCTTCTTTTCCCACATTGTATCCCACTAAACAGTTAAGGAAGCTGCTCTACAGAGTGGTGGTTTTGGTTTGTTTGGGTTTTTTTCCTCTTTTTAACTAGAAAGCAGCCCAACTGGCAATGTTCCCTTCTGGATGGTGGTTCTGCTGTTGATAGTAAAAGTCAAATTCTTTAAATAAGCCTGAATTTGGTTGCCGTCCTTTCATCCCTTGTTGCTTTGCTAAAAAAAAAAAAAAAAAAAAAAAGAAAAAGTAAAAAAAAAAAAAAAGTATTGCAGAGAGACTCTGCATTTTTCAAAGCCTGCATATCTATCTTATGGCAATATTTTCCTAACTCCACAACTGAGATCAAGTCAACAACTTATAAGGGTAGGCTTAGGCCACTAATTAAGCAAGAACTCTAGGAAAGGTTTAAGTGGGATCTACAGCATTGACCTGTCCTTTTTCAAATGCCAAGTTTATATACGTGACCATGCATTTCAAATGGGTCAAGAGAGCTTGGCTGTAAGTACCCAACACATTGCTGTGAATTAATATTTAATCAAATGTGCAACATAGGGCCGAATATTAAAGCTTATCTTTGATTTTTACTTCCATGATTTTCTTGGGTTTCAAAAACCCTCTGAAAATACTTCAGAGTATTTTCATATTTTTATTTTATGTAATTATATAATATTTCAGAGAAACTAAATTTCATAATAGTTTTACTCATATGATATGTTTCTTAGCTGTGATTAAAGCTACTGAGAATGTAAATCTACAAAGGGAAATCTGAGCATGACCTCATCAGCATAAAGTATGTGGGAGACTAATTTAGTTACATCCCTATTAGTAATGACAAATCAAATTGTTCCTCCTGTTAAATCACTAATATAGCAAGGTTTTGCAACTCAGCACATAGCACGCACGATAAATCAGTTCAGGCTGTACGCAAATACCGATGACTGCTTTATATCTGGGTTAATTTCTGATTCCAAACTACTTCAGTGCAGTTCATTTGAGCCACCCTAGTTCCCTTAATACCTGGAAAGAAAAAAAAAAAATATAAAGTTAATCTCTACTCCCATGTACCATTTATTAAGCACTCAACATTTATAACCCTGCAGCTGATTGCTTAGCAACGTCTTTGGGAGGCAGGGCTCACCTGATGCGCTATCGGCCGCTCCTCTGTTGCAGGGGAAGAAGGTGGATGAAATGAGGTCAGGCAGTGTAAGCTTATCCCGCGCCGAGGGGCGTTCGCTCCGCTCCGTAATGAAATTAATCAAGGTCGTTTAATTTGATCCTGTTTTTATTGTTATAACGTGAACCTGTAATTTGAGGTGGCTCAAAGAGGCACAGTCTTATCTGTAATTATACCTTTATAATTACATTTATATTTTAAAGTAAACATTTTCATGTATTGCTGTAAATAGACTGTGTATGATGGAGAATAATGTTGTCTCATGCTGCTTTTCAGCCAGAGCTGCGTTACTGAAAACACGGGCTGTAAATGGGATGGGGGAGCGACTGAAGTCAGTCAGTTGTGTGCTGTCTAATTTAGTTTCATGAGAGTGTTTTATGTATCTTATGTCTTAAGGATAAAACTGAGCTTAAACCCCTACACAGGCCCAAAATCAAAGGCCAGGGCAATTGAAAGAGACAAAGAAGAACTGCTGTTTAGTCACATTGACTTTTAAAAATTGCAAAGCCAAGGCACAAAGCTTGTCTTCAACTGGCAAAGCTCTAGGAGTTTGTGGCGGCTGAAAAACCATGTGCCCGAGACACTTCCAGATGGGACGGCTGTGACAGCGGCGGGCAAGCAGCGAGGGACCAGCCCTGCCGATCCTGCAGGTGATGGTGAGGAAAAATTACATTGCTTGTTCTGTGTTTAGCATCTCACTTGGTGAGACCACGGTGCGGGTATGAAAGCACCTTTTGTCTGCACAGTCAATTTGGCTGCCTCCGTTCCCCCCCGGGCTCTGCTCACCAGCTGTCTCCGCGGCATGCATATGAGCTCCCTCCTGTCTCTGCTCCGGAGCAAACCAACTGGTTTCTCCCAAGGAGAAACCTCGACATAACTGACAGTGTTTTTTTCCAGGGCTTCCCAGACAGAAGAACCTGTCATGAGCTGGACCAGACTCTACTCTGGACCATCCTCCAACCACCCCAGGAGACCTCATGCCCAGCAACCTCCATGCTGTGCTGCAGAACCCAAAACACCTTCAAGTCCTGCTGCAAAAACACGATGCTGGCAGGCTGCCACCCAATCCTTTCATCGTTTGGAGAATTTCTAACTTTAAAAAACCCAAAAGGTCCCTGATAAAATAATTGTTGACCCAGGGTCCGTGGGGCTCTGCAGGGAGCTCAGAGGAGACCCAGACCAAGTGCTGCACAGCATGAAGGTAACCATTGCCCTTCAGAGAGTGCTGGTCCTTAGCGGTGTGGACACAAGCCAGCCCATAGCAATGAGCAATGAGTTAATGGTGCCTCCCAGGCGTTTTCCACAGCGGCAGCGAACAGCAGCCTTTGCCAAGTAGCCAACACTCAGCATTTCCTTTCTTCTCCCTGAGATTATTTCTGGACTTCTCAAACTTCTTCTTCCCTGTGGCTCGGTGCTCCGGCAGCAGAGCGGTGGGGACTCTCTGGAGCTGTAGAAGTGGGTGACGCAGAGGCAGGTGATGCAGCAGGTCCACGAGGACAGGTCTCCAGAGGCAGAATGAGGGTACCAGGCGTGGGGAGCCCAGAACGAAGGAAACAACAAGCCTGTGCAGGAACCAGAAAAATACAGTGACTGGAAGAAAACAGCTTGGAAACGAATCCCAACCCTACTCCATTTTGGAGGGAATCTCCTGAAGCATGTAAGAAAGCTAGCAATTTATGTTGAACAGTTGAAAAAGTTGAAATGTTTTTAGTGTAGTAAAAACTGAATTCAGAGATTTAGTGAGAAAAGGGGAGTGGAAGGGTCCTAAGCTCTTTACTTACTAATAACCTTGATGCAGCTACCAGCAATATCTTGAATATATGTCCCTCTCAGCAAACTAGTGCCAAAACTAGGAGCTGAACTCTAAAGGGCACAGTTTACATCGCCCTCAGGTACCTGGCTCAGCTCCCAGCAAAGAGACATTTTCCATTTCTCATCTATATTTACCTCATATTATATATATATATAATATATTTGTAACTAGGCATCTGTCTATACTTGGCTTGTTCCCCTCTCTATTTAAACATGTACCTGAGAAGAATCATGAACAATTTGCAGTGAAGCCAATCACCTGTCACCAGCAATAAAAGCACTGATAGAAAATGTTCCAGTACATCCCTGCAAAATGAGTATGTGAACACGGATTTGTGAAAGATGGACTAGAACTGAATGACAAAGGACCTGACAGGCGCTGCATGAACAAGCCACACAAGAACCTGAAGGCCCAGCCATCAGGTCAGTGTGCTTTATTTTAGCTTGCCACAGTATTTAGAAGTGACACGGTATTTTTGGAACTTTTATTTTTCAGTTTCTCATTTCTGATGGTTTTATATGAGACCACTGCTGTGAAAATACTTGCTCACCTCCAGATAAAAAAAGAAATCCGCTTCTCAAGATGTTTCAATTTGAGCACCCAAAACCAATGGTCATGCCTGAAAATTTTGGCTCCTTCACTCGCTATGTTGTCCCAGGATCCTTCAGAGGAGAACCTCCCCCTCCAAAAAATTGTGTAAACATGTACAGCCAAGTGACAGGGAACTGGACTCCATCAGACGAAACTGGAAGGGCTGGAAAAGCTTTTTGTGCCTTGTTTCATACGAGGTCTGGGCTGGCTGCGGTGATATCAGTGGCTTCACCGGCATCACCTCCAAAACTAAACAGCCCATGGGTTCCTGGTCACTCTTACTCTTCTTCAGCATCTCTGGTAACAACACATCAGCAGCAACCTTGGCTGTTTGAACAGAAGTCTCCCGTCTGCAGTCTGTTATTAAATTCTCTTATGTCTTTATTAGATATCAGATGTGATGAAAGAAGGTGACGTCTCCAGGGAAATCTTGCATGAGGTGTGGAGATGGGATGCTAATGGACTGGGGAAGACAGAAAGTCTATGAGTATAATGACCTGCTAACATCCCCATGAGAGTATTAAGATCCAGATCTTTTTTGGTTGTGTTTTTTTCCTCCCCAGTGGAAAAGGTGCTTGAGCAGTATATAGAACAAGGTACTTATCTCTTCCCTACTCAGTACTGCTTCCTCCTATTTTAAGAATGTTTTGGTGGTTTTGCCTTGTATTATTTTGCCATTCTGCGATCTCGATTCCTTTTATCTCACCTATTGGTACAACCGATGAGTTCTTTTTTCCATGTGACAGTTTCATTTCTGAGAAAAATGGCAAAATGACTGCAGAATCAGCATTTTAAGAAATAGTTGATTAAACAGGAGAGGGAAAGATGGATGCAGACTGCAGGACTAAACCCTGAGGAGCTGGTGTGCGGGTGCCAGGCAGCACAGTGGGGGTCTGCCCGAGGCAGGAGGAGGCAAACCCAGGGGCCCAGGTAAAGAAATAAATGGCTTAAAATATTGCACTGCATTACATTTGTATTCCTTAATTTAAAAAATGTTCAAAAAGAGGTAGGGTTGAAAGAACGTGGTTTGAATTATTTAAGGGCAGGTGCTTAAAAGCTCAGGAAATGCAGAGATATGGTTAAACCTATGTGTTCAGGAATGTTGTGTTTACATTAGCCTCAGCCCCCATCCCTCCTGGCACGTCCTGGATGCATGCACACGTCCTGCTCTTTCCTCCTTCCCAACAGGCTTCTCATGAGGGTCTGCAGATGTATTTATGATACCAGCAGTATTCATAAAGGCCAGTTTTCATACCAGAAACCCTCCTCCTTTCACCATGGCCACAGGCTCCCACCATGCGGATGGAGCTCCCACCAAGTAGCTCCTGCCCCCCCACCTCTTTGCTCTGGGGCCGCTGAGGCAAGGTCCCAGGAGCACCACGGCTGCGCTGCTTGGGAGCACAGGGCGAGAGCGGGCACATGGGAGAAGGGCCATTCATTAGACTTCTTAATGAACCCTTGCAGTTTGCAGTATGGCCCGAAAGATGCCTTTTCAATTGGGTTGAACATCAGGCAATGTCCCTCATTCTTAGAAGTCTGGGATGTATTTGAGGATTAAAGTGAATTAAAACACTCTGGAAGTTTAAACTGGGTTTTTCTTTTATTAAATATCCAGGGGACCAAAGGAAAAAAGGAAAAAAAGACTTCTTAAAGATCTCTTTAAACTCATTCTTAGCTGTAAATTAATTGGAAATTTGTGGCTCTTTCTAATCAGGATGCATTCTGCACTGCAGTGCTGCAGCCCAGTGAAGGATGTGCTCTGTCTTCTATATATGACAGAAAAAGGATCTTCCCCTTCAGTGCAAATCCCAGCCATAGCTACATGGGGTGAGGACAACTGGTTCTGCAAGAGAAGTCCATGTACTCCAGGATCATGGCTCGCACCCATCTTGTCACACTTCCAGGTCTGGCTCCGCTTTGCTCCCTGTAAGCAGGTCTCCCCCACGTCTCTCTGGGTGGGTGTACATGCTCTCAGCGCAGTCGGATGCTGCGCACACACACACACCTCCCCTTCTTTGGGAAAGCAAACCGAAGCGCAGTTTGCTCTCAGAATACGTCTACATTGCAGCTGTTATTAGCTGGCGCTCGGGCTCTTCTGAGCTCAGCAGTCAGAGGCAGCTGCTCGTTAACTGCACAGAAACCTGCGCCTTTACGAGGAAGGTGTGTTGTCGTTGGCCGGGTGGGCTGTGTTTCTTGGATTGCCTCAAAACTAGTTTTCTGCTTTAACAGACCTGAGTGGCTGATGATCTTAACATTTGCTCTAATTGCTGTTTAACTTCAGAGCTGGTTTAATGTGTGTAGCAGTAGTAGTTACAAAGAAAACACTCTACCAGAATTTAAATAATTAAAAAAAAATAAATCCCAAGCCTTTATACATATAGGGAGAGACTTTAGTGTGTGCGGAGGTTTTTAGGCTCTGGGTTTAAAACAGTGTAAGCACAGAAACAACCAAATTGGCCATAAGGGCAAGAGAGGTGGTGTCCTGCAAACCAGAAAGCAAGCAGTCTGTGCAAATTGCTTTCTAATGGATTTCTTAAGGTGTTGAAGGAGAATTGTTGGTTAATCTAACCTAAACCTAAGTTTAATTCTTGGTTTGCTGCAGTTTATGATGATGATGATTAGGAGCTGATGTAGGATTGCTGGAAACGGATAAAGTGCTAGTAAACCCCGTAATGTTTTATCTTTGATCTGCCTAAGCACAGGATCAGCGTGTTGACAGCCGAGCTGCAATTAGGACCTGGCTCTCTGATTGCAGGAACCGGCACCGGGGTAAATCTCTGATTCAGCAGAGTATTTTGGCACAAGCCGAGCACGAAGTGCACAGGCAGGACAGCAAAGTCTCTTACTCCTTTTTAGCCCACTCACACTGCTCGGAGCTCTGTGCACACCTCTTCACAACTGTCCCTTATGTATGAAGTTTTGCTCTCCTGCCTTCAGACCTGGGAAGAGCTGGGAGATGCAGAAGGGGTGGCAGCCTTGTGGAAAGCCTGGTCCTCCCTCCTGTCCCAAAAACAAGAGGGAGCACCTCCAATGGAGGTGAGCGATGTTATACCCCACAGCAGAACCACAGGCAGGCACCTTTTCATGGCCTGCCCAGGCTGCAGGTAGGACAATAACCAAAATCCAGCTAACATCGAACTGGAAATGTAAGGTTTTGGCTTAAAGAAACTGTATGCCCAGAAGATCTGGTGGGGAACAAGAAAGCCCAAGAAACTACCAAAAATCATAGGCGCTCCACGGTGACATAATTGTGTGACTTAGCAACAGGGCTCCCATGGGGATTAAGGAATGCATCTGAGCAAACCAGTGATTTATTGCTGCAAACCATGGCATGGACACAGAGTGACCTGCACTCCTGCAAACAACCCCTCAGCACAGGCAGCTCCACAGATCTTGTCGGCTTCTAGGAAATCAGTCTTGTGTCATGTCAAAAACCTTTCCTTATTCCTGATGCCACAGGTCAGTGGAGGCCAGAGGGTGAATGGGGCATTGCTCTCCACCAGAGCATCTCCGGGGGTCTGTGTCTGCTGGGGCTAAGCTGAGCTGTGATCCTGCCCTTTGGGGAAGCAGAGGAGCTCCAGTCAGTCTCAGCCTGGCTTACATCTTTTTGTACTACCAAATAACGTGTACTCAAATCTTCTGTGCTCGGATGTCTACAAGATAATACAACACCCCTCCTCTGCTTGGGATGTCTTTTAGAAGCACTGAAGAACAGCGTAAACAACTGCCCCGTACTTACCGTGAAAAATGCCACAACTATTCCCTTGCAGCAATACAGATAAGCGCTGCTGCCACCAACCCGGCACACAAATTTATCAGCCAAGTTTCTCTCCGTTGGCACGACCCTTTTGTGATATCACACATGAGCCAAATTAGTATTCTTGGGATGGCAGGGAGTGCTTTTTCCTCCAAGTATTTCCACGAGCAGCCAGGCTCTGGTGGTGCAGCCGAGCCCTGAGCACAAGGAACTGGTTTCCCCCATCTCCTTCATCTGCGGCTTGGCTGAAGGCTGGGGTGTGCAATTGCAGGTATTCTATGCCTCTTCTTTTTTTCTTTTTCTTCTTTTTTTTTTTTTTCTGCTGGAAGAGGTCATTTGGGATCTTGCTTCTGTGATTTCAGGGTCCCCACATGCCCTTCCCTTTCTGGCCATCAGCTGTCAGCAGGGCTGCAGGAGCTGGTCAAGCTGAAGCCATCTGAGACACGGACTCCTTCAACGATGGAGCAAAATGATTTTTTCGTAAGTGAAGGCCTACCATATAAAGTGAGACTTACCTCAGCTGCTGAGTTCCCTTGTGTTTTGACTGGCTTTCTAATGTCTTGGGATGTGTATCTTTATTTGCAAATAACTTTCACTGACAAATGACTGAGGGCCTCTGGGTACAGCTGTTCTCTAAAATCAATGACACTTTTGAGCCATCAACGCCTCCATCCCAACTGTAACTCAGCTGTCCTGCAGCGGTTAAATACAACCAGGAATTAAAATACTGGGTTTGGGGTTTTTTGTGTGTTTTGGCTTCTTTTGGTTTTTTTTTTTTTTTAATTCTCACTGTGAAGCACTGAGACTTTATGTCTTTCTGTCTTTGAGTTCAAACTAATGCCAAGGGAATCATTCAGTGAATGCTACTAAATATTTGTTCAGGATGGGAACCTCCAGCACTGCTTCAGCTGAAAGATTTTCTTCTGTGCAGCCCTGACTGACAGAGTTTTCCTCTCCCTTTGTAAAAGCAGATTTTCATGCTGTTGTTTCAACAAGACTTGAAGGTTTTGCACCCCTGGGGCCATTGCGTAGCTGCTGGAGCTCTCCTCTATTGGCAAACTTTCTTTCCTTACAGGTTATTAATACTTTCTTCATTAGCAATTGAAGATTGCAAAATGAAAACCGCATACATCAGCCATGGACTCATCGGAGATAAGTTTGTGAATGTAAAACATCATCGTGTCATGACGACGAGCAGGTAGCAAATGTCTGCTCTCTGCTCCCCCCCAAGCAGTTGCAGGTGGTCCAGCTGTTTATCGGCCTGGTTTATGAAGTACCAGGTAGCGCTATCAGCCCAAAAAGTCTTTCATCATAGCATTTAAGATCCTTTCTCAGGTGTCTCTACCCTTTTGCTTTGTCACCTGACGCCCTCCCCTATCTGTGTGTGTCTGTAAAAGTGTTAATATGGCAGCTCATATGAAGATGCCCACAGCTTTAGATAAAAATATTTAACTGCCCTTAAGATGCTACCCTCATCCTATGGGGGAATTGCCGCCTTTTCTGCTTCCTCTGGTCTGTATTTACCCTGCGTGGGCTCACCAAAACCTGTTAGCAGGAGCCACCAGCTCAGGAGCAAGGGCACAGGGTGCACCCATACCCACAGCCAAACATTTGCCAGAACCTCTGGTGCCAGCTGTGCTGGCTCCCAGCTCCTTCCACCACTGGCCAAGCCTTACAGGGCTGGCACCGCCAGCCCCGTTGTGCAAGGAGTGCAGGAACCTGAAGGGGAACAAAATGGAGGTAAACGCCTTGGAGATGTGAAGCAGAGTGATCGGAGCAAATCTTCATGGGGCTGCATCTGTGGGTACCACAGGCCAGCGTGAGCAAGCATTTCCATTTCTCTGCTGGTGTGTCTGATGTTCAGATCTGTCTCATGCGGTGCGACGTCTGTGACACTGGAGCAAGCACCCACACCTTTCAGCAGAGGTGTCTAATTAAGTTCGTGAACACTAATTGCTTAGGCTGAGCAGGGAGGGTAAGACAGCCTTTTGCTTGGGAACCATGGAAAAGTTACATGCTAGCACTGTGCAAACTGAGAACTGTGTAAACAGAACAGATAAATTATCCTCTAAGTTACGAATGGGCTCAGAAGTAGAGCTCCGGCCAACCTTTGCATTAGATAGGAACAGCTGCATACACCATAGCCTCCAGATTTCCATAGAAACTTGGATCAGCCGTAGATTATCTTCATTTTGTAAATGCTTTAATTATTATACTATGATACTGTTCTGTAGGGATTGCAATGCTGAAGCCAAGGCTCCGTGGAAGCCACATTTTAAAAGCAGTTTCCCTAGACCATATTTTAAGAAAAGCAGTGCTGGTTTAGGATTAAGACTTATGGTTTCTGAAAGATTTTCTTTTTTTTTTTTTTTCCATGCTACTGCATGCACTCTTAAATAAATAAACTCCCACTGAGCTTGCTACTCCAGTGGGACTGGATTGAACTTCCCAGGCATGCATGAATTATAAAGTCAGATATATGTTCCTGCCGAGAGGAGAATTACTCGCAGAAACCATCTACTGATGCACGTAGCCTGCCTTAGTCGCTTGAAAAATAAAACCCTGGGTGCGTGCGGGTGCAAAGAGCCAGTGCCGCACCCGGACGGGAACCAGCCCTGCATTGCCCCACACAGCCGTGTCACTCCCCGGCTGTCGCAACCCCTCTGCGTTGTGGCCAGGGAGATGGCCCTGCAGATTGCAAAAGGGGTTGACAGGATGTGGCTTCTGCGTGCGCAGCAGCTGCGCCGGCGCCAATGTTTACAAGATCAGGTACCGATGTGGAAGCGGAGTCCGGCAGGCGGCCCTGGGAGATCTGGTTAGATCAAAGGCTTTCCCACGGTGAGGGCTCCCGGCACGGCGGCAGCGTGCCTCGCATGGCAGCGGTGAGCGTGTCACCACGTCCACACCACCCCTGGGGTCCATGCTGGGCTGGAGAGGTCCTCTTTGGCTTAGCTTTCGCAACGGCAGCCTGAGGATCCAAGCTGCAGGCGTTGCTGTCGCTTGATGCCACCAGCTGTATATAGGTTGTCCCGTCCCAGTGTGGTGCAGACACAGGTGTGAAGGTGACCATGCGGCTGGGAGCCTGCCCCGCCTGCAGAGAGGGGCCAGTGGCTCCAGCAGCGGGTGCTGCCACCAGCGCTGCCCTGCTGGTGCTCTGCCCCTGCCCAGCCCCTCTCCCTGCCCTTTCCCTGCCTGTCTCCCAGGGATGCAAGGTCCTGAGAATCAAACCTACCCCTGTGCTCGAGAAAATGCCCCTTAAATACCATATCCGCCTGGGACAGAGTCAGTCCAGTCTCTCAGACAAGGTGAAGCTTTTTTTTTTCCCTCGCAGGGCAAGTTTTGCTTGCTTTTCCCTGCGGGGCAGGTGGGCAAGGGGGAGCTGAGCACCAAACCCCCAAGCTTGTTGCTTCTTACAGGTTTTGAGCCAGCCACAAGTCTGTGGTTCTTCATGTGCTTTCTCTATAAAACGCTGTGTTTTGCTGTCCTACGTTATAAGGAGCAGAGATGCTGGCGGGTGGGGGACGGTGCAGCCCAGTGGTCGCACCAATGTTCCCACAAGGCTTAAGTCAACAGAAGATATTTGCCCAAGCCCAGCAAACTGCGAATTAGAATACAGCTCCTAACAAAACAGAAATCCTCCTAGCCTGTGCTTTGCTAGTCATTGATTGAGGCAGAGTGATGAAATACTTGGCCTTTCTCGCCCTGATAAGCGCTTTATTTTTAGACTACCTTTTGGCATCGCTTCGGCAGCTGGTCCTGCAGGCTGGGCTGTCGCCTCCGGCTCCCAGCGCACACGCAGACCCTGCTGTCGGCACGTGCTGGCCTGTCGCTGAGCCCTTCCAGCTCCTAATTTACACTCCAGGACAAGATGTCACTGCAAAACATTTGCTTTGTTGTGCCTTCGTCTCCCTCTCGCCTTTTGCTGCCGTGCTGTATCATGCCATGACTTTTTGCAGAAACAATTTTCTGGTCAGTTCAGCAAAAAGCATCCTACGACTTCGCTTTTCTCCAATTCCTTCCACCAAACTGAATATTTTAAGGGCACTTCAGGGTAATTTGTTAAGACAAGAAAATGCCTGGCAGGATACTGTTCTGTGCAGGGGCAGCCGCGTGTGCAGCACCCTCTGGCTCTGCCTGAGATGACAGAAACCAGCCGGCTGCGTGTGCCTGCTGACAGGGCGCTGGGTGAATGCTTAGGTGTCCGCTCTGGGTATCCCAGGCAATCCCAGCATGTCCCAACCACAGCCCACATCAGCATATGGGGGCTGACCGTTCCTGAAAGCTGCCACCAGCACGAGCTGCAGATCCCCAGCTTCTCCAGCTTGGGATGCTCTGGGGCTTTTTTGTCAGCGGTGCAGTAACAGCAGCAGGGATGGGAAAATTTGGGACCCATGTTTTTCTGCTTGGAAATGCCAGTGCGTTGAGAAATGAATTTTCTTGTAGAAATGGTTTGAATTGGACAAAATTACATTTAAATAGGGAAAAACTGGTAACAAGCAATTTCAGTTTCTATTTTGGAATGTTTTGATTCAATGTCTTTCAGTCTTATAGAAAAAGATAGTGTATGATTTTAAAGGCCTGCATCAGATTTCATAGACACCAAACACTTTGATCTACCTGAAGTTAAACAATTTTGGAATTGCAATCCATGGCAAATTCATTATCTGTTTTTGAGTGGAAAACAAATTCCAAAATTGCAGATTTTTCCCATAAAACAAAAAAACTCACCCCTGTCTCCCTCCCAGCTCTCCATTCAGAACAAAATATGTAGCTCGGTTCCCTGCAGGAACACAGAGCTACATTTATAACCAGCTTGGTCCCTTTTGCCCTACGTCTCAGGCTGCTGGATTTCCATGTGGGATTTCTTAGATGTGTCAGGTTGACCAGCCACGTGCTGGGCAGATGCATTGCACTGGGGCTGTAAATCAGAGGGGTCCAGGACCCGGCAGATTTCCTGTGCCTGCTCTTAGCCCCTGCGCAGACCATTCCCATCTCCTGGCCTTTCCCTATGGCACAGCAGTCCCGGTACATTTGCTGTCCCATGATTTCTGCTGGCACTTCGGAGTGTTTCAAGGTCTACACCAGCCTATGAAAACCCCTTGACAGCAGAAAAAGACCTTAAAGTCCAGCCAGACAAACTTTCCCAACAGAAAAAAAGAAGTTTCTCCAGGGCGATATCTTCTACGCAGCATCTTCATTAAGCACAGGTGAGGAGGGTAAGTCTACCTTGTAAAACACTCACGTTTTCTCCCAAGAGCTTTTCCATCTTCCCCTGCTATAGCTGGTCTTTCTCCACCCTCTTCTTCACCAGTAATTAGATGTCAGACTGCAAAGCTGCTCGTGGAAGGGCTCTCGGCTGCCTCGCTGTATCCCACACGCACTGGGGATCGTGCTCATCGTTAGTATGATTATTACAGTAGCATCTAGAGAGCTCAGGCATTGTGGCAGGCATTGTGCAGACGTGTAGGAAAATGTCAGTCTTTCCCTATGGATACGCAATCAAAAGCAAGATTCAACAAGAGGGAGGCAAAATTAGAAGGAAGGGTTGGTGCGAGGGATGGGCAGCCAAACCGACCACTGCTGCTCGCTCTTTGAAGCGTTGGATAAGGTCGATAAATGGAAATGGGCTCCATCAAAAGTCATTAAATGTTGTAAAATCTTAGGCTAGTTACAGCCTTTATTTATTTACTTTTCTCAGCGGTACAATTTTGAAAGGCTTTGAAGTCCTGTTTTCTGAAATCACTTGGGCAACCAAAGTCCCAGAGACTTTCAGGGCGATGGGAACTCCTGGATCCCTTTGCTGCTGTAAGAAGCAGCACAGTGTTTCCTCCTTCATCTAAAGATTTTTGAATACTGCAGCTGGGGTCAAACTTTTTAAGTTATGTATGGGGGGAGGAGAATGAGAGTGATGCATCTAAAAAACACCCCAAAACTTTACCTAAATTTTTCAATTTATATGGCATTTATGACTTTTTTTCAAAGGTGATGCTGCTAAGGTCTTTATATACCAGTAAAATGAGAGTTTATGTGAAAATTATTTTGATACTTTAGATGTACTAAAAAAACGTTTCAGCTTACATAGGCCTCTGCTCAGTTTGTGTGTTTATAGGTATTTGGGGGAAAAAAAATAGCCGGTTTTAGCTGTTTGTGAATCTCTAAGGACAATGTTCATTAACACAGCTTCTGCAATCAGCCACTATGTCCCTGCGATTGGCACCATTCTGCAGTGTCGGTGTGCCAGAAATCCCCGTCAGTGTCCAGGAGGGATGACCGGGAGGGGTTACCACACGCTGAGCCACAACGGAACAAGAGCTGAGGTATTTCCTCAGCATGATCTACAACTCTTACAGAAATCAGTTAATGTGTGGACAGGTGAAAAAAACAAACCCTAAATGTCTTTGGAAAATCCCCAGAGCATTCAGGGTCTGTTTAGGATGGTTGTTTTTCAAGGAGCCTTAATGTGGTCCTTTTTTGACAGGGGGAGATGTGCGTGCACATCCTCTTCAAGCGCTGATGTCCGAAACCTGCCCGTCGAAGATGCGATGCTGTCAAGTCACAGGAAGTGGCAATGAGTTGATCTCAGTAGGTGGGTATTTTCCATGCAACCAAAAGCACGACACGAGAGCTTTGCAGAACTGCAATCCTGAAAAAGCTTGACTGCTCCCATTCAGAGGCAATAAACAAGAATTTTTTACTTTGTCTTTACCACTGATAAAGGGCTCGTGTGCCCCAAGGACACCGAGCTGAGGGAGAAGGAGCAGAGGGAGGAGCACTTGAAAATTTGGCTTCAGTAAATTGTTCCTTAAATTCAATGAGTCATGATTTTCTTTTGGTGCATGTGGCGCTCTGTGCATAAACTCCAGCCCAGTCAGAAAAATACCTCTCAGTCATTCGTGAGAGCTAGTAATGGTTTCCCAAGGATTAGTTCCTCCTAAAAGATACTGTCTGCATTCCTTTGGAAGATGCCCTCCCACAGGCCCTCTCTTACAGTGCTGCACTAAAAATAGTGCTCAGAGCTTCATTGCGACAGCTCCATGTTGCAATTTTTATGGTTAGGTAGGTAAAGTCACTTTAATTCAGCCAGCTCCATCCACTTAAATTTGCATGATAATGTTGTTAATTATCCATGTATTTCAAACCCAATAATGATTTCACAAAAAGATAAGACAGGGTCCTGTTTTTCTTTCCTTATATTTTAAAAATGCGCATAGACTTTGCATAATTAAAATGCCTTTTTTTTTTTTTTTTCCTGGAATGGAGATTCATATCTATTGCAGGTTGAAGTGCAAGCTCGTCTGCACGCTGGGATGCCGTCCCCCAGCTGCTCGCTCGGCGTGTGCGCTCCGGCAGACCTGACTCACCGTAGCTTGCTGCCACACCGGTGACCGAAGGAAGCTGCTGGGAACGTAACTCCGATCCAGGTTAATGATCACTGCAAAAGGCTGTGCAAAATGAGCTGCTGCCCGGCTCCTCTGTAGCTTTGCTGCGGGGTGGCACCGGTGGTTGGGCCGGGCAGCAGCTCGCCGCCTGGAGAGCAGATCCTTTCTCTTATCTCTGCGCAGATCAAGCGGCTGGTGGCAAATGGCGCTTTCTCATGGGCTGCCGCTGTCAGCAAATTTGGTCGGTCTTCACAGCACATTTAGTCCTTGACCTTCCCTGCAGTCTGTGCAGGTGCAGAGGTCGGGGCAGGCAGGAGCTCCTGGGTGGGAGCAAGTGCCCTCGATGGGGACGGGGCAGGCAGCACTGGGTGTCCCGCAGCCACTGCAGATGTTCAGCCCTTGCCTAACCATGCACACCCGGAGCAAGGCGCTGCCTTAGAGAGCCCCAAAACCCTTCCTGGCACAAAGGAATAATAAACACAGGGGATATTTTTCCACCCACCTTTCCTTGCATCTCTTTTTAGCGCATCAGCCCACTGCTTCAGAAAATGTAAAGCACTCTGTCTTTTCTGGGTGAGAAAAGCAGCACCTTTTTTCCATTTTAAAAATGTCCTTGTGGAAATGGCATTGTACCCCTGCTTCTCGGTGGCATGGCTTGCTCTGAAGTGCTGGTCTTGTCCCTTCTCCAAAAACCAGACAAGGCGTCCAAGGACAGAGGAGCACTCCCTATGCCTGTGCAGGAGCAGGACAGTGCCTAGTCTAGATGCCAGGTAGATGGTTAATGAGATTACAGCACTGGGGAACTGAAACTATTTCCTTTGAAAAGGCAAAAGATCAGATCTGCTGCTCCCTTTACACTGTTGACTTTGTTTGTTTTGCGTAAGTGGTTACTGGGCTGGCATGTGGTTGGGTTAAAAAAAAAAGCCTCTTGGCCCTTCAAGATGAGGAAACACATCCAATGTTGAAAGGAGGTTGTGAGGGTGTTCAAGAGGCATCCTCCCCCTGGGAGAGGGAAAGGATGCTCCCGTGGGGACCTGAGCGGTGCCCAGTGCTCCCGACGTATCTGAGACAGTCAAAGCTCCATGTCTGCTAGTACTTGAACCAATGTTAATTAAAGCATTTTAATGAGGATGTTTTGAGAACTGCATGTTAGTCTGTGCATGCCCTTCGTGAAATATTAAACATCTCTGCCCTTTCGGCAGCGTCCTCCTCCCCAGAAGGTCTTCCTGCAAATGGGGTTTGACACTCCTGATAATTTCAGAGCTAAAGAAACCCGGAGAAATAATCTTCTACAAAAATCTTAATGTGATCTTTGATGTTGCAGTCAAAGAAGCACATGCCAGAAAATGTTTTGCTCTCTTCAGTTCATCCTCTGGTAGTGTTTGTTGTTATTTTCCCGTCAGGCGTGACAACAAGCAGCTGATTAACTCATTAGCCAAGAGCATCAAAGTGCAGGGCGAGAGCATGAAATCTGCTCCTGCGTCCTCCAGCCGCTCCTTGCAGCTCGGTGTTTTCTGCAGGGCCTCTCTGAGGCACAAAAAGTTGTCTCAGTTACCCATGGGCAGAAGCGTGCCCTGTCTTTCTCGAGCCCGGTCTCCACACTCAGATGGCTGTGTCGGAGCATCTCAGCCTCCATCCGAGGGGACAACCCACGCTCCAGCCCATTGCTCATCATCCAGCGGGCAGAGGTAGCCCCACAGCGTGCCCCCCCATACCCTCAGAAAAACACCCCATACCCTATGCCAGGAGCTCGTACGGGTCACGTTGCCTGGAGGGTCCCCTATGGAGACCACAGCCATGGGACAGCGAGGGAAAGTGCCACATGGTGATGCTCCAGGTTGAGAGGCCAAACATCACTTGGTGGGCAGGCGATGTAGAGAGCGCGCATGTGGTTTTTCAAAGCTGCTCCTAACTATGCAGCTCACTGCAGCTGCGGGAGCAACTGGTGATGTTGAGTTTCTCTTGCAGGTCCAGGTCATATGAAATCACGCTCAAGGCAGTAGTTTGCACCTGAGTGCTGCTGCTTTGGGTTGAAGGCTACCACGGTATTTGCTCCCCTAAGTGGTGTGCTCCATCTCGGCGTGGCTATTGCCCCACCTTAAAAAGGCCAGCAGTGCCCCAGATCTTGCTGGTGGAGGGTAAGGTGATCTGTCCGTCATCTGTATACACCTGCAGCCCTTCAGAAGCAAAGGATTAGCAAACAGTTTGTTGCACTCATGGTAAAATCTTGCAGACCCAAGTATCTGTCTACGCAAGCCCTGCAGGTGTGGCACAGGAGCACAGTGAGCCCATGGCCTCCCAGGAGTGCTGCCGCACAGCAGACACCCGAGAGATCACCAGCAGGGACCCATCAGGTACCCAATGTGTCTTGTTTTCTACCTCCTCTCACTCCTACCCCAAGGTCATGGCCTCCCATCCTCTCTCCTCTTCACCTCCAACATAAACCTCCATTTACACCCCCACAGCTTCTGCCTCCTCCTTGCTTGCACACCTTGACCCAGCGCCTGGGCCCCAGCTGCGCAGAGCACAACAGGACAAAGCCAGCTCTGCCCAGGGGCCTCACCACACTGCCAAAGCCTCCTTGGCTTTAGCAGCCTCCTAGAACTGCCACCACCCATTAGGCATGAAGTGTCCACCCCACCCACAACCACCGTGGTTCGCCTGGCTTCCTGAACACCTCTCCGGGCAGGAATCGCCGCAGCCCAGTGGGGCTTGAACGGCGCCCAATGCCATCCCAGCTGGATGCCTGGGACACAGGAGCCTCCTGAGCTGAAGAACGGCTGGGATTTATTGGCAAGGCTGGGTTCAGGTCCATTGTGTGTGGCACTGTCACAAAGGGAAAAGACCAGATCTTGCACCTGCAGAGCTAAAAGGGACTCACAGCTTAGCGCCTTGTTTTTCTCCTGGAGCAAAGGTCTTTGCAAGGACATTGCTCACACTGGCAGCACTGGGGGATGGAAGCTGTTCCTGGAGAACTCATCAGAAAGGTTGAAGGGTTGGCAGCGTAACCAAAGGCGAAATGAAGGAGAGGAGCCTGGCAGGATTAAAGCATTCTTACGTGGCTGAATCCCCCGACTCCCAGCCCTGGCAGTGGTGCCACGGCTGAGCTCCTGGTTCTCCAGTGATCCCCCCTCTCCCACAGCCCAGCCAGCCTGTGGCTCATTTAGCACCAAGCGAAAAATCCAACACTGAGGCCCTTTATTTTGCAAGTCTGCAACACAAACATGCCTCTTTGCAAAGACCAGTGTGCACTTGCGCACCCACCACGGGCTTCATCAGCACCTGAAACCCTCCCCTGACATGGTGCTCCACAGAAGGAGACGTAAGGAGACTTAATCCCACATGAAGTCATGCGAGGAAATGGTTATATTTTTTTCCCTTTACATAAGGAGCTGCCACAGTGCTCCTGAGAAATAGATATCCAACGGCAAGCTGCAGGCAGTGTCAGATGACAGATACATGTTTAAATAATGTCTTTATTCCAGTTCAGCTGAAAAAATAATTACTGAATTTGGGTCTTAAGCCAAGAAGTACCTTTGTTTCTGAGTGCTCATTGATTAAAACATCTTGTGCTTTCAGCTGGGTTCTAATAAAGACATTACATTACCCTTCACACACAGCATTCAAATAATATCTTTATTTGGGAGGAGAGAGGAATTTAGAGAGTGACCTTAATGTTTCTTGAGATTTGAAGAATTTCACCCGGCCTAGAGAAACTCCTAAACTCAGGGATTTCTGCTAGAACAGGAAGTTTCTCCCGCATTGTTATCCAGCAAAACGAGGTCTGGATTATATTTAGCCCCATTCATTCAGCACAATGAAAAGTAAGACTCCAGCCAATTTCCTTAAGCAAGTTTATTAATAAGCGGTAGTTGTTTGGTGGCTGGTCATTTCTAGGTGGCTGGGGAAGAGGATAGATGCAGCACAGCCTCCCTTCCTCCTCCGAACGAGGTTCCCCATGGATTCGACCACTCAAAGCACTTTATAACCTCTGCGGGGTACCTGTGCGTGCCTGGCAGCCTGGACAGTGTCCCAGGTACAGCTCCCAGCCCTGCCTCGCTCATTGCTGCTTGCTGGCCCCTGCTTCACTGGAGCTGCAAACAAACCATCAGGGACAGTTTAGCAGTTTTTAAGCTGGAGTTAATCTTCCAGGGGCTCCTAACTGGAGGCTCCAGGCAGCTCTGTGTTGGACTGTTCACGCTGCAGCTGCTGCGCCGAGGAAGCCCCGCTCGCCGCAGGTACTGCAGTAACGGTGCAGATTCCCAGCACATGGCAGCACACAAAGGTCAGGAGCTTGGGTCAGTGAGGGTACCTACAGCCTGGCTGTAAATTCTGGCTTCATCCATTGCTTTCTGTCTATCCAAAGACAAATCGCTTGGGGTATGTCTCTGCTGAGGGCTAGAAAACAGAACTTAAGGTGGTTATATGCACAACAAACTTCATGACTCCATAACTTCACCTCAGAGTATCTGTAGTGTGTTTAAGATGTGCTGAGCTCAAAATATCTCCTGCCTGTGCCCAACTAATTGAGACTGTGTGACTTGAAGTTCAAGCTTGCCCTCAAGGACTGAGGTCCTTACCACCCGCTTCCATTTGTAGTCATCAAGGGCAGAGGTCTGGAGCTGAGTGTCCCTGCAACGTTTTCAGCAGTGGGATATACTCCCCTTGAGGCCCCAAACAAAATTCAGGCAATACAATGTCTTGGCTTTGCTTGGACTGGAAAAACTAATTGCTTTCCTCCCAGAGGGAGTGATGGTGGAGGAGGGAGTGAAGGCGACCTCTGTGCTTCTGCGAAAGCAAAGTACAGCAATATGTGGCTGTCCTCTCTCAATCTAGGAGCCATGGCAGCGTGCCTTCGCAGGCTATGGGTGCAAGGGAAGAAAGGACCCAGGAAGCAGCGCGTGGCAACCACAAACCATCGCAGCTGGAAGTCAAATGCAGAAGAAGGAGTGGTATCAGTCTAACTTCTCCCTAAAAACTGTAGATGTCCATGTACAAGAAAGAAAAAATATCTGGTACTCTGGAAACCAAACGCCAGTCCTGGGAAGGTGGTGGTCAGCATGGTCATGGGTCCTTTACTGGAACAGCTGGAGCAGTTTTTTCCCTCGGTGCCCACCTTGCCTCCTTCAGTGTCCATCACATCAGCATCACGGCACTGAGACTTCTCAAAGCTCAGCAGTTTGTGCCTTTCAGACTGCAAACTCAGGCATCGCTGTGAGGCACGTTTCAGCCAGATTTGGAAGATCTCAGCCAAAAATACTGCAAATGGATGTAACTTTCTCTAAGGATGGCTGAGACTGTGTGCCATCAGAGCATGGCGTCTTCAAAATGGGCACAAAGGAGACAGGTAAGGCCCCCTAAGCCAGCCAAAAGGAAGTTATAAAAGTAATAAAATATTAAGCCACATAATTTCTTCGAATTCTAGCAATTTTTATGTATGTGTATGGTTGGCGCTGCTCTGTTATTCCTGCCAAGCACTCAATTAGCACTTGAGTTAATAAGATGTTTCAATGGCCGTTAAATTAATCTCTGACAGTAAACTGAAATCTCTGAAATTAAACTCCGACAATGCTTTCCCGTGTTTTCCCAGGGAAAGATATTCTTTCAGCCCAATTCCTATGTTATCATTGTCACTAATTATTTGTGTTTATTCTCTTTACTACGCTTATTTGATTTCATTTGAACTTAGATGCAGTGATAGGGGATGTAATTTGGCATTTTCCTCTAATGTGCTGAACAGATGAGGATTAGAGCTCCGTGGCTATGAGAAAATGAGTCCTCAAAAGCATTTGTTCAAACAGAAATCACAGAGCCTTTTTGACGACTGTCATACTCCCTTTGATTTGCTATTCATGAGTGCTTTTCTGAGTGTGTTCACAGAAACCTTTGCCAAAATGAAAATATTGCTAAGAGAGGTGAGAACACGTGGCATCCCAGGAATACCTGTGAAAACGTTTGGACTGACCTGTGCCACAGCTGTTTTCTTCTGGTGGTCTGACAGTGATCCAGGCAGGAAAAAAACAATATTTTGGGGGTTAGCTCATCAGTCACTCAAAACAGCTAGTGTACTATAAATAGAAGGAAAACATCAAGTAAAAGCAATACGCAATATGTCCCAAAACCCAGGGATTTAGATTGTTTCATCCTGAAAAATTAAAATAATAAAAGGAAACACATGATCTGTGGGTGGTTCAGAGCTCTGCCCCTGCTGGGGCGCGGAGGGTGACAGTCTCCTGCCCAGGCTGGGAGCGGGGTCGGTGCGTGGTCGGGTTCTTGTAGGTCTCAGTCTGAGGTGTCTCCCTGGCTTCGTTCAAACTGATGCTTCTGCTGTAAGTGGAATAGCCTAGGGCTGGAGCTGTGCTGAGAGAAATGAAAAGCTTTCATAAAATTATGTCATGCGCTGAATGTGCCAGCTTGTCGTGTAATAATAGCTAAAACTTTCTGTAATTAAAACAAGTAGCTAGCTATGGTGTCTGACTGTGATCAAAGCTCTTTTGTCTCCTTTGACAGTTGGCACGTGAAAGATTTTGGCTTGCATGGAAAATACTGTTGTGGTTTTTCTCTTGGTTTTAATTGGAAGAAACATACCATCCTGGATTATCCCTAAACTGAAAGAAAACAGTAACGGGAAACGGAGAACCAGAATGTGCATGACGTAAAATGTCTACGATTTCTGGCAGAAGCAGCTCCCGTGCCCAGCCATCATGCCTTTGGAGCAGTTGACCGACCCGTTGCTCCAATGCAAACGGTTGAATCATGCCATTTTACATTTCTGAGGAGATGGGAATAAAGCTCTTCAGAACATTCCCAAATGTCCTGCACTGCCTTTTTAAAATAAGAATTGCTTTTTTGCATAACAAGTATTTGTCTGAATTGTGACCAACCAATCGTCTCCCCATTAGATTTTTTCTCATTACTTGGATTGTAATTGTTTTGAGACGTTTTACAGATAAAAGCCACCTTTCTGTTCACAAGAGAAACCTACATTATTTTTCCATATTCATGTCTGGTTTTCCTGTTACAAAATAAAGGGCTTGGTGAGTAAATATAAACTGCTTCTGCTCTCAAATTCCTCTTCATCTCAAAAAAACCCCAAACTAATCCAGCATTCCTTTGGCATCTCTGGAAACATCTACTTCTGCTTAGAAGTCTCTGGGAGGATAAATATGAAGAAGTTTTACAAAAAACCAGATGGGAACTGATTGGTTGAGGAACATCAGCCAATAATATAACCTTTAAAACATTATATTAGGCAACAAAACATCATCTGAGGGAAATGGCCAGCAGTGTATTGCTGAGCATTGGGATTTTTCCATCCCTTCTCCTGAAGTCCTGAGGCACGTTGTGGGAAGATTTGCTTCTTCCACATCATGTGTGCAATCATGTCTTTTTGTGTCTCCTGTAATTTCAAATTATGTCCTGCGAACTCGGTGGGCACAGGCTGAATATTCCCCCAAATTCAGCTATGTTTGGTGTGGGTCATCTTCTTTTCTTGGGCATGGCTGGCAAAATGGGTTCTACTTTCAAGTGTCGCTCTGCATGCAAGTGTGCTTACCCTCTGTCGCTTCTGACCAGAGATTTTTCTACCTTTGCAGCTCATCAGAGATGGCAGGCAATCTTTATTCCTCCTGATTTGGATATCTGGCTAATGAACTGATCATCTTGGGCCACTTCTGTGTCAGGGGGCAGAACTTCACTATGAATGGTCAGAGACCACCTCTTCAGTCTGTGTGGTCCTTGGAGCAACTCCAACTCCATGGCTGGCACTTTTGGACCCGGAGCAGACTGCAGAGCATTCAGGGCCCACTCATCCCTGGAGGTTTAGCCAATCTACTGGCAAATCCTGCTGATGTCTGTGAGGATCTCCAGCAGTTTGCATCTTGGTGATGCCCCATGTTAGACTGCACCTTCTCCGCTTGTCATCTTGGTTCCATATAGTACTGTCTACAGAGCAATCCATCCTTACCTCCTCTTGGGCGTGTGACAATTGCTTTTCTGGTGTATGAGGAGGAGATGCTTCCCAAGTATAGAGACAGCCATCCAGGATGCTGGTAAGATGTGCTCACATGGGCATTTCAGTAGCACAAGATCTTTGGTCATTACAGAAACAAACCCTCAGCTCTAACTTGACAAACCACAGCACCGTGCAGGCTGCAGGCAAAGGTGTCCTTAACATATCCAGGGACATGGCCTCCAGGTGACGACAGACAGCATTACTGGCATGTGCAATACCAACAAGCAATGTGCTGTGACATTTCCCCATCCCTGGCAGGAAGCGGCTGACCTACGGAGCTTTCCTATTAGATTAATTTATACACAGCTCACCTTCAGCAAGTGCTTTTAATTGACAACCTGACTGATCTGCCTCCCAGGGAAGACAAGCACTGGCATCTTGTAGACTGGTTTCTTGGACTGGAGACATTTGGAAAGAAACGCAATTACTGCAGATGGCAGCGCAGAAGAGTGCAGCCCACCGTCCTCTAAAAGGAAGGTGTCCAAGGCTGTGGCTGGAAATGTTTCTGCTCCTGTGCTTGGTCTGATTGCCTGAACGTGGCCACCTTGGTCCTGTGACTGGCATTTCCACTGCCTGTTTCAAAGAGCTCTGTGGCATGCCACCTCCCTTTGCTGCTGTCCCTGTGCAGAGCTCTGCAGCCAGACTTGTCTGCAGCTGCTCGTGGCATTCGAACCAGGCAGGTCTCACCATTAGGACACGCCTGCTCCTCTCTGCAAAGGAACTTTTCACCGGCAGCAGAAAGGGACAAGAAACATTTACCTGGCACAAACCACTTGACTTTCAGTTGGTGATGTTACATGTTAAAGGTGAAAGACCTCAGTCTCTGCTGTAGCTCAGTCAAGGTCCATATGCAGCCTCAAATAGATGGAGCATTGATGTTTTTACATCCCTCCAGCTGAGATCTCGTAAATGGTGATGGTTATTATCCTTCTGTCACTGGTACAGGCAAGAGGGAAGGGTCCCTCACCAAAATCCCCATCATGCTGGTGTTTGCCTCCTCACTGTGCTCATGTGCATGTTGACTATACACATATCTCCAACCTTGCCTACCGTAACCAGCCTCCCTTTTTGCGTACACAGACTTCTGTGGAGTTCTCTTGAGTCCTCAGGGATTCATTCCACTCAATGAAAACACAAAAGATTTGTGTTACTACTACCATAGTTTGAAGTGTTTCTCAATATTGTATCATCTCACACCAGGATATGGTTAAGTAGGAGAAAGAGGGAAGCTGTATTTCGAGCTGGACTGTAATTTGTGTGGTTGCACAAGGTACAGGAATCCACTGTGCAGCTTAGTGCTTTCTCAAGCGGAGAAACTCTAGAGCAGAAAGGTTCCCTGAAAGCCAAAAGCTGAAAAAAATGCTGCTATTTTGCACCGTTTAAATTCTTAGGTGATGTGAGCGTTGCACAGTTAGGGTGACGCAGTTCTAGTGGGCAGGGCTAGGAAAATGGTATCTTCTGTGATGGTAACTGGATTTTTTCTCATATTGCTTTCTACATTGATGCTTACTTTTCTTCCTGGAATGCAGCATATATAATTTTTTTTCATTCATGCTTGTGTGTATGTATAAATGCAGACATAGACAAGTACATGTGCATGTGTTTGTATACACGTACACACACACGTGGCCTGGGGGACCTTGCCTATGTCTGCACAAATCCAATTTGAAATCTAAACTCTGCTTACATTAACTTTAACTTTCAGTGCTGATTAATGGATGTTTCACAGCAGAAGAATGATCTCAGCTCCAGCTCAAGGCATCAAGGACCATCAGCACTGTCCTCGGAGCACTTGGCTTTTCATGTGTCTCTTCTGCTTGGAGAAAAAGAACCAAAAATCTCCAAAGCTGAGAGAAATAAAGAGATCAGATTCTACTGCAGTGGGGGCAGACAGCCCCCCCCAAATGAAAACACTTTGTCTAGAACCAGAAGACTGCGTGGAGGCAGGTGGGCCACAGCTACTTGCCATTTCTTGAAAGACACTGGTCCAAACCCTGAAGGACTCAAGAAGCAGTAAGTACTGCCGGAAAGGGAAAGGCATTCAGGTATTTATTGGTTTTCAGAAATGTTTTTATTTGTTGGATTTTATGAGCATAAAGCAAAGGTGACTTTAAGAAGTTCCTCTGCAAAACCTTCATGTACACTGATCTGCCACACATGAGTTCCCAGGAGGGTGAAACTGGAAGAGTCCAGAGGTTTGAAAGCACATTGGCTCAGGTGGAGCTGCTCGTAACATCCCCAGCCTGAGAGTTAGATGGACCTGTTACAAAGGACCCTGTAAACAAAGATTTCTAAAATGGGTAACATTACTTTTAAACAAAACAAGATGTATAACATTATAAGAATATGCATTTTAAAAAAGCTTAATCTTTAAACCTCAAAAGCATGCTCCCACGGGAGCCACTAAAGTGAATGCAATATAAAACCCCCAGATAATATAATAAAAATGAAGAATTCCTGCAGGGAGGGATCCTGAGGTGCTTTGCAACTGTAAAATGATACAGAAAAGACTAATAATTATCAGTTTGCTGTGAACCTTGAAACCCCTGCAGAGAGGAATGGGGTAGGTTTCCCAGATGTACGTGAATTATTGCTGGTTTGATATTCCCCTCCTCCTGGGTGTGCATGGTTTGATAACCTTCTACCAGCTTTTTCAGCAAATCCTTCCTCTGCTACACATGTAGTTCAATCTCTCCTGCTCCTCAGCTGAGCATGGTCCTACTTGCCTGCAAAATGACTAAGTCCTGCAGGTGGCTCAGAAGGCATTAGCTACGCTTTAAGGGTTTCTTTTTCAAAACTTTTGATTAAAATATATATAGCTTACCCAGACAAAATGATGGGGCAGTGGCATAAGGACCTGTAACAAACATGTTAGCAAATGCTAGCCAGGTGTTGTGGTCCATGTTACCTCGTTATAGAAGAATCGGAGTAAAGACGACTGGTCATGTCTTTCCACCTCTGACTTCCACAGCCAGCTGTACTGTGGCATCTCTCCAGCTTCTGGCAAAACATCTCCCACCCAGACAATTGTGAATATGTTTCATGTGGTCAGAAAGTGCTGGAGCGACAGGCCAGAAATTCACCCTGTTATGCTAAACCCAACAAATAAGAAATTATCTGCATATAAATACAGTTTATGCTTTTCCACTTGAAAGGAAATCCCCTTATCAGCTCAGTCTCAGACGAAAACAGCCACGGACACTGTGAGCCGAGCCAAGTGCCCTTGCTGAGAGGAATCAGTGGCCTTCCCTGGCAACTGAATCCATGCCTCTGTGGCCCTTTGGGGAGGCAGTTTTACCATATTGTGTAAAATAAGTTGCCAGACAGAGCTGTTGAAGGGGAAAGTGGAGCATGGAGATAGCACATGGCTGGTTTGCTCAGCCAGATACTGGGAATTGAGGCAAAAGCAGGGTAGGAGATGTAAGGTTGGAACAGATTTGTTGGGTCAAATGCCATTTTTTTCCTTTTTAAGTAGACTGCAGCCAGGCTGCTACTGAAATCAATGAAAACGTTGCTATTAAATGTCAAGAAAGTAAGAATCATTGAAAACTTTTCCTCATTGCCTGAATCTTCAAATTGTGGTTCTTCCTCCATTCTCCCTTTCTATGTATTTTCATCTCAAAATGCAGAGTCAAACTCATGAAGTCCTTCTTATACAGGTGGAGACTATGCAGGCGCAGGTGGGATAAAGCATTTTATTTTAAAAAAACCCCAAAACAAACCACCCCAAAGTTTCCTGCTGCAGTACCACAAGGCTATCTTAAACATGAAAAAACAACTCAAACCCAAAACCAAACAAAACCCCCTCCAAAACCAGTTTCAAGGATTACAGGGTGGCATGAAGCCCTGGTTAAACCCAGTGCTCAGAAATTCAGCACGGCCACGAACAGAAGCAGACAGTTCTCCGTGTGTTCATTGGGAAGCACAGCAACCCCTTTAAATCATCCTAGGTCACCTCCAGGAAAGACACATTTTTCCATGTTTTCTGATGGCAAGAAAGGTGGTTTTCACCCCGGAAGATCAATGATGTGGCTGACAGGGATAGAATTTGGCAACACCCACTAGTGGGCTCTATGCATGTCTCATACAGGGCTTGAAATGTAAATTTTCTCTGCAGCCAGCCTGGTCTGACAGACTTGGTATAAGAGCAGAAAGTGGGAGCTGCTCTCCTGCACCACCAAGCCACCTCCTTCTCGCCAAGGCTGTGCTCTCTGAGAGCTGGGCAAGTGCAGGCAAAGAGCAAGGCTTGCTGCTTATACAAATTCCCACCGGCCCCATCGGGATGGTTTTTACAAGCAGCCATGGCGAGTTGCTCTGTCCTTCTGGGGTGACTCCCATGCTTCGTAGCGATGCCAAGGACCCTGCACCGGGCTGAGCGGCCCTGCACCGAGAGCCGCCGAGCGGGGAAAGAGCAACAACTAAACGGGACTGGAAGGAAAAATGAGCTGATAGCATGTTCAGATTTCCCTTCAGCTGCTGCCTACAGTCGAGTATAAGCACCATCAATCGAGCATGAACGTGCCTTTCCCAAGCAAGGGGAGCTGGTTCCCGGCTCCCCACGGGACTCCAGCGGGAGCCGTGGCCCAGCAGCACCACCCGCCCTGGGCACCGACCCGCCTCCAGGTAAGGACAAGGCTCACACGGCATTTGCAGCATCCCTGGTCCCTGCCAAATCCTCTGGGCTGGCAGAGCATCGCTCTCCCACCCCAATCCTTCCCCAGCGACCAGAATTAATTTCCCCCAGTTGCAGGGGGGCAGCGTCCGACTGCATGAGCCCAAAGAAACAATTTATATATCTGGTTTCTGCTGAAACGTAGAATCATTTTCCTGATGGCGTGGGGTCGGTGAAAGTTCTCCCGTTGTGTTGCAGAGGTTTTTTCCACAAAAGTGGGGGTGCTACCCGTGGTGGTATGGTGCGGCTCCAGCTCAGCGCGCACCCCTCGGCATTCCCCCCGCTCCGGCAGCCGGGCAGAGCAGCCCGCACTGTTTGAACAGCTGCCCTTCCATCTGGGAGGGGGCTGCCCTTCGGTCCTGGGAGAAGAGCTCATCTTCGGGATAGTTTGCATAACAATTAGCATTTGTCAGCTGAGATATGCCTGGTGAAAGAACGCTGTTTACAAGTAGGCGGTGAGTTTTTCGAGGCTGGAATATTTCTCGAACGACAAAAACTAAGCTGAGGTGGGGACCGAGCCTGAAGGTGGGCTGATTTCACATGGCAGGTTGAGGAGTTGCTTTTGCATTCAGCTCAGAGGTAGACAAGCGGAGCTGCCGTGAAAGGGGGGATTCTTTAGCTCATAGAGATTTCATTCAGTTGTTCCAACGAAATAAATACATCCGCCTTAAACAATTGAAAGAGGTATTTACTGCCTGTGGTTTAACAACTGTACTAAGTCAAAGGGACCAGTCAACTAGAGCCTTATAATTCTTTTCTAAAGAGAGGATGAGAGAAAAGAATGAGACAACAATGCAGTATTTATAATAAAGATGAAATGAGTGGAACTCAATGGCGCCAGCAGCCCCAGAGCTCCTGCTGCTTGGGTTAATGCATTTTGCATTAGCACGTCTGGATATCTGGCACTGGAAGGTCCTGAAAATGCTTTTACAAAATAGTGGCATTCTTACAGCAGCAGCATTTCTTCCAAGCACCACCACTGACTGGTGCAGCTGGGCTGGGCAGCCCCTGCAGCTGGGTGAATCACCGGGAAGGTTTCAGGTGACTTGAGACCTATTTTCCACTTACCTTCTCGCAGCTGGGCTGCTTTTTGCTCTGCTCACCTCTGCATGTTGACAAGTGGTTGCACCAAAAGGGCTGATGCTCTCACAGGGCACCTGCTCGAGCAGGGGTGGGTATCGGGGGGGAGCTGGGGGCTTGGCCCACAAAGGCAGCATCCCTGCCTTCTCAGGTTGTACTGAGGGGTTACTGGGCAGCTAGACATCATGGTGAGCATGCAAACACAAAATTACAGATGTAAGTAGGTTTGCTCTGCATTGGCTAAGTAAATAACATCTCCGTTACAAGAACCCCTAGATCTGTATCCCATACTACTCCGTTACTCCAACAGCTAATCTTATATTTGCCTTGGAAGCAATACAAAGTCCTCAAAGGAATCAGTAGCCAGCAACTGCATGTCACCAGAACAATTTATTCTTCATTCTTTCCCTCAACAGACTGGACAGATACGTGTCTCTCATTTCTTTCTGAAACCTGGATTTGAAAAACTTTGGGTTGCTGTGTCTTCCCCTAACCCGGCAGAACGACAACATTAGCAGTAATGAGCAAAGCACAGCAGCACCCCAGGAAAAACTCAGGGAGAGGTGGAAAACCACCTGAGTGCAGTGTCATCACAAGCAGACAACAAGTAGTACCTCCTTTTTAATAACTATGATGATAGAAAGGGGAAATTCAGCACTTCAGGGTTTTCTTTTGGTTTTGATATATACAAACAACTTCTTGTCCTAAGAAATAAGTGATACCAGAATCTATTTCAATAATTCTTAAAATACGGTTCTTGGACTTTTGTTTTTCCTTCTGTCTAAGCCTCTCTTACACAAGCTTATCTCTGCACAAAAGCAGCACATAAGCTCTGGGCGGGGGGGGGGAAACAAAAACGGTGCTAGAGGCTGCCAAAAAGTGTGGGAACAAGTCAGTGAGGAGTGAGGCGGGGAAACCAAAATAAATTTAGGAAGTAGTTGTCCTGATAGCTGAATGCTCGAGTCCAGCTAAGAACAGGACTCCTTCCTTCCAAAAATAAGGCTAATCTCAGCCTCTAACCCCCAGGTGCCAGAGCGGTGGGACTGGGGTAGCAGCTACAAGCGCTGGCACCCTGATCCCGGCCAGCCCTGAACCTCGTGTTCATGGACACATTACTTTTGGCTTGATTTTTCAGCAAACCCTTTTGTTCTCAGTAGGACATGTTGGTGCTTCACTCTACAAAATCTGCTCTTATTATCTAGATTTCACATATGGAAAATACTTATTAGCCCCATAGGATGTGGCCAGGGTTGTTTAGTTACCGTAGCACAGTGCCTAGAAGCCATTCAGTGGTGGTAAGTCCAAGCCACGCTGCTTTTCACTGCTCACCCGCTCACACACTGAAGGAGAACGGGCATGTTGACTTCACCCAAACTGGAGGGTGAAAAGACACCACCACCTACCTATGTTTTAAGACAACCCTGATGAGACATGTCTTGCAATGAGTTCCTTAAAGACAGGCAGAAGCTTTCTGAGAGAATGACAGAACCACAACCGAAGCCTGGAGATGATAAATTAGTAAAAATGCCTTCAAATACCACAGGTGGCAACAGCTCAACACCTGGGAAATTGAGCCAAAGGGTAAGTCTCCAAAGCAGGCAGAGATCCCAGTCATGACTCCCCACATTTAGGCTGTTGAGGCTGGTCAGGATACAGCTTGGATCTGGAGGTGAGGTCTGGACTGAGGTTTTGACTTTACTTGTTGCTAGTCAGAAACGTTCCCCGAGGCAAATGCCTTACACTGAGTAACCTCCTCGTCAGGTTTCCAGTGCATCTTCGAGTCTTGATGTGTCCGGCAGGAATGTGAAGTATTTAGCAGCAGGGACGTGTCCTGCTTCCAGGAGGATGTGCCACTGGCCTCGCTCCACAGGTTCCCTGGGGATGGGCTGAGCTTGAACTAAAAGCTGCTTTAAGTCCTGCAGACTGTTTTAGAGGAAGACTGGACACCCCGGGACTGCAGAAGGTGCATATCAGGGCAAAGTCTTCCGCTTCTTCATACAGAAAAGCCAAAATGTTGACTCTGAAATTGATGCTAAAGAAAGCAGCTCTCGGAGCCAGTTCTGGGGTGTTAGGAAGCAGGACAGCCCCTCGTGTTCCTGCCGTAACACAGCCTTGGCACAGCCTTCTAGTGGGATGCATTTAAATGTTTTTTTCAAGCATCAATGCTTTTTTGCCATCTCCCCATCTCCTGCATTGCTACTTCTTTGCTTTCTTTCTAGTGCAACCACTGCCTCAGAGAATCTGAGCTGGGATGGAGAAACGGCCACGGAGGCGCACGGTCTGTGACAGGTTATTCTGATTGATGCCACTTTGGTGCTGTCACACAGGGCTTTGAAAACAGCGCATCCCAATGCAGCCGCATTTATTTTGCTGTCTGCTGCTCTGTGAAGCCTGGAACAGCTTAAGGCTGGGTACGTATCCTCCTCCACTCAGAGCAGAGAGTATCCTGATATTGCTAAAAGGCCTTTTGACAACAAGCATAAAGTGTTATCCTTCCTGTGGGGGATGCTGGCGGCAAGATGGTCAGAGTCGCTGGTCCAGGCTGAGTAGATGTGGCAACAGGCTGTGCTGCGGGAGTTTTAGTTTCCCACCTTTGCTGTTCATGGTTACTGGGTGAGCTGGGGGCAGCTGGTTTCCCTTCCAGGCCATACCTGGGGCAGAAGCAACAGATCTGGCAGTGAAAGGTCTTGAGTGTCACTTGCTGTCCCCTCAGCTTGAAGAACAGTAACTCATTCCTTCAGTAAAAAACCAATCCCAAATAGCCCCCTATGATTAAATTGGCCTCGAGACAGGACAGCAGGAAACCCAGTGGCGTGATGGATCTGTCACTGCCCCCAGAAGTGACCCATGTGGATCCCACCAGGGAATGGACATTGTGCAGGAAGGGAAATCTCTGACATGCAGCTCCCCCTGGAGATTAGAGAATCACCCAAGGAAGCGTTTTGAAGAAAGCCTAGAAGAGCAGGAGCAGTGGGAATGCTGCATGGGTGAGATCCTGGGAATGGGGCACAGGGAGGGAAAGGGAGGGGTGCAAGATGGCCTCACGCAGATGTGTGCTCCTGCGAAGGAGACCCAAAACGGGGCTCCTGCCTCCCCCTACTTGCTGCACGACGTGACGGTAAGCAGCTGTACCCCAGGAGCAGGGGAGCGCCGCGCTGAGCCCGGGCACCGCCGTGCTCTCGGGGTGTCCCCAGCCAAGCAGCCACTTTGGGAAGCTTTGGCAAGCCAACAGATCCTGTGTCCTGAATCCCGAGCAGGGAGGCAGGGACTCTGCCCTTCAGAGTGCGCTGCGCATGATGTGATCCGACCATCAGAGTACACACGCGGTTGTGGGTAGGTGTCAGCTGCGAGGGCAGCCCCAGCTTGGGGTTTCCCTGCGCTGGGGTAGGTCGCTGTGTTACCTGATTTGTCTCTTTTTATGTTTTTGCACGTATTTTCATCACGATGTTCTTTGCTAATGCAGTCACGTGTAAAAAACAGGCAGGATATACCACATAAAAACAGGAAAGATCTTTAATCTTAGGGTCGTGAGAATGACACTTGCCCTAGCAAAGCTACTTGTCCAGTTGCTTTACTTCTAACGTAGTTGTTTTCAGTACTGACAGAGCTTCAAGCCTCTGGATTTCAGCAGTGTCTCCAGCTATGAAGTTTTAGGCGAGTGATGGGTCAAGGTAGGTCTTAGGGGACTGCAGTGAGCCAACAAATGATGCCATCCCAGAAGAGCTCAGGATGTGCTCTTGCTCTCTTTCCATCCATTTCTCCTTTTGTCTTGAAATATGTTCAAGGGTCCCTTAATCAAATTGGTGGGTTTTGGTTCATTGCTCAATTTTCTTCAGCTAGTGAATATTAATACCCCTATTGGGTGAAATAATTGGAATAATGCAAATAGATCCAAATAACAGCTGAAGATTAAATGATGCTTTAAGCACTTTATAATAAACAGAGCAAGAAAAATATGTTCATTTTAACACCTGAATTCATTGTACAAGCAGAATCAAGAGGCTGAAGACCAGAAGGAATATTAAAAGTCACGATTCTAAATCTTGGGTCAGGCAATTTGAACTTTGCTATTGGAAAACTGTTGCACATATATGCTGTGCTTTAAAAATGACACTGATGACCCTGCAAGAACACTCAGTGGATCAGCTTCCCAAAATTACACAGTAAAGTCTGTGATCAAAATATATCACTTCAGAGCGTGACTACAAGGCACAGACATCACTTATGGAAGTCCCCAAACCTCTTTAACGGTGCCTAGCCTTTACAAATGCTTTCACTTCTAATTTACAGGATGGGATCACCCTTGCACAGGGTTGCTCACCCCGCTTTGTCTGTGGACCAAGCCAGCTTGCATTTGACACGAACAGGGAATGAGTACGGGAGAGGAATAACACCTACACCCTGCTCTGCTGCCTCCTACCTGCCCGGTCTCACCGAACTCCAAGAATGCCACTTTGCAGCGTCAGACCACACGGAGCTTTTCTAAAGTTGCATTGCAGGTGAGGAGCAGAAAACCCTTGTTTCAGGCTCCTGCGTTATCAGAAAACGTCTAGAGTTTCTCAGGCATTCATCGCAATCCCACAATCTGTCCGACTGAGTGAGAATGCCTTGCAACGAGATCGGGTTTTATCCAGCGCCAGGTATGCTGATAACCCTCCCTAACTAGTCGCCAATCTCTGCCTGGCGAAAGCACTCCCCGTGGTATTTTTGCGGAAGCTATTTTTAAATGACAGTGTGATATTTTGTTTTCTTTTGCTCGTTTGTCAATGGAAGAACTGGCTGTGCCATGCATCTGCTCTGACAAGAAACTTCCAGTTACTTTTCTCCAGCCCATTCCAGCTGGGATGGAGGCAGGGCTGCAGAAAGCGCTGGCTGCAGGCAGGGTGAGCCCCCCAGGGAGCAGTGACCCTGTGAACCTCTGCCTGTCGGGGTCCCCAGTGTCCGGCTGTGGGAAAAGCCTGCCAGGTTTCTTCTGACTCTGGCATTGATGCCGCTTTGGGCTGGTTTTCACAATTCGGGTTGTGCTATGTTTAGTTTGGCTGCTACTTGCATGAATATTAGGGTTTTGTTGGTTTTTTTTTCACCTGAATTGCATTAGATTTTCAAGGAATTACATTTTGAGATTTAGGTTCTGAACGGTATCAAAGCATGAGCATCTAAAAATTGAAAATTAAACCCTGAAATGTCCAAAAGGTGTCACTGCGTGGACAATTCACGTTTCATCTCATCAACAGTTTTCCCAAATGGAGACGTAATTGCTTCCACCTCTTGATCCAAGCCCCTGGACATTGCTGCATGTTCCATAATGGGCTTTACATTTTGTTTCAATAATGCATTACAGAGTGACACTGGTCACTTTCCATCCCCTGGGGGGTTCTTCTGGATAAAGGGAATATAAAATGCCTGCTGGAATTTTGCTGATTCCCAAGCCCTCCACCCATAAGCACTGTTGGATCACAGTTGTCCCACAGTTTTATATCAGGATTGTCTAGCCCATCAAATCCAGACACAAACGGATCACAGCAGATAAAACCCTACTGAGAAATATGGATTGTCTATGTGTGCACAGCTATTGGATATAAAGCATGCCTAATTAAATCCTGGAAAATTACATCCTCTGGTTTTAAGTCCTCTGTTTGTACACGGGTCCAAGATTTCTGGTTTTACATCTCTGAGTAATCTCAGGATTCATTCCACCGCTTCTCTTACATATAATATGTACCATACCACCTCCCTACAGGGCTAATCCCATAGACTACAGCAGGATCACTGCTCAGGTAGCTTGGATACCTTTCCATCTCAGAAACGGTGCTGGACCCAGTCTCAGGAGAGGTGCCAGTCTCTGGGGTCAGTCCTAGGAGCAGAACCAGCTCTTTACCAAAATTTTCTGCCCTGATCCAGCAGCTGGAGCAAGAGGGAGAGTTGCATCCCTGCTTAGCCTGAGCTCTGCCAATTCCCACCAGTTATCAAGGCTGGTTTTTCAATCACAGAATCCAGTAGAACTGGATTGAAACCAACACACTTACTTTCCCATCGAGAATCTGACAGATATTCTAAAATCTCTTAAATTTTCTAGTTTCTAATCCAAAAGCCATTGGGAAGACCAGGTATAGTTTGATGGGGTAGATTTTGAAGATACGTTGAACCCTAATAATTCCTTCTGCCTTTGGTTAAGATTCCTGAGGCAATAATAACAGAAGCAGTTAAAATACGTCCTTTATTCATCATGGCTTTACGTCAGGAGTTTATTGCTCTAATCATTAACTAGCGTCCTGCATTATCTATGAAAATTGCTCTGTAATATTTATGAAATGTGACCTTTGTTGATTCAATGTTACAAAGTGTTGGATTCATTCTGTTTGCAAGTGGAACAGATTTTCAAATCACTCTGCAATTAGTACAGTTTGATCTAACCAGCCTATCTCTGCATGGGGTAGCCTTCCACTGAAGCAGCAGGATCGCTGTCAGAAATGAAATGTATTTTCCATACGGCTGAAAGTAAGGCTGTAACACCTGCTTGCACTACATCATCTTTGGCAAAGGTAATTGCTGAATGAATATTCCCAGTAAGGGAAAACAGTATCCAGACTTAGAAAGCTTTTTTTATGAGAAATATCTCAATTAAAAAAAAAAAAAAAGAAAAAAGTACACGGCCAAAAATGTTTGCTATTTTTAATATTGTAAGGGGAAACCAAAAGGCAATGGGACAATCTCAGGCTGAAATGGGCACTATTAGCCATTCTGCAATAGATACAGGTACAGCAAGTGCAAGTGACAACAGAAAGATTCACGAGCCCAGTGGAGTCAAGATGCTTTGGTGCATGATTCTCCAAATCACTCCCAAGGCCACCATTAGGAGGGGATGGTAAGGTCCCTCCCCACCTAAAAAGCCCACCTCCGTGATCACCTCATGCTACCATGAATTTCTGATTCTCACAGCCATACAGGACAACCTGTACCACTTCAGCGTATGTGGTATTTTGGAGGAGCAAAGTTTCATTGGAGCGACAAATGTGCCGGACGAGCATCACGCAGTGAAGCCATGTGGCACCATTCAGTGGCAGATCACTAGGACTGTGTAGCATCCCTAGCATTAATATCATATTTTTCCATTCCCAGAGCTCCACATGGTCAGTGTCAGCACTCCATTTTCATCACAGGGTAACCAACGCTCGCTCCTGCTGGGACTGCCTCACGTGACACACCACATCGTGAGCAAACTGAGCAGCTTCCTGCCCCTGTGTTTGATCCCTGAGCTTGTCCACTAGTGATGGACAAAATTAGCATTTGGTTTGATGAGCCAAGTTAAGCCCTGATGCAACCTCTACATACGCTCGTAAAAGATCCCAGTTTGGCCCCGTGTATACCTGTGTCTTTTTCCCTCTAGTATGACATCCGACTGTGCTTTCCTTTGCAGGAAACAAACATCCTCTTGGATAAAGCAGGGACTGGAAAGCCACAGAGACACCACCCGCACGTTCTGCTCCCTGCGTGGGATGGAGAGGGAGGCTGGGGCCGAGCTGGGACTGGACGGGCAGCAGGTCCTTATCCAGGACAAACTGGTGCAGCTGCCCCGCAAGCAGCACGGCTCTGCCAGGCCAAGGGTGCTTCTCAGGAGGAAGGTACTCAGGTCCTCACAATGGTCAAACTGCTATTTTAGCACTTTTTTTCCCACGTATGAAATGGAAACCATATTAACCTACAGGACCCGAGCAGTTTGATGTGATGGCAGCAGCACAGGCAGCAGAAAGTCCTGCCCGTGCTCCGCTGCCAGAATCAGCCTTCCATGGTTCATGATTTCATCCTAAAATTCAAAGCTGCCTGCAAGCCTGGCCAACAGTGCCTGATGAACCTCTCCTCTCCCTGTGACCTTGAAGACGTGCTGGTGAACAAAGGAGCTGCTAAGGAAACAAACGTGGGCTGTGCCTGTGAATGACAAGGGTTTCTTGGCATCTGGCTGAAAATTGTGGCACTTTTTCCCAGAACTCACCAGAATCAGGGAATCCTCCTTCCTTCACGTCACTCTACTGTCCCCCAAGAGAAAGGAAAAAATACAGACGTTTGAGCAATGCAAGAGCAAGAGAGAAACTAAAGACATGTACAGGCTTTTGTGTTATGGGAATTGGGGAAAAAAGAGGCTCCATAAACACTGGTACCATGAGCTGCAGCATTGCCTGCTAGCAGCGGTGGGGAGAGGGACCCTGTGACAGGCTCCACTCGCCACCAGCCCACCCCACCCTGCAGGTGCATTTCTTTGGATGCCTTTCCCATTCCCCAAAATGTGGAAGGGGTTATCTCACGTGCTGTGAACCAACTGGCAAGGAGGAGAATATTTGCGAGCGAACATGTGAAACCAGGGGGAAGAGGAAAGAGCAGCTGCTCTGGTGAGATGAGCTCAGCCCCTCCAGGTGTCCCAGGAATACAAACACGTGCCCTGCCAGCCATGGCAAAAGCAGTGGGATGGGCAGCGACTTGCTGCACTCAGAAGCAGGACAGCAACAGCACGGGCATAGCTGCCTCCAGCTTCTTGCTGGGGGTCCGTTACATACATTTATTGCAGTTGCATGTGCCTGCACTGGTGCAGACTGGGTGAAGTCCTTGGAGGTCTGGTTATCCCACAGCTCTGAGGCAGGCACAGATCCACGGAAAAAGGGAGGCTGAAAGAGAAGAAGCGGTCTGGGCAAAAACATGTCTAGAAATCCCCAGGCTCCTGCTGGAAAGCAGTGCTGGAGCCAGGTTCCTCTGTGCTGAGCTGAGCAAGTTCCTGTCTGCAGCAGCTCAGCACCGTGTTTTCTCTTTTCAGGATCATGGATTGCTCCATCAAACAAAAGGTTTTCCTGCTACTGTGTCCTTACTGAAACGTGAGGCTCTTTCTACTGTGTGCTGCTCTCTTCTTCTAGCAAATGCACAAAAAAGTAAGTGTGCTGTGAGAACACAAAATCACAGAATCACAGAATGGTCAGGGTTGGAAGGGACCCCTGGAGATCATCTAGTCCAACCCCTGCTAAAGCAGGTTCTCTTACAGTAGGTTGCACAGAGTCACGTCCAGGTGGGTTTTGAATGTCCCCAGAGAAGGAGACTCCACAGCCTCTCTGGGCAGCCTGTCCCAGTGCTCTGTCACCCTCAAAGGAAAGACATTTTTCGTCATATTCAGATGGAACTTCCCGTGTTGCAGTTTGTGCCCGTTGCCCCTTGTCCTGTCGCTGGGCACCACTGAAAAGAGCCTGGCCCCATTCTCCTGACATTCGCCCTTCAGACATTTGGAGACATTGATAAGATCCCCTCTCGGTCTTCTCTCCTCTAGGCTAAGCAGCCCCAGCTCCCTCAGCCTTTCCTCATCAGGGACATGCTCCAGTCCCATCATCATCTTTGTAGCCTCTGCTGGACCCTCTCCAGTAGTTCCCTGTCTGTTCTGAACTGGGGAGCCCAGAACTGGACACAGCACTGCAGGTGTGACCTCAGCAGGGCAGAGTAGAGGGGGAGGATCACCTCCCTCGACCTGCTGGCCACGCTCCCCCTAATGCCCCCCAGGAAATGCACCCAGTACCATGCATCTTTGTAATGTCTAGAAGATCCCGACATCCGCGGTGCGAAATCCCCATTCAGTTTCAGGTCTTTTCTTTGCCTTTTTTTCCAACCACTTCAGCATTTTTGAGCTTCTGAAAGTTTACAAGTTTCTACTTTTTTGCATAGTTAGGAAATTGAGAGCTGTGGTTTATCTACTTGTTTCCTATGCAACGCAAAGGGCCTGAGAGATTGCGGGGGGAGGTTCGTGTGTGTGTGTGCAAGCTGGGGTGGGTGTAGGTAAGGCTGCCTAGAAAGTACAAGGGTGAGTGTGCAGTATTATGAGGAGAGATTTCTCCGGGGTCCCGCTGGTGTAAGAAGACCACAGCCACCTTTTGTCTATGACTTCTGGGAAGTACCCCTCACAGCCAAAGTGGTGTGCTGCAGCTTGTTGTCACTGTAGCTCTTGGGCTGTGGTTCCACAGCCGTGGCAGCCCTCCTCTCCCTAACGGGCACTGCAGTGCTTGCTGAGCACTTTCTTTTCCTCACCAATGTCAGCAACGTTTTCAAATCCTGTTCAAATCCCTTCCTACATTGCAATGTACCACAGAAGTGTTTTGTTGACTAGGAGGTGTTTCGAACAGCTGTGACAAGGAAGGGGCATGGTAGGTGTGAGGGACGGTCCATCCATGGAGATGCAGGAAGCACTGATGGAGAGTTTGGTGCTCCCCATCAAGGCTGCTCCTTCCCATCTGGCCTTGGTCCTCCCTGGGCTGGAACTGCTGAGCTGGGGAAATGGCAAGCAGGTGGAAGGCATGTCGTAATTCAGCAGCGCTCTTTTTTGCAACCCTCGTTCCAGCTGCCAGAAGGCGGCAAAGTTCCTGTGTGAAAATATTTTCAGTTGAATATATCATAAAAAGTAATAATAGATATTTCAAGATGTAAACAGTAGCTCTTTTCCTCCAGAAAAAAAGAAAAAAAAAAATCACAATTACAGCCTTTGCATGTCATGTAGCTGTTTACTAACATGTACCATAACTCTAGGGATCAAAAGTGGGGGAAAGAAATTAGATTAAAGGAAATGTGTTTTGGGTTTTTTTTGACCTAAAGTGTTCTCCATAAAACTATTACGCTGAGAGGATGACTAATGTAACCAGTGTGTGTATTGAAGCGTGTCACGAACACTTTTTATGCTTTCTGAAAACACAAAGAGAAACCCCAGGAGAGAATTAATTTACAAATCTGATTAAGCATAGTGCCTAAGTGGCAAAAAGCATCATACAATAAATAGTAGACTCCACAGGTAAGCAAAGCTTTAAAAAATTAAAACAAACATACTCTACAAAGAGCCCAAATGTGTGCATTTTGCATAGTTTAATGTGTTTCATTAGATGTCAAAGGTACAGACAATGAAAGCAGAGGTCATGCTGAGGTATTACCTCTGACCTCTCCTTCATGAAGCCATCATACTGCCTGTCGAGTGTAAAGCATATATCTTAATTTGGGAAGCGAAGGCAAGCCTGTAAACAGAAGAATGAGTCATAACATAGGGGGTTTCTACCTGATGTCAAGACAGACTTACAGTGTTGTCTTCAGCCAGTCACAGTGGAATGAGTTGGGGTGGACCAAGAACCTGCTATCTCCCCGGGCATTTTCTCCCCCACCAGGCACAATCGATTGCCCCACCACTGACCCACACAGCAGGGCCAAAGCACCCCAGTGCCAACGCTTTCCCCTTGGGTGCAAGATTTGCTGCTTTGCACAAGGTCCTGCCCAGCCTTTTTTGGCACCGGTCCCAGCTACCCGCGTCTCGACAACAGCTACCTTTGGTCTGGGTTGTGTCAGCCTTCATTCTTTCCTATTTATAGAGTCATTTCTGATAGCATTTCAGAAGTAAGCAATACTATTGCTCAGCATTCAGAGTTTACCTGCCTTCAGGGACTTTCTCAGTTCATGAGTTCTGGATGTTAATTACAATCCCTTATAGCTGTAGATCAGAGGTGTCTTCAAACTACAGATAGATGTTTATTAGAAGTTAAAGCTTTAAGTCTCATCAGCGCATCTCTGAACGTTACAGCTATCTTTTTATGTACAGGAATATACTTCCACTAATCTCATCCTCTGGGATAACTTCCAATATACGTAGCGCTTTTAAACAACCCTCATCGTTTAATTCAAAAATGGAGAGGTGACAGAGTGACTTGGTATGCCTTAGACTTTCCCATGTGTGTGAGTGAGTGGTGAAATGCCCTGTCCTAGTGCTGTCATGGCAGTCATCTAATACGGGTCTACCTTCCACCATCCTTAACACATCTGAATGGGAGGCAAAAGTGAAAATCATCCTTGTGTTATACTGGTCCCTGTGAAGAGAAGGAGGACCATTTTGTGGTGAAAGCCCTGAAATGGACTTGAGTTACTACAGGTATCTCATTACTTCTGCTAGTGAGATCTGGGATTTTTCTGTGTTTCTACTTCCCTCTGCATAGGGAAGATTTAGTCGTAACAATTTTCTCATACCTTTGCTTTCTTCATGTTGACTGTAAGGTCTTCACATTAAAAAAAAAAAAGCTCTCTCCCTGCGTGTAGATCGTCTAGACTAGTGGGGTCTCCTATAGATACCAAGAGACCAGCAACAATGAAGAAGAGGTGAAGAGCTGCCAGTGTCCTGACAAGTTAGAAGGGGAATTCATTAAGTAATGCGCTGAAACTTCTTTTCTGTGGGCTGGTAAAACATACACTCACTTACACAATGCAGACATTGTCAGCGAAGCAAGAAGTTGTGTCCTCGGCATCGAGTCTCTGTGCCGTAACTGCAGGGAGTCCCACACCTTGGACGTGGCTCAGGCAGAGAATCTGTGTCACACGAAAGGAGAGGAATGGAAACAGCATGAAACCATCGACAACAAAGGCAAGTGAACAAAAACAGGACAGACGGGATCAGAGACACAGAGCCAAGTACAAGGCAAAAAAAATAGACCTGTGGAAAGCTGGAAGGAAAACAAATAAACCAAGTAAGTCAAATTCTCCATCGCGCCCCCCAGTTTCTTCCAACTCACTTGTACCTTGTTACTGAAATTTTCTCCCAGTGCTAAAATTGGTGCATCAACACGAAGGACGTGGCACCCCACATGACATTTGCACGGTAAACATCTGCCTGAGGATGAAGATTGCCCTTTGTAATTTTTGCATTTTGCAGACAACACATTTAGCAGACAACACATTTAGCAAACATGGTGCTGTGTACATCCCACAAGGCTGGGTCCTAACCACTATGTGCTACAGCATCTTAGATTCCGGTCTCCAGACAGAGCAACCTAAGCGATATTTTTTTTGCATGCAAGGCTGCTTTCAGCAAGTTGTGCCTTTTGGAGGCCATTCCTTTTCCCCTCCACACCATCACAGAAGTGTTTTGGGGTTCTTGAGCAAAGATCTTCCCTTTGCTGGAATTCAGTGCCTCAAGCAAAGCACCAAATCAACACTCAGCTTGAAGGTTTAGCTGGGAAGTATTACAGGGAAGCACCACATACGATCATTGTCGGCCAGACCTAGGCAGCCTCCCACACACGATCCATGAAAAAAGTATTTGCTAAATCAATATCATCCACACAGCGATAGCTAGAGTCTGCCAACACTTACATACTCATTAGCATGATTGATTTCCCACTATCTAATTAATTACTGTAGATTTCACATTTTCATGTTACCTGCTTTGCCATTTGTTCAAGAACAGCAAATGGCCTGTCACCACAAGGTGATGGCACTGAATTTGTCTTTGTCCTGTACCTTGCATTTATCCCCAGATTGGTGCAAAACTCCAACAGGCACTGGCAAGAGAGGTCCAGGAGGTCTCTGGGTGCTCCATCCCCTGCCCAAGGCTGGAGCCAAACCTCTTGCAGGTTTCTCGTGCTGGAGGTGCCAAAGGCTCCCGAGGTAACACAGCCCAGTCCTCACTGTCAGAACATCAGATGAGGTGATTGTCCCCCTGCGCTCGGCACTGGTGAGGCCACACTTCAAATCCTGGGTTCAGTTTTGGGCCCCTCACTTCAAGAGGGACATTGAGGTGCTTGAGCATGTCCAGAGATGAGCAACGGGGCTGGGGAAGGGTCTGGAGCACAAGTCTGATGAGGAGCAGCTGAGGGAACTGGGGGTGTTTAGCCTGGAGAGGAGGAGGCTCAGGGGGGACCTTATTGCTCTCTACAGCTGCCTGACAGGAGGCTGTAGGCAGGTGGGGGT
>JAVJGI010000001.1:47625409-47654847 GCA_035590275.1 Ibycter americanus | reverse complement strand
GGGCCGGGGGACCAGCCCCGGGCCGAGGGACCAGCCCCGGGCCGAGGGACCAGCCCCGGGCTCTCACCTGCCCGGGCGCCGCGGGACTGGCCCGGGCTTCGCCAGAGGCACCGCGCTGGGGGAGGAACAGTGCTCTTCTCTTGGCTTTTTATTTCTCTCTCTTTTTTTTTTTTTAAAAAAAAAAAGGGTTGTTTTTTTGGTGAAGCTCTGGATGGGGCCGGTGCGTGTGTGGCAGCGCTCAGGATACCTCACACTCTGTGTGTGGCAGTCGTTAATTGTATGGCAGTGCTCCCCTCCCCCCCGCGCAGCGTGACAAGGGTTTGCATGATCCGCCTGGTTTTTAATGTGCACTCCGATAATCCTCCTAATTTCGGCACTTTTTTTTTTTTTTTTTTTTTTGGTTTACCGAGTTGTTCTATTTTATTATTTTTTTTTTTTGTCTCGCTTCTTTAAGAGATGCCAGAATAAAATCCAAACAAATCAACCGGAAAAAAATTCTGTTCTTTACCCTAGTGTTCCTGCAAAGGAGGAAAAAAAATGCATGGAAAAAATATATTGCCACTAATGCTGACTTTGTCCCTAGAAGCAGAACATGGCTATGCATCAGTGTTACCCTTCGATAGTGACTATTCCAGAAAGAAAACAAAGGCAGGCACCATGGCCAGAAAATCCCAGAATAACAGGTAATAGACGCACCGCTTTTTCAGAATGAATCGGCAGCTTTTCCGATGTGTCTAGCTTATATGCAGTGCATACATTTATTAAAAATAATAACTAATCCAGTGTCTTAGTTTCCCCCATCCCGGTAGTCGCCATTTTTTCCCTGGATGGGCTTGGCTCTGTTTTGATCTCTCATATAAACACTGCCACGCGTACACCATCTCCTTAGTACTCACTGCACTTCTAAACCATCCGCCCTCATTGCTCCTTCTGCTCCACGCTCACCGACGGCGGCTTTTACTGCAGATCTTAACACCATAATCGCCACCCAGACTTCTCTTTGCATGGCACTAATTTCCCCCCCCCCTCCCGGAATTTATTTATAAACCACAGGCAGCGAACCGGCCGCCTCCCCCATCGCAGCCGGAGCAGATGCAGCCTCCGGTTGCAGCGCGGTGCTGGGCTCTCGGCAGGGGAGTGTGTGCAGGGTGGTGGGGGGAGACCCACCGGCGCTCTTGAACTTCTGTAGGTATTAAGTGAGGAGGTGCTGGAGTGAACTTGACCTCGCCGGGGCTTCTGCTGCACCGCCGGGTCTCCAGCCTGCCCACCCGCCTGCCGCATGCGGATCCGTCAAAGTGCATGACTCGGTTGTTATTTATCGCAATTATCGTCCGCCTGTTTGTCACGGTAGTGGTGGTTTTGTTGTTTTCCCCACAGCCGCTACCTGTGCTGCGATGGCATGAGCGGAGGGCTGCTGTGCGCAGGCTCTCTGCAGCTTTGTTTGCTGCTCGGGCAGCGGCTGTGTACGTGCAGGAGGCTGTCTTACAGGGACAGTGCCGGCCCCTGCCTGGGAGCTCCTCCAGTCTTGTGCTGTGCCTGCTCTGCTTTGCTCTTCCAGGGCTGCTCCGGAGGGGACCGAGGACCGTGCCCAGCTGGGCCTGCTTCGCCCCGGAGTGGCAATGCTCTCCCCAGCACAGGCTCCGCTCTGCACGGTTCTGCTGGATGGTGGCTCCTGTAGAATAGCCTAAAATGAACTCGGCTTGCACGTGACTTGTTTTCCAAACGAGCAGTGAGTCTCAGCAGGCCCGCTCCGCGTCCACTCCTCCAGCGGGCATCCCGCATGGCAGCGGGCAGCTGGGTCTGCTGGCTCTGGGGAGGTGTGGGGCAGGCAGCCAGCAGCTGCTCGTGGGGCACCGGAGGTGCAAACTGAAATCAAAAGCTGACGAGCTCCCTCCTTGAGAAAAACACGAGCTGGTGAGCGCCCTGCTCATGCCTACCATGGCCGAGCAGTGTGTCTTGGAAGATTAACTGAGGGGGAGCAAATTGTTCCCCTATGCCCCTGCTCTGAGCAAGGCAACCATTTTGGGGGGTATTAATTGCAGTACTACGTTTCTTGGGTTTAGTTGAATTCTTTGTCTCATCTTGGAGCATAGGGAAGACGTCAGTTCATTTTAAAAAAGAAAGTCATCAGGAACGGGAGGCGTGTCTTGTTTCCTGAGACACTTCGCTCCTGAAGATTTTTAATTATATTCTTACAAAGTATGCTCGCTGCCTTTAAAAAAAATTCACAGTTAACCGAAGCAGGTCTCCTAGGATTTCCAGCTGTAAACTGCTCCTTGAATTGTACAGATTTCTTCTTTTCTGTCTTCTTGCATTCAAGAAATCTGTGTTACTTACAGAGCTATTATTCCATCGTTTCTGTTCTTAGGTCTCTTGTCATCCGCTGCAAAATAGTTATTTGTCTGAACTGTAAGCTGCTTTCAGGAGTTTTTAGGAGAGGATTTGTAATCTATCAAATACAGCAGAATTAAAAGATTTCTGCTTACAGATTTGCTAGCATTATGAAAGCTGAGGCATACACATCTACTTGCAGTTACCTTCCTGCTTTTTTTCTGCCTGTAGATTTATATTTACCTGTTCAATCTTTCGCTCTGATTCTCCCTCTGTAACAGTGGCAACCTTCAAAAATGCCATCCTGCGGTATACAATGTGTATGTTTACTTACACTTTCTATTCTTCTAGCTGCAGTGATTAGATGAGGGATGGGTCATTTCTGTTTCAGGACAGAATAATGCTTGTCAAGAAATGGTTTCACGTGTGGCCACCACCAAGGACGGTGGTTTGCCTGGTTGAGCACAGACACTGGGCTGGCTCGCTGGTGTGGCAAACAGGCGCATTGCTTTAATGCAGCACCCTGATATTTCAGGGACAGAGGTGCGGCAGCAGGGCAGTGTGGGCACCTCTGCATTGTACTTACCGATTCTGTACCCGCGTCTGGCAATCGCTGCTCAAGTTTGCCTGTGAACTTAGATTTGAGGGGTAGAAATTACCCTTAGATTTGAACTTCCAGTCTAAAATGCAGGAGGTACACTAGCATCACTGTTTTATTATTCTTTGGAGCTTACAGGGTATAGGGCCAGAGCCCCAGACTAGAGTCTGAATTTTTGGTAATACAGTTAAATCTTCTAAGCAACTCAAAGATTAACAGAGGGGGATGACTGGCCAAAGTTCAGAGGATCTGGAGTCGTCGTGGGTGATGTGAACCACTGGGCAAAGTGTTTGTCCGTATCGTTCCACTTTAACCATGTTCCAGACATGCTGGGTTTGGAGCATCGGATGCAGGCAGGCACAATTGCGTACATGTCTGAATTTTATGCCTCATTATTGCATTGGGGTTTTTTACATCTAAAAATATATACTTAAGATTGAAAGAGTAGGAAAGGAGCAGATAATCGCATGTTTCAGAACTGCAGGGGCTTTGTTGTTGTTTTCATTATGTATTTTTGTATCCTGCTGCTTGCAGCATTTGATCAGATTAGAAAGTTATATATATATATATATATGTATTTTTTTTGTTTTCATGCTTTATGAGCTATACATATATAAAAGCATGAAAAACATCTTCCTCCTCATTCCTGGAAAATCAGAAAAGAGGGGAGGAGGAGAAAAGCTGTCAGATGTGAGGAAGCCTGGTGTGCTGTACCCTTCTTCTTTGTTCTGCATTTTCTCCCCCATGTTGCCTGCCTGAGAGGGAGGAAGAGCGTCCCCTGCCTAGTACAGGTGCGCTGACCGCTGCGGCCTGGGGGACCGGGCAGGGATGGGTTACAGCTGCCCTGTTGTTCAGCAAGGGCGCTGATGGACACCTCCTTCCTCTGTTGAGGGGGTGGTGGTGGTGTTCATGTAAGAAATCATATCTTGAGACCTCCATCTCGTTGATGGCTGGCGAGGCCTAGACCAGCAGGAGAAGAAGGGGAAGGAAGGCTGCCTGCCCTCTGGACAGGATGCTCAGGTCTAGGCTAAATGCTTGATGTCCTCCCGACTCTGACTGAGAAGTAATTTTGACAGGTTTGGATTCATGCAAGGAAAACACCAGCAGAATTGCATGTAATTAACCAAAATCTATAAGCCTACTCTCCACCACAGGAATTTAACATTTTTGCTTTGTCCAGTGATAGCTTTGGATCAAAATTGGAAGTGGTCATTAGCAGTTTGTTGCTAAACAATTTTCTCGGGATTATTGGTAGCAATCAGACACAATTTTTAGCCATTTCTTTTTCACTTCTACATTGCAATTACTTGATTTTATGGGTTTTCTTCTCACTCAGTTTCCTCTGATGTGCCCTTTCCCAACACAAACCACACACAAACCAAACTGCTTTGTTTTCTCTTTCTGGTTTGCCGTTTGTACCATGTCCTCAGCTGAGATTCAGGCTTGTTGCCTTCCAGTAGTTTGGACCAAAATCCTCCAGCAAATGAAACTGGATTCTTGTTTTGCAAAGAGGACAGGAGATTGGAGAAAAGCACAAGATTGTCTTTTGAGGGGGAGGTAAACCTAGGTCCCATATTGTTACACAAATACATGCCAGGTGCTTGACCACAGTGTAATAAATGTCTCCTCTTCACAGAGCAGGGGCTGTAGTTCCTAAAGCAGTGCCATGCAGTCTAATAATTCTTGTTACTGTGTAGTTGGAGTTAAAGAAAAGGCATAAAACAAGCAGCTGGATTTAGTGCAGTTGTGCCTTGGAGATGTTAATAACAAATATTCAGAAGTTCCCCTAAGCTTGCCGTTTGATCCAAGGAAACGGATAGGTATCGTGTGTGCAATGTGCCGAGGAGGAATACGATGCAGATCTGAAATTTCGGTGATGTTTGCACACGAGGCAAGGCACTTTGACAGAAAACCATGCTAGCCTGCAGATAACTGGGCTTTCTTCTGCCCTGCCTGTGATGACACTCCCCAGGTGTGGGGTGGCTTGAGCTGTGTGTGGGCATGAGGTGCATGTCCACCCGTGCACAGAGGAGCTCAGGCAGCCGCTGTGCCACGGAAGGGTCAGAAATATGGTAAAATGAAAACTAAAATCTTAGTGTGAGATACCAGTCTACTGAGGTCACAGTTAAATTTACTTGCAGAGAAAGGAATCGGACATCGGTGATGCAGTGTGTTTGGCCTGTTAATTTAGGAGCTGGTTTGTTGAAAGAGGGGGAGCAAAATAAATGCCGGTTTATAAATATATCTTCTGTATCTATTAATTAATATTTTTGCTTGTGTGTTATATAAATAGACTTGTACTTTGTGCTGTGTTCTGGTGAAGGGTTATATCTAGAAAAATGAAAGCTGCATTTGGTGTTTCAAATAAAAACAGAGCTTAATGTCCGAATTCCTCTGTTGATGTTGGCTTATGGTGAGGGTCAACCTGTGGCCCTCTGAGTGAGCCCCTTGCTCTCTGCAGATGTTATTCTGTGCCCACAGAAAGCAGCTTAGGGATCAGAGCTTGATTTTTATTTTATTTTTCCCCTTTTTTTGGTTTTTTTTTTTGTTTGGTTTTTGGGTTTTCTTTTTTTGTTTGTTTTTTGGTGGGAGGCCGAGAATAAAACCCTGCAAACCAGACTGTACAGACATGCCTCCTCTGCTTTTTTGCCTGGCTTTCTGAATTTGGTAAGATTCCTTTCGGTTTGCTTTCCTAAAGCTGGTGGCAGAAGGACGGCAACTGATACCACTGCACTTGTTTTTAAAACTGATGCATTTTCATCCTGATAGAATAGATCTCACCAACTGGTCTGTCACTCCTGAGGAACTGCAGTAGGTCTGCGATGCCTGGGAGTTGCAGTGCTCGTGCGACTGAGGAAACCAAATCGCCACCATATTAGAAGCGTGTTTGGACCTCGCTATGGCAAACATGTGGCAGTGCAAACTTGAATGAGGTGCTGGAGCCAGAGCTCTGCATCGAGGCTGTGCCAGTATGCCTGGTTCCCAGATCCCAAATGAATCTGCAGGGCCGGTTAAATTTTGCTGTGAGGAGAATGCAAAAGTAATTTCTAGTGGATTAATTCCATACAGGCTTTCTTTGACAAGTTGTAAGCGATGCGTCCGGTTTAAAACAAATGGAAAAAAACCCAGCAGCCCAGGAGCAGGGAATACTGGGCAGGACGCGTGCTTATGCTCAGGTTTAGTGTTGCACGACTCTTCATCTCTGGTGATTCGGGTGGTGGGCTGTAATATTTTCAGGTGCATCCCACGGCAGGTTATATATGTCGACAGGGAATTCCCTGGAAGCGAATCGTGATCCTTCCAGCAAAAAGCTGCGTAGCAGTCGCATCTAGACAAGGCTGCAGGTGTATCAGCTGCATGCTCTTACACACCAGCACACTTGGGAGTGGGAACTGGATGCAGGCACTTAACGTGTAGCACCTTGTAAAACTTCTTGCTCTGTTTGTTCTTATTCTTCCAGCCTGGACAAAAGTTGAAGTGCAGGCAGCGTAGTTCGCACGTGGCCCTCCAAGTGCCGTACAACCTGAGGTGGAGTTGTGTCCTTTGTGCATGGGTTGTACAACACCCTGCCGGCCCTGCCTGCGCCAGAAAGCCCTGCCGTGGGCAGAGTGCTTGCCACTGTTGTATGCACTTCGTTGACTAGCCTGCTTTGCTCCCTATAGCGCTCGGCAGCTGGTAGTGTTGGTGACTCGCTGTCTAGACCTGGCTCCTGTTAGCATAGGGGAAGAAATTTCAGCAGCGTTGCCGATATGTCCGTGCTTTTGTCAGGAGCTGTGCTGGTTTCCTGCAGACGAGGTGCACCGCCTGGTAGGGCAAACAGATGGAGGAGTTGGGGAAGATGTCTTAATAATGAAACGGGCAGTGCACCGTGCATACAGTGAAATCTCAACCCCGTACACATGTGCGCAGTTCCTGCTGGCTCACCTGTTAACTGGTAGAAAGTGGACTTTGGGGGACTTGTCTCTTCTGTGTTAGTCTTATCATCTCAATTAGCACCCGTCCTAATTGCTTATGTGTGTCTGCTGAACGTTGCATCAACCAAATGGTCAAATCCAATAGCCAGAATTCTTGTTTAAGGGAGGGAGCGTGGTGGAAGGGGACAGCTCTGGGGATATGCTGTTGGAAGTGCCACAGCATCTTGCAAGCCGACATCTGCATTTGCTTGGCTCCTCCCCCTTCTTTCAAATCTTCTTTTGACAATGTATTCACAAAGAAAATTTAACTGCTACTTCATAGCTGGTGAACTTCTCAGCATTTGCTAAATGGTTATTAGGGCTGTCCCCAGGTCAACAATGTGGTCTAAGCAGCAGCATTCCTGATCTCCTCCTCCTGAATCTATGATTTTTCTGATGATTTTTTTGTTGTTGGCTTTTTCCCTTTATTTTTATCTGAACCTTTTTATTGACACCTTTCCTTCATCACTGCTACACCCAGCTCCCCCACATTTTGCTTGAAGATACAGAACCCAATATAGTGAACTTAAGCTAAACACCAGAAGTCTTCCTTCTCTTGCAGCTTTTGAAGGGCTCCACAGACTATTTGTCTGAAAACCACTGTTGTACATCTGTCTTTTTTATATAAATATATACATCCATATATCTTCTTAGTCTTGACCTGCATCTTCTCTCTTACTGAAGTAATAAAAGACTCCATTTTGAAACAGAAGTAGTGCTTGGGATACTGATTTGTGTGTAGACCAGTTCTTACGGGGTTGTTTCCTCACTTTAGGTTGCATGAAGAGCAGAAGGGGATGGATATTCTTGCAATATACTGTGCTGTAGACAGTGAAGGAGAGAATAAACGATGGAGAGAGGTTAATCTCTTCTGAAAACCCAGCAAAAAAAACACCCAAGCATCATGCTTGTAGTAGGGCGTTTAACTTGCTTTGTAGATGGAGCAACTGTCAGGTAAATGTCAAAATTCTTGGTTTTGGTTCCGGGATAGGGCCTGATAGTTGAGGTATTAGTCAGCGTCCCCGCATCTCCTGAAATGTGTGGCTGGTGCCAATGTTTGCACACTGCAGGTGTCAATGAGGCTTTTGTGTCCCTAGGAGCTCTGCAAAGAGGCACACATTCACCCCTGTTCCATTTGGTAACTGGCATAACCAGGGCGGGCATCTGTGCCCCTCCAGGGCTGGTCTGGCAGGACATATCCCAGGCAAACACCAGGGCCACCGTTCATGAGCCAGAGGTGCCTCCTAGGTATGCTGCACGCAGGAGGATGTCCGTCTACCCATTACATCCTCTCTTAACCCAGCAAAATACTCTGTGCAGGCTGAGTTTCTTGACCAATGCTTCTACTGGTGCAGTGGTCACCACGCATGCTCACCAGAGCTGGGTGTGAGCTCCGCTGCAGCAGGCAGCTCGGAACTGGCTAGCTACAGTGATCATGTTCATCTTTGTGTATAATTGCCAAAAACGTCAGGGAGACCATGCCGTAGGGATGAATCTAGACCAGCCTGTGTTTCCTCTGTCTTCTGGAGTGCCCTGCAAACAGTGTCTTTGTGCCTTTGACAGGCCCGTTGGGCGTGTTTGGGGAGAATCGTTCCCTCCTGAACTTATTTTTTGTGTGTATTTTTGTAAATGTTGGCAGATTTGGCGTAGTGTTTGTCCCTTTTTGTGAATGTTGGTGTGGATAAATGTTCATGGAGAAGAAGTTTGATCTCCTTCTGTGTGTGTAGGAGTAGGAAATAAAAACAGTATCTCCTTATTATGGTCAAATGGCAAAGGCAGTAAATCATAGCAAATCCAGCCCATCCTGACCTATCCATGTAGCACAGAATATGTGTAAAACACTTCCAGTGTTGCTGCATTGGTCAGGAGCACTTACGTGGCACTGTAGGAATACATACCTTACTGGATTGTGGCTTACTTGATTTAACAAATTAAAAAAAAAAATTAAGAATTTATAGGCTCTTCAGAAAAAGATACCAGGTAATGCTTGACATAGTTGATGTCTAGGTAACAATGCTGGGATGCTTTCCAGTGAAAGTGGATTAGCATCAGTGCTGAACCTTGTAAGCATCTGAGTTTTCCTCTACCTACAAGAGGGACAGTTTGCTTAATTCCTCGTGGGATCAGGAGCTGCACCATCCTGAAATAAATTGCTTGCGGGTTTGTTCATTGGATATTTCTTTGCATGAGCTTTGCTTTCTTCTTCCCCTCTCTATGGCTGGAGAGATGCTTTCATCATCACCACCTGGGTACTAGGTATGCTGCAGCAGCATCCAGCTGCACGCGCGTGTGTGGCAGAGGCAGAGCGGCTGGCCACCAGGCAGGTTGTGCGTTTGTGCAGGAAGCCTTTCTCACCCTGTGGTACCTGCTCACTCAACAGACTCTGCACTTGTACCTCCACAAAGCTGTCCCGGTCAGCACATCATGCCCAGGTGCAGGCAGGGGTTGCAGCTTGCAGCATGTTGTAGAACTGCTTTGACGTAATCTGCCAGCTGTAAAACCTGCCACTGCCTTTGTATCTTTTGATCCTTATGGGCTGGACATGTTTTCAGTGGGACAAAACTAAAAGTCCGGGAAGTTGCTGGTTTTGAAGTGGCAACAATAACTTCATTTTAGGAATATTTTTTATCTGAGCTGTATAAATAAATAAAATTAATATTTCCAGCTGAATCAATTAAAAAAAATAATCCTCCGAGAAGTTAGGGCTACCTTCTAATGGCAAAAAGACTGAGGCATCAGTTGGGGCAGGAAAAAAAATCTCGAATCCTAGTAGATTGAAAGAGAATAGCATATTGATGTGTTCAGTTCAGGGACTGTGATTTTTTTTTTATTTTTATTTTTTCTGTTTGTAGACTCAGAAGAATTAAGAGGATTCCTCTTTTTTGCCATTAAGGTGCAACAGCAACCACAGTGGTTAGCTGCTGATTTTTCTTTCTGCTTCTCCGTGGGCTTGAAAGCTGGCTTTTTGGGTGCTTTTTATTCTTACGTGTTACCATTTAGATCTTCTAACACTTTCTGCCCCCTCATAATTTTTCTTCACAGATAAAAATCTTGTGGGCTGTTTTTATTACTAACCTGCTCAGTTTTTATGTCCAATTCTGTCTCTGAATCTACTGAACGCTAATAAATGCAAATTTATTGTAATTTCCCCCCCAAAACTCACGGTTTACTCATGGAAATTAAGTTGATACCTTCAAATAACTAAGGGATGTAGAAGTGAACCAATTTAACAGTGAAGCTGTTTTATAATCCTTATAAATACGTGTTTTAGAGAGCTCTTTTGCAACTTACACAGGTGTTGGCTTTTAAATATTCTAAATGTTGGGGGTTTTATCCTTTTCTCTAATATTTCTTTTCTCTTTTTAATAGGTCATCACACAACGAACTAGAAAAACATAGGTAAGTCTTGAGAAAAAAGCAAATCAAAAGATGTATGGCTAACATTAGAATTATAATGCTTATTGAAGAATATTTTGTTGAAATTGTTTTGATTCTGCACTGAATAGTTTATTAAGTATGGGGGGGGGTTATCAACTCTAATATGTATAATATTATTTAGCTTTTTTCTGTTGTTTGGTATGCTGTTTTTGAAACAACCCTGATAATTAGCTATGGACTGATTAATGCTGTAACTGGTTAACCGTACTGTTACTAATAAAGAATCTGATTGCAGCAACTGTTTGCTAGACGTGTTAAATGCTGTAAGTACAGTAAAAGTATTTTGTGATGAAGGTGGATGATTTTGGGGAATGATATGTCACACAGGGTTATTCTGTGTTTTTTTTAAAGTATGCCTAAAGTGCAGTTAATTGTCATCATGCATGTAAGTACCTATAGATAGCTTTTTCCCCTCTGTCTGCTTCCTTGCTGGTACATGTCCAGAGAGCTGTGTGTGAGCTAGAAATGAGCAACTTCTGAGCTGCGGCCCTGGTTCTGTGTATCCAGCGCTGTGAAAAGCTGTATTTACTTACCCAGGACATTCATTAGACCCTGAAGATCCGATTTTTAAAGAACTCGTGTTTGCACAGTTTTGGAGGCAGTGTTTACCATCTATTGTATCTTGTCAGAGTTTGTTTGCAGGTGGGCTTTTTAGCTGTAGGAAGTCTCCTGGGGCACATGGCTCTGAAGGTGCACAGAGAGAGCTGCTGAGTGCGAAAGGTGCCCGTCTTCACACTGACTGTTCGTTCCCCAGCTGAGCAGCGCTGTGGCACCCTCACTGCGGGAGGGCTGCCTTTCACTTATCATTCAGGCAGCAGGATAAACTCTCTTTCGGGTAGTTTTTTTGTTCTTTTTCATGTAGCTTGTGGTCTTTTGGCTTTCATGCATCCAGAGAAAGCAAGGGGTATATGTGTGAATATGACTTAAACCTATTTGCATGCTTCTAAATACATGAAACGTGACTGATGGCACAACAAGATTGGACTCACGGCGGGGGGGTGGGTGGGGGGGGGTTGTGTGTTGTTCTGTGGCCACAGTTACGTAGCAGCTAGACCATCACTTCCCTTGCATGCCTACATGCTTTCCTGTAGTTTAATTGTAATATGAGTAAACTATAGCTCTGCCTAATAGCCACGTGGTCATCCTAGAGATGAGAGGAACTGGGGAAGGCTCAAGCTCACAAACGCAGGCCTGGCCTGCAGAATGCAGTGCATTGGCTAAGGCACTGAAATCAGCTGGCAGAAGTTCTGCTGACAGAGTCTTCAGGAAAATAACTTCATGCAAAATTCAGTCCTTTGGTCACACTTCTTTAAAAGAAAAAAAAAAAAGTCTCTGGCCCCAACTGTGCTTCTTTCTCACTCTGGTTTTTTCCATCCTCTTTCTAGATACTCTGTTCCATTTCTTGCTTTTCCACTGCTCCATCATCACTGACTTGTCATCTAAACTACATATCCCCCCTTTTTTTAAATTCCAGTTGTTTTTGTAACACGAGCGTGGAGTTGCCTCTTCTTCCCTCTGCTCTGCCTTGAAAGGTTCAAGCACCACAGTAAATGAGGCACAGCAGCATTCGCAGCAGATGCAGGGGCAGAAGAAGGATCTATTAATTGTTCAGTCTTTGTTCTCACTTTCAGTTCTGTGTTTTATCTTTGTAGTAGCTGGACCATATAGTATTTGCCTTGCTACCTTTTCTTTCTCTGCCATCTCAAGGTCAAAATAGGTAAACTGCAAGGTATGTCTTGTGATTATACAGCTAGTATTTCTAACTGCTGCTGCTTGCTGTACCTCCTACACTTAGACTATACTTGAAGCCAGATTTCTGTTATTCCTAGCGGGAACCTGTGAATTAGTGCAAGATCCTTGTATGTGCAAATGGGTGTTCACAGAAGCAGATGAGGTGTGTACAATTCTAGTTACCTAATGTATTGGTGCAAAGGACTCTTGTAATTTTAAGGTTTTTTTAACAACCTCCTCCTCCAGCACTGTGGGTGTATGAGCTGATAATACTGATCATACTTTTCCACTGTTTTCCTAAGATTGCATTAAAATCCCATCGAGCATCTTGCAGAGTTTAATGGAAGATTCACAGCCATAGTGTGTCCCTGTAGCATCTGGTACTCGCAGCAGAGCCTGTCCTCTTCCCCTGGCGCAGCCCTGCCCTGCCGGCTGTGAAGCACTGGATGTTGATTTTGGAGGTGTATCCTTTCCAGGACCACGCCTTTGACTCACCACTGCCATGATGCTTCTGGCGGAGACACAACTTGGTTATCTCACAGGAGGCTGTCAAGGAGGAAGAGAGGAGATGGCTGCTCATATCGTTCTCCTTGCCCAGTCCCTCACGTGGTGTCTGTGGGCTGGACTGAGTGCTGGAGGGCAGGGAAATGGCTTCCTCATTTACAGGGCCTTTGTGTGCTGGATGAGGGTGGCCACAGCTGCCACTAACCGGAAAGCCACGGTAGCTGTGTACTGGTACACGGTGCTCTTCAGGTTCTGCATTGGTGTTGCACGTAAAGAGGTTTTATCTCTGATTTTGATGTCAGTGAGAATGGCAGTGGCTGATCTCTCTGTGTGTGCAGACTTGGCCGTTTGGCACCACTACTTTAATTTGCATTTTGTACTGCTGGGTCTCTTTTCTGTATGCTCTTGAGAGGATGCTCAGAGGAGGACAAATGGAAGCAGAGATATAATTCCAACAAAACCTCTCGTTACATGATAGAATTCAGACTACAATTATGGTAAAGTGTTTGTCAGCAATTCAGACATAAAATTCCTTTTTCTCTGCTTTAAGTCTCCCTAAAATACCCTGCTCAGAACTTCAGTGTATGTTCATTGTAGTGAAACTCTGTAAGGACTCATCCCTCTAATAGCAGTCCTGTTTTGGTCCTGTGTAATTAAGCTTTGCATCTCAGAGCCATGCAACAAGAAACCACCTAAATAAAAAGTAGGAAGGCACGAAGTCTTATCCTAAGGCTGATAAGGTTTTAGAAGGTATTTTAATATTTACAGACAGGTCAATCAGAATGGCGCTCGGATGTAAGTAGTTCATAATGACAAATATATACATGCTTGTTCATGTATATATATTTTTTGTTACTATATCCAGCCAGACCGTTACATCGGTAGGCTTTCACAGAGCAATGTAAATAGCAAGTACATTGGTAGTCATGACTTTTTGCAAGGCAGTTTTTAAATCAACCTAACCTGACAGCTGTACAGAGGAATTCAACTTCCATAGTGTAAAAAAACCCAAGAATCCATGAGAGACTCAAGCTTGTTAAAAGGACACAGCATAATCTAATTTATTTGCATCAATTTATACTGGTTCTGCATTACAATGTAAAAACCAAGGTATATACTCCGTGAAGACTGTACTGAGATCTTCGTACTGCTCTGTGAAGGCAGTGAGTCATCTGCCCTCTGCTATTCATGTGTGGACTTGTCCCCCCAGCATGCACAGGACTGTGGGAGGAAGCGACACCTCCCTGCCTTGGTCCATCCTTCCTTGTCGGAAGCAGATGGAGCCCTGACGAGGGATGCTGCCACCAACCTGTCAGGACTCCTTGGGTAACAAAGTCATTTCACTCCTGCCTGGTCATGAGGAGCTGTGCTGCAGGAGGAGTTCAAGATCTTGGCCTTTCTGTGGCAAAGCCTTTGAAAATAGCTTGTGAAACTTAGTGATTTTAAAGAACAGCTTGTAAGAATTAGTGAGGAAATTAATAAAAGTGTGCCTCCAAATCGGCAAGCCGCGTGCTGCTATCCCCAAACTGGCACCGTGTGAGCAGAACTAAGTGCCTTGGCTGGGTGACCATGGTAGAGCTTGATCTAGATGGACAGTTATCTTCTGCTTCTGCCTCTGTCAGACCATTTGTATTATTCTTTGCGGGGTTTTCCTAGTTTTCTTTCATCAAGAAAGGGGAAGGGGCAGATCAGCAGTGGTAAAAGTTCTCCTGCCTGCATTCCACAGAATAGTAAACTCCTGGCAAACAGTGGGCGTGTAATTAGAATGAGGAAGCTGATTAATGTCTTCAGGCAGGATGGACTGGCAATCTGGAGCATGGTAGTGCTCAGCACTGCAGCATCTGACTTGCAGGTGTTCTCCTGCTTGGAGGAATCAACAGATCCCATCCCAGGTCCCCAGGCATAGGTTTGATAAAAGCTGGCGAGCTGAGCCAGGTGGAGGTAAAAGCCAGGCATTGCTGTTGGGAGAGGTGTGCTCTAGGGGCGTTTCCCTGCTTTCCTATGGAAGTTGCTCCAAGAAGCGGTGCACAAGTATTTAGCTCAGTCACTGGGTATTGGGTGGGACAGGGAGCAGCTGTGTCTTACTGGGGGCTCACCAGTTTGCATTGCAGCGAGCCAAGGGTGCTGTGGGGATGGCCTGGATCAGTTGAGTGGGACAGCCCTGAATTTTCAGTGCAAGACCACGATGGGGAACAGATGACACCGTGACTTGCAAAACCTTTTAGAAGAAGACAACAAACCTTTCCTTCTTCCCAAATGAGCCTAACGTTTGCATTGTTTATAGCGCTGATCAGGGGGAGACTGAAAGTGTTGCTGTGCGTGCAGAAGGTAATGCTGTCCTGAGGTTTGGGCAGTGCTTTGTGTAGTCCTTAAACCTAAAATCTTGCCAGGAAAAGGTTGTTATATCGCATCATCATGTGTATAAAGTAGAGATCCGTACATAAACGTAGGTTTTGATGAGAAAAAGTGTGTTTTGATGGGAGCATTATGACTTTCAACATTAGCTGGTAGGTAGAGCAGGTGCCTGTGAAGTGAAGTTCTAATAGTCAAGTTTTCTCATGAAGGAAGTGGAGATGCCAGGAGCACAGTTACATTCATTGGTACATCAATTTCACCCACTAGAGTTACTTGGAGTTTAAAGTTTATATAAGCTGTGAGAGACTGCATAGATGGATGTCTTGAAATTCTCTCTGTGGCTCTTCATGTTAGCAAATTGCAGGGTTAATGAAAAGCATGTAATTGCCAGTTGCTGATAAACTTGGAAGTTTTGAAACAGAATTGAAAGGTCATTGAAATAATAGCATACCAAAACAGTGCTTAATGTTTATTTTTATTATGGGCTGCCTTTTCAAAATCGTAAATTACCATTGTGGTTAGTACTGTTATGCAGCATAGAGATATACTGCATTGATCCATCACGTTAAATGGCTACGGTGCTGCCTGTAGCTGAGGAAACCCCGACTGGTGCTGGAGGTAATACACTTCCAGGGAAGGGTCACCCAGTATGTGTCTCACTGTTGCGCTTCCATCACAAGTCTAACCCAGCCTGGTTGCACACCGCTGCCGCCGGGTCCTGCCTCCTGCCGGTGCCGGAGGGAGGGGAGGAAGAAGCTGCTTCTGCAACCAGTTCTTTTTCCTGACCCAGCTCACCGTCACAGCATACCCTAATGCCAGCACAGGGAGAGGAGTGGGATTGCTTCTTCGAGTGATGGTATTAATTTACAGTACAGAGCAGTACAGTTCACTTCTTTGTCAGTTTAATATTTCTCCTAAGCATCCGGTTTTGGCCGCTGCTGTCTGGAGAGTGCTGTGCTGGATGGGTCTTACTGACCTGGTACAGATCTCATTGTTATAATGCGTCTATAAAAACTGCTGTCGTTTCTAGGGCATGTCCAGATTATACATAAACCATCCAGATAAAGTGGCTGCTACATTCGTGATGGGAACTACCTCTTCTTACTAGCAGAACTTAACTGCCGTGTTATGTCTGTTTCTTCTGGTTTTCCCATCAAGTAAGGAACTTTTTACACCATCTGATTGATGTGGTTTATTGCAATTCCAGCGAATTGCAATAAACATACCTTTGCACTGCTTAAGTAAGGTGGTGTCTTTAAGAGTCTGACTTGCCATTTGTGAGCCAAGAGGCACCATGGTTTAGGCATCTGCTCCACCCCGCTAGCTGTGACTGCCTCTCTGAGGATGCCAGCTGTAGTGGTCAGGCAAATGGTGTTGCCTCAGCCAGTGCAAGGCTGAGTCTCAAACCAAACCCCCTTTTGCCTGAAATTTAACCTCAGGTTTCCGACAGAGAAGCAAAGTATATGGTGGCATTTGTGTCTTAAATTGCTGTCGTAAGGGTTTTTTTGTGGAGCTTCTTTAGCAAAGTCTGTAAAGAACTGGACCCATAGAACTGAAAATTTAGTCGTATGCTTTTGTTGATATGTCCCATGTTTCAGAGTCTGATGAACCCATGGAATTACAGTAATTAGAAGGTTTAAAGCGTTGTGCTGAAATGCTATTCTTTCCTCACCTTTTCCCCACCTCTAGGCAGTCAGCAAGTGACCAGACCTGTGGCTTGTCCTGTATTACATGCTGCAATAGCTACTATAAACGCCTATGCACTGAACTGCTGCCTTTACAGTGCACGCAGCAGCTCACCTGATGATGCACTCCCAACACAAAAGTGTCTTCCCACCTAGACTGCTGGTTTGGCAAGGAGGGATAAATTAAGCAGACAAAGCTTGGAAGTTAATCTGCTCAGGAAGTTATATTCCAGGTGTCAGAGATGTACGCATCCTCGTGCTTTGGACAAAGCTTTTATTTGGCAATGAAAAATGGACTGAAATACAGTCTTGACTAAATTGTAATGTCCTTTTTCCTGCTGAAGTCGGCTTTGAACTGTGGAGTCTAAGTGCAGTCCTGGGTCTGGGCTCCAGAAAGCCATGTGCTTCCTGGCCAGCCAAACAGGCAGCAGAAAGCAGATGGGCGAGAAACCAAGTGCATGCGTTTTTTCCACTTGAATTTGCTCATCCCTCTCTCCAAACATAAGTTCATTGTGTGTTGGCCTCTAATGGACTATGTGAAAGGTGGTTTATGTTCTCAGCATCTGCTAATTGACCTGGCCAGTTCTTACCTGCTGTGGTAGAGTGGGCTGGTCTTATACAAAATGCAGATAGATGGGCTTCCAGGTATTTTCAGGACCGTATAGACAACAGCTAGGGGCTAATTTGCTGCAGATAGGGGAAGGGATGCCTGATGGTGACAGCTGTCTTCATTGGAGGAGAAAAAGATTTGTTGAATTAGGTATTGAAAAAAAAATAATGTTTTCCTTTTAAGCTTGCTTAGCTACATCTGGGCAAGTGAGCTGGAACTTGATTATTATTTTTTTTTAAAGGTATTTAGGCAGCTAATGGGCTTTAAGAAGTTGGCCTATGCAACCAGTTTTACGTAACACGATGGGAATCCTTGGGTGAATCCCAATCAGTCAAGCCTGTGGATGCCCACAGACGGAAACTGGGTATACAGAAGTGGTACCTGCCATAGTTTGAAGAGGTGGCAAATGCACCTGAATGCCAGCAGTGCAGCTCCAGCTGTTCAGGGCAAGGTTGGCTCTGCACTCAGGATTCACACAAATCATAGAACCATCTGCAGGAGGCTGGATTATTTTCTCCCAAGTATGTAATGGACACAAAGTGACCCAGTGTCTCTGGTTGGAGTAGACATTAAGGGATCAACTTCGGCTGGAGGAGATGGCTTGTTCTGTCTTCCTCCTCTCCCTGCCTTCATGCTGTATTGGCATCTCTAGCTCTATTTTCAGCGCTGCTTTCTGTGGGCCGCTAACCCCATTTGAGTATTGGATATACCATGGCCTGGTCCCAAATTCAAAAGGTCTCTTTCTGGATGGAACAATGTGTACTTTCCTGTTACAGCAGCTCATGCTGCTTTCCCCTCGTGGTCTCTGTCAGTGGACACTTGTGCTTAGATTTACTGCACAGAATTCCTCTGCAGGTCAAGTAATTTTTAATCTGTGTTTTTTCCCCTCGGTACCCATGGTGGTTTAGCATGTGGCAGACTGTGGGCACAATTCTGCATCCCGCTCAGGGGATTTCAGTACAAGCTGTGCACGCCTACTTGCAAGCTGAACCCCACATCCCATCCAGGCAGCTACAGAGGATGCAGTTAAGGTTCCAGAAACTGTACTGAGTGTGAACTTTTAGCCAGCAGATCATAAACGTGAAAAAGCATAATGCTGTTCCTTCACAGCAGTTTAATTTGGGCCTTTTTTGCAAAGGAAAAAAAAAAAAAACACAAAAAACATCAAAACAAATAAACCGCAAATGAAAACTCCATGCATGTGATCCAGTTAAAACTGACTTTTCTTGTCCTAAAGAACTGTGCAATTCACAAGAATGGCTAAGATATCCGCTCCTCCCCGCCATGATTTTTGGAAGGAGAGGGTTGATTTGGGACTTCGATAGGGCGCTGTGTTTTGAGATGGATACTGAAACGTGTATACTGCACTATGTACACATCCTGCTAGATGTGTACTAGAGCAGAGTGACAGGACTTGTCAGAGGACACCAAGTGGCTAGTATTTTTAATTGTAGTTTGTTACGCAATATTTTTTTAATACAAATTAGTGTAACTAGTTGTGTAGTATGTGGAGGTTGGCATAGCCAACACTGAAGAGGTGTGGGCTTGGATGTATGTATATGAGGTCATCTGTTGCAATGCTTCTAACTTGAAAACTAATTTAAACTCTAGTTACAGGCTACGTGCCCTACATTAAGAAAGTCTATGTTAGATTCTACCTTATAGCAAGAAGCAGAAGATTTGAGGAACAAAGACTACATCTGAACGTGGTAAAGTGTCTCTGAAAGGCTGGAGAACTACTTGCAAGTCCTCTCCTCCTAACTGCCACCTTGGGATTAATGCCTAACAAATTTATCTGCTTTTCTTTCATTGAAATTTTAATTTAGGTAACTAAGTGAAGGTACAAGGTGCTAAGTAAGTGGCCTGCCTGGCATGTAATTGCTGCCAGAACTCAGCAGCTCCTGTTGAAGTTAGGAGTACCATCAGTGTTTGCAAATACCGGCTGCATAGACATTCTTGTGTCTTACCACATTAGCTGGTATTTACAAAACATAAAGGTAGCAAACCCTGTAATTCCCCCAAGAAAGCTGACTTAATCCCAGTTGGTAAGTGCTGTTATGTTGACTACTGAAATGAACAGCATGGGTGGAGCAAATAATTTCTGCTAGGGAAATTTGGGAGCTTGTTGTGTGTGTTTGGCTAGAAGCACTTACTGGGTCTAACAGGTATTTGAAATAGACTGTCAGGTGTCTTGGTTCCCACTGCCTGACTTTACATACTCACATAGCAAGTGGGTCCAAACTTCTGGCTCTTCCTCCATTGCCACATAACCTCAGGACACTGCACTTAAGAAATCTGGGCTGAGTTTTGTGGGAAGAAAGAAGGAGGAACGGGGGGAGAGTTTTGAAAAGCTGTTCCATACCTTATCCTCCCAAAATGGATCATTTTCAGGTTCTGCTCGACTGCACCCTGTCTGGCGCAGAGACAACCAGCTTTGTACTCTTCAATGGAAAGGGAAATAGGACGGAAATTAAATGATAAACAAGGCACGATCTGTGCTGTGGCAAGCTAAATCTAAACTTTGAGGCAGGACTGTCAGATAGCCGCAACTCTCCACGGTCCTGTGATGCCAAATTTTGTCACTGTTTGAGGGGGAAATATTACATAAGTGTTGTTCAGCTTTTAATTCATATGAAAGTAAGAGTACCCATTGTAGCCTTGGAAGAGACCATCTTTAATTACAGTCAGTGCATTTAATCCTTCCCCTGAACTTGTTTATATATACACCTCAGCCCGTCTTTTCTATCCACCTCTAATTACAAGGTTTCAGTGATGGAGTTGGAGACATACAGCAAGACATTTGGGGATGTGTATTCTTAATTACTTCAGGGTGATTTCTTTCGTTCTTTCCCTTCGGTGTTCCACTTGGGATCTGAACCAGCCTTTGGTTGGCTGGAACTGGCACTCTGCTGTTGTCCCAGGGCACCCCAGCTGTCTCTTTGGAGGACATCTCAAGTATCTACAGTGGTAGAAGACAGCAACACCCACCACCTCCTTCCCCCCAAAAGCCAATTAACTTCATTTGTGCTTGCACTTCATTGTGCTTGCTCAAGCTGCCACCATTAGCTACTCCCTCTAAGATGGCCACGAAGCTTTGGTAGGTACAGGTACTGAGGAAGTACTAGCAAAAGCAAAACTGCAAGTAGGACGTAGCACTGAACAGCCCTTTCTCAGTCAGAGCTTAAAACTTCCTACCTCTGAGAATGAGAAAGTGATCGTTGAAGCGCTGAACTGGAGATACAGTTGCCTTAATTCTGATTAGGTTGTAAAACTGTGGTGTGAATTGCTGCTGTTTCTTTTGGTGTCTCGTGCATGTGGGAATGCGGAGTCCCTGCAGCATTTGTCGGGCTAGTTAAATGGGATGCTTCATATTTACTTGGCATTTGGATATAGAGGTACAATACTGAATGAAACCACAGTCACAGTACTGCAGATGTTAATGCCTCACACTCTTCATTTAACTTTATGCAGGAAAAGGCTGCTTAATTCCAGCTGTCTGCCGTCCCAAGGCCTCACGTTCGGTGTGTGATGGCAATGCATGTTTTTAATTTAGCTAAAATAATTCAACTTGACTTGCCTCTCCTTTAATTTGGCATCGTACAGTGGTGTAAAAAAAAATAAATCTTGAACACATTTCTCCCCTTGTTTGACATATGTATAAAATAACTAGGTCTATAGGGAGGTTTAAAATTAGGCAGAAAAAGCTCACTAGGTCTTGTACTGGGCTCTCTTCACTTAGTGCTGTGCTACAGCTCAACATCTCTAGCCTTCTCTAAGCATTGTAGTCTCACCCCCCCCCACGCCCCCCCCCCCCCTTTTTTTTTTAAAGATCCTTCCTGTTGGCAGCTGTCCTGAGACACGATGTTCTTGCTTAGCATTTTGATGTGGGGAAACAGTCTGATAATTAAAGCCGGTTTCAAGCCATGAGTTGATTTGTAAGCAGCGACTTGCTCTGGGGTGTTGTCAGTCGATAAACGTGTGGCTTGTGTGTGCAGAGCTGCGCTGCACCTTGTGCCTTAAGCACCATGGGAGAGGGACATGTATGCTCTCGGGAGCCACTTGTGGAGACCGACTGCATCCTTTTCATCCACCTTTTGGTGAACGGTTAATTTGTGGAAAATTATAGTTACCATCCTGTTCCCCTCTGTGTGTAAACCCAGTGCAAACCTGTTGTTGTTATGCAGCTTTTTCTTGTTTAAATAAATGCGGTTCTCTTAGACCTACACTCTACAGTCCTCAACAAATTACTTGAAAGAGCACCATGAAAGGTGGCGAATAAAAACACACCTATTGCAGAACTGCAGACGGATGTTGTGGGTTTGGATTTGCTGTGTAAATTTGCTTTGTGGTGTTCCACCGCCAGCGAGGACCAAAGTTTTACCACATTCGTGTAAATGGTGGCGAGTCCTAATCCACTCTTGGGGTTTCAATGGGGAGCACGTGTAAGTATGTGTGTACATCCATGTAACTTCAAGTGGGAATTGAAACTGCTTGATACTGTAATGGCATGATCTTGCAATGACACTTTTCTTATCTAATTGGGTCTGACACTATTCGGAGGCAACAGACAAACTTAAAATCTGAAGTCTCCCTGCAGTGTAATCTAAGAAACTTGAATGCCAGTAAGACAGATGGGTTTAAAAGGTCTAATTTAGGAGGACTGCTAAGTAGCAATGTGTGCATTTTAATGGGCGAAACAAATGGGTGGAAGGCTGGATGAAAGAGATATTTAGTAAGTTTATTAAAAGCATGGCTGATTATTTTTTTGTGGATGCTGTTTTCAAGTGCATACAATGGTATTTCCATCACTTGTGTGTTTCCCCACAAGGCATTGTTGTTCGTGTGCCTGTACTGGGTAGGTACTGTGTGATGCTGAGCTTGTGATACTAGGTGATGCCTCTCTTGCTATTGCTTAAAAGCATTTGAGAGGTTAAAAGACCATCAGTAGATAACAGGCCTAAAAATAGAAGACACCTGAAACAGAAATTCTTTTTCTGTAGGTGTAAGAATTGTTCGTATTTATCTGACATTAACTTTGAAGATTTAAAATATAGAAAACTGTTCTTTATAGATGAGCAGAACCCGAAGGCTGAAATGCTAAAATACAAGTTGGAATCTCCTTTTTTTGTGCAGGAGAAAAGAAATCCATACAATGGCAAAAAACATACTGCAGCTGTTTCCGTAATGTTTGGTTTCTGTTGCCTCAGATTTTTGCAAGGTCAGAGATTTTATTGCCTCTGGCCAAAGAATGGAGGATTCTATACATGTAAATTCGAGATGGTCACCATCCAGGAAAGACAAATGGTATCCAGCTGCCATTATGTTTGCTTGTGATGCTTCTGGGAATCCCTGTACAGCTTGTAAATTCCTATTGATGTTTCCTGTGAAGCACATCTCAAATTTCTGCGTGTTGCTGTTACTCACGGCCAAGACCCGAGACGATGAAGGACTGTTAAACCTTTCATGGCTGCTCTTCAAATAAGAGCAGCTTAAGACAGTGGGATGGCTGAAGGCTGGGGAAAGCAGTGAGGACAAGCCTGGCTGCAGGGAGGAGCCTGGAAAAAAATAAGGAGAGGAGATGAGAGTGGTCAGATGTGGGTCCTGCAGCTCTTAATACTGCGGAGCCAGAGGCTACGGTGCCCCAGCAGTTAAAACAGGTATCAGTTAGAGCTGCTGGTGTCCCACCTGCCCCCGAGTCCTTGCTGACACGGTCCTGCCTGTGCATTGCCTTGCACGAGCGCTCCACTGAGTGCCTGCCACGAACCCATGAAGGAGAAGGACTGGTTGGAAACAGATGCCTGTGTTTTGATTTTGTTGTCTTGCTGGGTTGGTCTGCAGGCAGTTTAAGGCACATGGATGAGCATGTGGTGGGGTGGCAGTGGCTGTGGGGACACCTGTGTCACACCTCACATGCCACCCTGACAGCTTGTGCACACTGTTTGTGGCAGGAGGAGAGCCTGAGTGGGTGAAGGTCAAGGAGCAATAAGGCACAGGCACTAGCTGTGCCATAGGGATTTTATTTCTTCTGCTGGCCAGTGTCAAATGTTACGGTGGGACCCTCATCAGTCTGCCTGCTTCTGCTGTCAGATACACACCTGAAGGGACAGCACGTGGGCAGTCTGGCCAGCCACCAGCTGCTGAGGCTCCTCCGGTCAGGTCTCTCAGTGCTGGTGTTGTCTGGGTTGCTTCACAGGGTCATTCTAGCCCAAAGCGAGCCTCAGGAGTTGCTGTCATTTGCCTGTCTTAGCTGCTGCCCCTGGCTTACAGCAGTACATGGACCACCACAGCTCACCCTCCAGTGGGAACTGGAGCACGAGGAGCATCAAAGTTGGCTTGTAGGCATTTTGAGAGATGAAGAGACGTCGATGTAGCCCAATGCTTGTAATTTAGGACCTGCAGCTGTGATCGCACTCAGCAGGGAGCTACTGGAGTGATGGAGAAAGGAGGGAGAAGGAAAGAGGGCAACGTGGGCAGCAAGGTCTGCCAGGCATCCTCTCTCTTTGAGAGTCAGCAGCTTCCCTCTCACAGACCAGCCAGGTGAATGCCTGTCCGCGGCTTGCATCCCAGCTAGCTTTCTGCACGCTGCTGCCAAGAGGTTTAGCTGGCCAAAAATGCATACATTTGTGGCACTGCAGATACTTCACTTATGTTTACTGAACATGTAGGAATAAGTTCTGATTTCATGCATATGTTTTAAAATGTGAGCAGGCTGCAACTTTTGGAAAGTAAAAAGGCAAAAGTAAAGTGTGGAGTCTTGACTCAGCAAGTGGGCTGAAGTGGTACTAAGTGAAAGTAAATAAAATGCGCTGTGAATGCTGCAGTGTGCATTAATATGTAGTGAAATAGAGAAATATTTTTCAGAGTGATAAAATGCACAAAACATTGAAATGGTAAGCTGTATAACAGGCAGCAGAGGTTTTCCTCTCTCTTCCTTTAGCGTTAGGACCAGCACCAGGGCATTTTTGAGCAGTATTCACATGAAAACTTGTAAATGGCTAAGTTCATAAGCAGCACTGGCTCTTTGAAAGCTAGTGATGGTAAGATACGCTTGCAGCCGTTGCCTTCGCAGGCAGTTGATGTCTTGTGTTTGCATACTTCAGAGGTACACCAAGACTACCAGCTAGCTCCGGGGCTGCTGAAGCTTTCTGGCTGGTTTCAGTTTAGCAAAACAGATGTACCAAAATATTCAGCACACTGAAAATGCATATAGAGGATGAAACTCCTAGTTAATTCTAAAATAAATTAAGCAGGCAGTTGCACTGATTGTAGGGCTGTTGCATTTAATTCACTAACAATCACTGCAATTAGGCACTCATAGCTTTTTCTGCCTGTTAGTTGCCACTGCCTTCCCCGGGCTTTGCTGATGAATTTAGTTGCAGAGGCCTCTATGAGGTGTTAAACACGGGCAAAAAAAGCCGTGTGGAACAACCCTTGGATGAATCTTCACCTGCAGCACAAACTTCAGACTTCTGTTTTTAATATGGAAGAAAAATGGCATCTATTGCAGAACGCTGGTGTTTGGCTTATCTTTTCTGGGATAATAAATAGCCAAGAGGTTTGCTGTAAGGGCGCTACTGAATTTTCTGATTTTGACTCTGAGGCACTCAGCTGTAAGCAAGCATTTCACACATCTCATAGCAATTGGCACACTGGGTGCCTTGCTATGGTACAGTGCTTTAATACTAAGAGGTTTTCTTTCCTTTTCACTAAAGCAAATTTGTTGTGTAGTTGAAATAGTTTGTGCAGCTCAAGTATGAGCTAGAGCCTCTTTCGGAAAAAAAACACGTATTTGAGGTATCCTTTGTGGAGTAGAAAGTATTGAAAGTGTTTCTGCCTGAAATAAATATGAAAGAGGCAGGATTTTATACTTCAGTGGAGGGTTGCTGGTTTCCATTGTATTTAATATTTTGCTGAAGATGTGCTACTTTTTGTCCGGACCATTAATAAATAGGCTTCTTCAGAACCATTTTTATATGATAGAATTTCTGTGATTCTTAAGATGGAAGTTTATATATAATATCTGTAAATGCCTTCATAAACAAATGTGTTTTAATTGGTACAGAATCATCTTTGGTAGCTTATAAAAAGTATTGTAGAGCTGTAAATATGTCATTCCTGACACTTACTTCAAGAAAACTGTTAGCTTTAAGAGGAGTAAGGAGTATGCTTGAGTACCAATTACTACTAAGCAGAGTGAGGTATAGAATTATGTGTTTACTTGCATTATGTGTATGGCCGTGATATCCAGGAATATACCAAATAACAAGAACACATTTAATTTTCAGTACCATTTGCAGTAAAATTATGTCATCACTCAAGAGTGTGACTGTGCCCAAAATAAAAAGAGCTGAAGCCCTTAAGAGATCTTGCCTTGCTGTGTCAGGCTCTAAGAACGGGTTGCTGCTGGAGTCAGAAGGCAGGGAGCGTTCCTCTCTCTGATTTTATCTTGGTTGCAGGTGAATCCTGAAGTTGCAGTGGGGAAATTTTTACTGCTGGTCTGCATTTTTAAAGAACTTGGAAATAATGATAAGTTTATGAATAATGATGCTGTCTGTGTGCATCCTGAGCTGTGCATGTCACAAGGGATCCGGAGCTTCTGTGTTTGCTGGTTATCTCTGTCTAAAACTTGAGAGCTGCCTGTACGCAGGTATTTGCATTTCATAAATAAAACTGTGAAGAGTCTTCCTGTAAAAACACGCGCATCTTACAATTGCAGTTAGCTCACTTCTGTATTTTATGCTGAATTTCATGTCTGGTAGGGAGATGAAATCACCTTTCTTTAGGAAGAAAACACAACCACTAGTTCACTGCAGGGGTCTCTGAACCCAGAATTGTGGGCTTGGCCTGGACTGCTTTGGTTAGCAATGTGCCAGGAGAACATTTGACTCCAGAAATGAATTTTTGGTGCAGAGGTTCTTCTCTGACTTTATCCTATTTACATTATTAAGCCAGATTACACAGTCATTATGCAACAACGAAAAATTTTGTAACTTCTCTGTATTTAAACGTTTGTGTATTAACTTCGTTGCACAGTACCAGGACCAGGATAGGTTTGAATGTGGGGAAAAAATGTGAAACATGAGAGAAGGAATCTGAAATGCTTTGGAAACTTTGTTCAGGTTGTAATAATATGTTGTCTTCTAGATTCATTTCAAATAGGTTTATAATCTTTGAAGCGGGGGGTTGTTTGTTACAAATTTGTACTGAAATTGCCTTGCGATAGGGTCTGAGGCTGTCTTGCTTTTTGAGCTGGAATGGTTGATGTACAGAAATGACGAATCTTTCATTTTTGCATCTATTGCAAATATATCTGTGGTTCTCACTAGTATGGCTTGTAATGATTGCATTTTCAATGTCATTTGAGTGTTTGATCTATAGTGTCATTTTCTTTTCAGAACATCACCAAGCAAGTATATTTAGCAGTTGACTTGAGAGTATGTCAACCTCCTGTACACAGAGCTAGTTTAGTAAACTAAATTTGGGACATCTGAAGTACAGACACATGTTTAGCCATGCAAGCATTTTTAGCATTAAAGCATCTTGCAGAAAGCACAGTTAGGGCCTTCTTGTGAGGCAAGCATTGTTCCATGCCCATGCGTGCTTCAGTGATGCACTATAGTGTGACAGGTATGTTGGGCTGTGGGTGTTGAAGCAACACCACCCTCTCTAACCCAGCCAACTTCTGCTGGAGCCAGCATGAAGGCGAATTCAGAGCATGCAGTATGGGAGTATGGACATTTAGTGGCTTTTTGTCCATTTCCTAGGCTTCCAGATCGTTGTCACCTATCAGCTGGAAATGCTGCAGCTCTAAGATGCCCCCCAGTATGGCCGAGACAGCTCCATGTCTTGACTGGGCAATCTGCTAGTAGGAGGGAGTGGGTGTGGACCAGACAGCTGTTTTGGGACTTCCCACAGAACTGCTGATAGAGTTGCTCCTTCCCTTCTACAGCCAGCTTTGGGTCAACAGAGAATGGGTACACGCAAGAGAGTTGTCTTTCTAATTTGGGAGGCTGTGGACTGAGACCTTGAGGATGTGCAAGGTGAACACTTGTCATGAATTTCACTAGTGAGTTTCATGCTCTTGCCCATGATTGATGAGGAACACGAGAGCATGGTCCTTTTGACGCTTTCTCAAGGGATCTCTGGCAGTCAGCAGCACCATGTCAACAGCAGGAACTGTTACATCTTCAGGTGCAGCTTCAAGGAAATGCCTACCCCATGCTACCTACCATAAATGTATGGAAGGCTCTGGGCAGCATTGTCTGCATGGGTTGCCCAGCCAGGGTGGCAGGATTGACAAGCACATTTATCACATGAACACGATGCTGTCACCCTGTGAAGTGAGTGTCTGTGGCCATTTAATTTTGCCAAGGCCTGGCTGAGGCATGCCATGCTGAGGACTAAGCAGCTTGTTTTGATGTGCATTTTGCCTTTCCAGCTGGCTTTGTGCAGATCAGTGGCCTCCAAATAAAGTCTCTAGATTTATATTGAATTATTTAGGAAACACACCTTTGCTGCTGTCAAAAACCTGTGCAACTACTGCCTGAACAATTGTCTGCTGTCTGAGTAGCTGCAGGTCATTTCTATCTGCTGTGCTGGACCTAAAAAAGCCCTGGAGAGCCCCTGTGGGAAGACTGCAAGTGGATCAGGTCACTCCACAGACCTACCGGCACTTTATCAATCAGACTGGTACAGGTTTAAGTCGCACAGCTGGGGGTGTTTCCTGTTAGAGGAATGGGAGCAGTCCGGTGAGTCGGATGCTACAGCTTTACAAGCAATCTTTGATTTATATTTTCATAGAAATGTTGATTGGAGGGGCCTCTGAATGTCTATGGCTTTGTCTGGGTAAATCTTGAAAAACCTCTGAGGACTGCACTTCTGCAGCCTTTCTGGGCAACCTATTCTGGTTGTGCACCACTGCCCTAGTAAAAAATTTGTTTCCTGATGTCCACCCTGACCCTCCCAGTGCACAGCCATTGCCTCTCGTTGCATTATTTGGCCCTACTGAGAAGTATTTTGTTCCCATTGCAACTACTCATCAAGTAGTTGTAGGAATTTCTTGGAATTGTTGCAGTTTCCTTGGAATGAAGATTATCCAGTGTGAACAATAGGCTTTTTTGTTTCTTTCTTCTTTTTTTTTTTTTCTTCTCTGCATCTTAGTATTCCATTTCTTGGTGTGCTAAAATGGATTTGCATTTGGGACTTCATACATATGGGGAAGCGTATTGACCGTTATTTAATAGACTCATTTAACACAATTTTGAAATTGGTTAGAGTCAGAGATCTTAATTTACGTTTGCATGGCAGCCTTTTTTGGACGAGTGGTGCACCATAGCTCCTCTGGCCAGCATTGCTCCTGCCTTTTCATAGTGGGGCACCAGACCAAACTAGAGGCTGAGGACTGAAGGCAGTGAGTAGTCTTCAAATGGACTTCTGGTGAGTGTCCTCGTAGTATGGGGAAATTCTTAACACCACTGTTGTGCTGCTTTGTCCCTCCTAGTTATGGGGCTCCAGGGTTCATTTTGCTACCGGTTCTGAAATACCTGCCAATATTGCCCATAATGGCTTACATGGATTCAAAACCAGTTCAAGGCAATTCCAGCTGGTACCCATTGCGTTGGTTGTCAACAGGTTGCTTTGTCCTTTATGTGAACGTGATGAATCACCTGACTGCTCCTAGACATGGCCACTGCTGTGGAACACTGACCAAGTCTGTGGGTTAGTAATTCATTTTTATTAAGCATTAGAAGAGCTATAATGCAGATTTATGGGACCATGTTGTGAGCTTACTTGTGGAGAAACACTGAAGTCTTGAACATCTGAAACCCCTTTATCATCAGGCACAAAGGAAAACATAAATCAGAGGCAGGTCACCCATGCACCTCTCCCCCATGCATGGAGCTGTACCCAAAACAGAGCGCTGCAGGCTTGAGGATTCAGATTTTTGGATGGCTTTTTTTTTAGATCCTTACTTTCCCTAATAAATTCAGTACCAGTGACGAGGGTGATATTTCTGTGCATCTGCATGAGGTGAGAAAGGTGTCTGCTGCTGTAGGCAGTGGTGTCCTGGCCTGACACCATGCTTTGTGTGGGCGGAGGTGTAACAGTCGGGTTTCAAAGCTGGAGCAGAGTGTCATTACCCAACTTCAACCAGATTTTCTGCACAGAGATCGTTACCCCACTGCTCTGAGACGAGGCTAGCGTTTTTTTTTTTTTTTTTTTTTTTTTTTTTT
>JAVJGI010000001.1:47608968-47625309 GCA_035590275.1 Ibycter americanus | reverse complement strand
ACCCTTGCCCTCGGGACTCCCGAATCCCCCTGCCACCCGCCCCCTCTCGTCCATCCCCTCCTTCCCCCAGCTCCCGCTGCTGCTCCCTTCCCCGAAGCCAGCACACAACCCGCAGCACCCGTGAAAGGGGGGTGTGACTAAGAGTCCGGAGAGCGGCTGCAGAGCTCTCAGCAAACAGCCTCAGATTTGAGCTGGAGGAGTTTGCACATGCATGCAGTTCATCAGCCCAGGTTTTTCCAAGATCAACCAAACCCGGGCTGAGTTCCAGTTTACATCTTCCCCCTATTTACTATTTTAACAACAGAAGCCTCTCCAGCATCTCTTTGAAACATAAGCTTGCTACTGTGTATAGTGATGCAGCCAGCAAGGGAAGCGGGGACCATGCCTCTCTGTAAACTCTTCCCACCCCTACAAACTCTGCCTGATTAGACATGGTAGCGTGCACTTACACTCTCCTCCATAAGCTCTATGTACTCTTGCACATACAACCAAATTATACAGCTCATAGTCTACCACATGGTGACATTTTGATTGCCGCTTAAACATCTTCATTTACAGAACAGATTGCTCTTGTGCTGTGCCAGCGCTACACTGGACGACAGCTCTGTGCTAAGCTTGGCCCCATTCCTCACGCCACAGCAGAACAGGAGGTGCTACCCATCCGTCAGGCTAAAAGGAAACACTTAAACCAGAGTGTGAGCGGAGGCAACATCACCACCTGAACCGGTTTCTAACTGGCCTGGCTTGTTTTCACATCATCCTACCAGCTTCTGGTGACGCTGAACCTGCTGGTTGATGCACATTAAGCCCTAACACGTGACGGATGGCTTGGAGCTACTTTACATGCACATGTTTGTTCCTGGAGGTGGATTCTTTGGCAGGTGGCAACACATAGCAGGAATAACCGCAAGCAACCCACTGTCTTTACTCTGCGTGGCCGTATTCACTCAATGCTTGACAAGCTTCAGCATTTATGTGCTACAGGTTTCTTGATGGTGCCAGCCACAAGAAAAATAGGAAGGGGAAGAAAGAATAATGGTATTCAGAAGAAAAACATAGTTGTCAGCTCTAACACCATGAATGGTGAAAGTGAGAGTAATAATCAGAAATAAAACTGCTGTGGATTTATGGCCATCTGCAAGTTTAAACTATGTTAGATGCTTTTTTTCCCCCCAATAATAAAGCTAGTCTTGCCAGAGTTAAAAACAAGATTTTTGGGGGGGAGAAAATGAACGATTGTGTACAGGGTTTTTTTATGTTTGTAGAATGTTTTAAAGGTTAAAACCAGCATCAAATTGATGTATTTGTAACACTTGAGAAGCTGATACCTTTGACATATAAATAATTAAATTTTCTATGGCAGCTGCTAGAACATGCACAGACACTTCAGCAGGTTTTCTGTGTTGAAAACAGCAGGTGGAAAACATTATAGTCTTCTGTGTCTCAAAAGCCCTCCTGTCCTTTCTGAAAGTTAATTAAAACAATTGATCAACTACTGGTAATAAAACTTAAAGAGACCCTTGGAAGGTATCATCAACTGCACATAATCGTCAAATCAGACTTACATGAAAAAATTCAACCCAGAAGTGAGGTCTTTGGATAGTTATGAGGAAAGCTACAAAAGCCACAACCCTGTACTGGGGGAAGCCTTCTTATCACAAGCATTTCATTTGTAATAGAAACTGTTGATACAAAATCCATCTGAAGTAACTTTTTTTCCATGTGACCTTATTTATGCAGAATCAACCACCTTCGGACTCTTATCTGGGCCTGATAGCACCTGCTTACTTGATCATCTATAGGAATTTAAGAGTGAAGTAGCTAACCAACACTAACTATTCCATGGCAAAGGTCAATTATTTTTGGAAGTGGTAACAAAGAGCATATTTAGACCAGGCACTCCTGAATAACTTCATGGTTGTGTATTGTCATTCTAAAATAAAAGGGATTTAAAAAAACCCTACATTTTTTTATCTTCAGAAAAGATAAAGCTTTCCTCACAGAAAGGTGTTTAGTGATATCTACTATCAATTCAAATGTTGCTATAATCTTAAAATGACTGGTAAGCAATTCAAAGTCTTAATTGATCATGTTTCAGGTTGTCTATTGCATTAACATTTTTTCATAACCTTTTATTGATTTAAGAAGTGTTGAAGTAGCTTTAATTTTACTAACCACATTTAGCAAAAGGAGCACTCATGAGCTACAGAAATGCTTTTGCCATCAGAAAAGTAGCTCAGCTCTTGCTGAAAGAAATTTTTGAATGCCTATTTTTCCTTTACTTTTTCTTTTTTCCCCAGGAAAAAGATCTAGTAATATGCAAAAATAATAAGGTTATAAATGCACAGGAGATGTGTTATTGTCAAGACTTCAGAGACTCTAAGGAGCTGAGGAAGAAAGGTACATGCTGGGGCAGCTTAGCCTACACAATTTCACCAAGCCTGCTAACAGGAAAAATGAAAAGGTGGGTTTTCCCATCTTCTAATAAAACTTGCCAGCAGTTAACCTGATGTTTTGCATCAAAGGTTCAGAGTCTGAGATTTTTTTTGTAAGATAAGAGAAGCTTGTACAGTTGCAAATGAGCCTTAAGTTCTGTAGTCTCTTTAAGGAAAAAAACAAATGAGTGACAGAGAAAGATACATATCCAAGACATTTAAAGGTCACACTCTCAAGCGCTAGAAACCACCAGGAACGTAGTTGTAAGGTAAGAATTCTCTTCTCCTTAAACACAGATCAATATATATATTTTTAATCGCTTTTTCCAACCACCACCCTCAAAGCAAAGCCTAAGAAGATGCACGAGCACAAACCCCATTACGAATTTACATTCTGAAAAAACCGCTGAGGCTCATTTAAAGGCATACACACTCAGCTGTTACGCTCACAACTTACAGCCACCACATTTGGGAAATCTAGGACAAAATCTGCTTTTCCCCACACCACCTTCTGCCCTCGGTGACAGGGAAGCCAACGCCGGCACCAGGCAGGCTCAGCCCGTGGGCCAGGCGTCTCTTCTGAAGCCCGACCCGCCATCCCAGCGACAGCGCGTCCCTGTCCGTCCCACGACAAATCTTCCAGCACAACCTGCCCGCTACGCCATCGGTACTCGAAGAAAAAAAGCGGGGCGGGCAGCGGCCCCAGCGCGGGGGCCGGGCCGGCGGGCGTTTGGGCGCCTCGGCGCGGGGAGAAAGCTTCTGGAGGCCCCGCTCGCGCGGGCTGGGCTGGCTGTGGCGATGGGGCGTCCCATGCTGGGGACGGGGACCGTGGGTGGCTTCCTCAGAGGTCCGAAGATACTCTTTGTGGTGTTTGGCGGCTTGAGCGGCAGTGTCAGCGTGCCTTAATGGTCTGCATACGCGTACATAGTTATGTGCGCTCCTAGTTATTTATTTATTTTGACGACAGCCCCTTTTTAGCTTGGAAGGCTGACCTGTGATATGAAACCTACATAACAAACTATTTCTTACATAATTTGTAACTCTAAGCTAAATTAAACGCACACAGAATTTTAGAAGAATGCGTTTACTTGTTAAGCAGTCATGCCCTCCAGGCCGTCTGGCAAACTGGGGTTTTCTGGTGGAATGTATGTTCTAGAAACAAAGTATTAAGTAATACCAGACTGGTGGAAAAACCCCCAAAACAACCCTGGATATTGCCAGAGTATTGTAGACAAGGTTTCCTGACTTTCTTGATAATTTATCCTATTCTTTGCCATCTGTTGCTCTCACTTTAGGATCCCAGAACTGATGATTTGTTTGCTGGGAAACAGCAAACCAATAAATTCCTTTTTATTGTAACTTTTAAGTTGTGACTTATTTTCACAAGAGTGTTTACACTGATGTTCATTTTAATTTTTTTTATTTGGTCAAAATCCCGCGTTATTATGTTGACATGTTTTTATGTCAAAGGATTTCTTGTTCCATTTTCAGAGGAAACCTTGAAATGAAGGTTTAGGAGACAAGATTCTGCTTGCTGCTGAAGTAAAAAACCCAAACTTTGTAAGCTTGACGTGCTCTTGAAGTGCGGTGTGGCATCACTGTAGTTTTGTTTTCAGGATAAGCTGAAAGTTCCTGTCATTTTGGAAGAATTAAAATGGTTGTGAGTGGGGTTTTTTATTTCGCATGAGTAAAACTATATAGGTGAATCACTTTTGCAGGCTAGTGAATTACTCAATGTATACACCTGTTGCTTTTAAATTGATGGTAGTATTCTATTTTAATAGTAAATTTATGTGAATTAAGCAAAAACATAAGAGCTTGCAAAGATCAGGGATTTTATTTGATGTAAAAATATGAGTCCTAATTTGATGAACAAAACATATCAAGGTATCCCTGAAATAAAAACTGGTTTCTAGTGTTTGAATAGCCACTCTTAATCCAGAATAGCATGTTGTTTTCTGTGTGATCTGACACTTCCTTTTTCCTGTGCAGAGTCTTTTTATTAAAATACTGAATACTCATTTTAAATGACAAAAAAATTACAACTGGAATAATACCTCAGTTTTTTGCATGCATTTGGATCTTTTCCGCTTACAAAACTATTTGAATCATGAGCTGTGGAAATGATTTTGTGGAAACTCTTAAGAAAATTGGATATCCCAAAGCCGGTGAGCTTAATGGAGGTGATTTTGACTGGCTGTTTGAGTCTTTGGAAAACAGGTTGTTTCTGGAGTGGTTTTGTGGAAATGTAAATGAGCAGTATGTGGTATCTGAAAAAGAACTGCAAGATTTTGATAATCTTCTTCAGTCTGGTAAGCCCATTTTGGAAGGAAGTGCACTGGATGAAGTCCTTAAAACCCTGAATCCTATGGATTCAAATAACAGTAGCCGAGAGGAAGAGGAAGAGGAACTGAAGAAATTGGAGGATGAGCTTCAAACTCTTCAGGAGTTAAAAAAACTTCAAATACATCGGCATAATAAGCTCCAAATGATGATTTCTGCCAACAGCCATATATTAGAAACATTAACAAGCAAAGAGGAAGAAGTACATAAAGACTTGAAAGAAGGACTGGAAGCGTTTAATGCAGCAAATAGTAAGCTTAGTAATGAACTACTCTCTCTTATGGATGCGGCTAAGAAACTAGCTTCCTTCTTCACGGCTTCATATTCAGAACAAGGGTCAGATCTACATCCAGTGTTTTTTTCCCAACTTTCTTTGGACAAGTATTTGTCTCAGGAAGAACAAAGCACTGCAGCACTTACCTCATACATGAAAAAACACTTTCATCAAGGTATGTCCGAATGGGTTGAAAATTCACATGAAGGCAGCTTTCAGCTTGTAGATACGAGCAAACAAGTCACTTGTGATGACACTAATGAAGTTTGTGAAGAGAGTCAAGAGCTCGTCAGGCTCCAGACAGCATACATTTGTGCTCAACATCAGCTAATTCGGATGCAATCTGAAGAGGAGAGCATGAATTCAGCTATAAAATGTGCGGAGAACATGCTGCAGTCCTTAAACAACAAGGTAAGCCGCAGAAGGTGGAGAAGGTAGTGGAGTTTTAACCAGGCAGGCGTGTTCAGCTGGATCTAGTAAAAGGAATTGCTGAGTTACTGTTACTTCAGCTGTTTTTACATAGTGAAATTGCAGTTTCATGAAGTTTTAGTCTTGCCCACAAAACTTGTGTAATAGCTTCAGTTTCTATAGTTAGAAATTCTGAAGTATGGTAGAGTACTTTTAATTCTACTTTCCAGAATTACTGCCTTTATAACCCTAGCATTTGGTAGTACCTTTCTAGTTTAACTTTGAAACTTCAAATTATAACTGACTCTGTTGTTTGTACAACAAACAAAAGCTTAACTTTGGTTGAAATGTTGTGGTATTGAGGGGCTAATATGATAAATGTGTTCCTGTTTGTATTCTGTGGCATAAACTGAAAAAGTTTTAGTTCACTGATTCTCTTGAAACTCAAGCATTTGTACCAAATAAATGAATCTGATAGTTGAAGCCCCAGAAATCTCTCAACAAGTGAGTGATGGGCAGATATAGCTACTGTAATTTAAGAATGTGATGAAATTGTAACAGAAGGGAAAATATTAGCTTATGCCAGTCATGGACTAACTTGAGGCATTATGTCACTTTGTATATTTTCATTTATGGATGGCTAGCATATAGGACTTGATTGATTAGAGTAGTTTGAAAAAGTTCGATTCTGATAGCAGTGTTGATAGACATCCAACTGAATATAAGAAATTATGTTTGCGTGTGAGATTTCAGTTAGACGTGCTTGACATCTGGGTGCTAAGTAAAATACAGCTCTTCTGTTTTTAACACAATAAACTGTTTCCTGTGCCTGCAGCAGAATGAAATTACTATTTACTGGAATACATTTATTTGGTATATACTTTGTAAATCTGTAGTTGCCTTATGTTGTAAAGTTCTGGAAAACTGCTTGTGGAGTTTTCATTTAGTTTTGTAGATACAAAAGATGCAGTGATTTTAATGTAATGTAGGTACATGAATCTTGTGTGAACTGAAAAAATGTGTTAGGGAGGTGGCTTGGAGGGAGCCATGAAGAAATTTCACAAATGTTTTGTTTTATGCAGGATGCTGGAAAACAAGAAAACCTTGCTGCCAGAATATCTAGTTTAAATGATGAAATTTCAACAATTAAACAAGATATAACTCGGATAAGCAATGAAGAGCTGCTTCCCCTTGTGAAAGAGAACGCACAACTTTTGATCGCACCAGTGGTGAAAGGATACTTGGATCATCAGATTGCTCAGCAGGGTTGTTATGCGTCAAGACAAGATGAAATATGCAGGCATTTGGTAAGACAGAAAGCATCATTTGAACTTATTGAGCTAGCCTATGAAATGGAGTTGAAGAAACATAAGGAAATCTGCTGTCAAGTTGAGAGTTTGGTAGAATCTCTGAAACAGAGCAGTAATGAGTTGCAGCAGAGACTACAGGTGATAACTGAGCGAACTCAACACGCAAAGCCAAGAAACACTATTAGTTCAAAGGATGGTTTCTCTTGCAGGTAAGTGTTACAGTCACTATCAAACTTTGACTTACATTGAAATAATGTCGAGAGGGGGGATAAAGGCTTAGGCAAGCTAATCCTTTTCTATTGCTGGGTTCTTAGTTACTTCCTATAACTAGTTAGGATTTTGAATTCTCAAGAACTGAGGCCTTCAAGATATGAGACTTGCCTCTTGCTTACCCACTGAAATTCTTTTCAGGTTTGCCCGAGGGAAAACTCAGTTTGGTTCTCAGTCTTGTTAATATTGCTGAAGCATTCCTAAGCAAGGTCCAGAATGTAATGAATGTTTAAAGCAGCGCCTGTGTTACACGGTGCCCTGATCTAGGACCTCTTGACAGTAATTCTGGAAGTACAGATGTAGAGATCTGTTAACAACAGTGATTTCCCAGATCACATGCATGGCCTCATCAGCTTAGCTTGCAAACCCCCCCATGTGGTAGAAGAGAGGAATGACTCCTTCAATATATGAAATTTGTCTAGCTCATTTTTACTGCTTGATTTGCCATGTGGCTTAAGCGTCCCGTCACCCTTGCAGGACTCTGGTTTTTCACCTTCTAAGTAATTAAGTCTTCTTGTAGCTCAGGTGATGCAGTAGGAATGTGTGCTGTATTGCTGTCACTTCAAGACTTTAAACTTTTTGATGAGGTGTATAAGTGTGTTAATGTCAAACTTTTCCTCCTTCTTTAAAATGGTGCTGTAAGTGTTTTTTAATATTGCTAAGCGATATGGTCTTGCACAGTGAATAACTGCAAGAATTAGGCATCATTAATTTTGCTTCCATTGTGTGTTTGCATTGGCAACTTGTAACATTTGTGTTCAGGTTTATTATTAAGTCTCCAAATCACTGTTGCCTGGCTAATTTTTCACTTTTTTTTCTTAAAAAGGGGAGGGAAGTTGAAAGAGTTATAAATCCTAAAGGGTTTGTAAGCAGAAGACACTTGAAAGAAACGGGGTTACTTTGGCTTTAGTAAGAGCAGGAGCTATATTTCAAATCTGATTCGATATTGGGGCTCAACTCCTGAAGGTTTTAATATGCAGAGGTGGTAGCAGCAACTGAGCAAGGTTATCTGTAATTGTATTGGCCTATTCCTGATGCAGTGTAAGAGTACGGTTTGGTATAGCAAGTATTGCTGTCTTTTGCATGACTTGTAACTATTGGAGGATTTCTTAGCAGTCTTTTCAAAGATAAAAAATGGGAAATACTCCAGTAAGCTTGCAAATGTAATAAAGATTGCTCTTACTTCTTGTTGGCCATTGAAGTCTGCTGTTTTTCAGCACTTAAAAAAAATTGTATCTTATTTTGCAGTTATTGGGGTGTTGGAAAATAGTTGGCAAAAGCACACGGTCAGCTTCTATTTGCTTCATTGTGTACTTACTGTTACTTTGGTATTTAATTGTTGTTAATTTAATATTGAAATATTTTGGAGTCCTATTAATCATGTACTAGCTATAAGTAGATAGCATCAGGAAATCAGTGGGAGATACAGCAGTGTAGTAAAAGTACTCTGAGCAGTACTGCCTTTACTAGTCATCTCACTTCTCAACATGAAATCTTCTCTTGACTAATGACAGGAGTGCTTAGAAAACTTAAAAAATGCTTCTGTGTCTAACTTCTTTTGTTACAGGCTGTATCAGCTTCTGGAAGGAGAAAATAAAAAACAGCAATTGTTTAAAACATATGAAAGCCTGGAGCAGATGGCTCAGAAGTTAAAGCAGGACTGTGCTACAGTACAAGATCAGCTAGCAGCGTCTTCTCAAGAACAGTCTCTCCTTTTGTCCAAGCTGAAAAGTGATGTAGATACCCTTCATGGTGCTCTGTATCATGGAGGAAATCAGATACAACTCAGTAGTCGGGTAAGCCCTTTAGATCTAGTTATTCAAAGTATTACATTAATGTGTGCCATGTTCTTTTACTGAGAAAAATGTTGTATGAAAGCTGTAGACACCCAAACTGGCCCCCACATGTCAGCCACAAATTTGTTAGCATAATGGTGATGGGCACAGTATTTACATTGTTCTTAACAAATGTTGGATATTGTGAGTGGTGGCAGCTAATAATTTTTTCTTTCCAAGCAAATTGTTGCGTGTAACCTTATCTCTTTCAAAGGCATATACAGTAATGTATTGCTAGTAAGTTTATGGCAAGGGAAATAGATTGTCTGGTTATGGCATCACTGAAAAACTCATTTAATTTTGTCTTTATTTCAGACAAGCTTTTTTCCCCGTTACCTGTAACACCTGAATAGTATGGTTTTGCTCCTTAAAAAGGCTGGCCATGTGTGGCTCATTTGGACAAAATAAGAATATCAGAATTTTGAAGGACAATTGTAGTAGGACAGTCCTGCTACCAAGCTCCCAGGTGTTGGATTTAGAGCCTCTTTTAAATGGGAGTAGGGGTTGTTAGATGCAACTTGTTCTAGTTTTTAAGTAATTGTAGATGGCTCAAAAGTAGATTGAGGGAAGTCTTTTGTTACATATTTCCTTGGTTAAATACATAAAAATATACTTAACACTTCCATCTGTCAAGTGAATTTGCAACATATAGAACAGTTTTTAATAAAAAAATGAAACTTTGTAATTGGAACAGTATGTATTTAGGGATTACATGTTGTTAAATCAGTCCAAGTACTTTTAGTCAGTAGAAAGTTATTTCCTAAAACATAGTGACATCTCTTTCTATTGCTTCTGTATTCTTAATAAAAGTAATTGCTTTAATAAGGAGATAATGTGCAAGTAGATGAGTAGCCTGCTTACAGTGAACCATGATAAGAATGACAGTTGGGAAAATTGTAGCTGGTAATTAATAATTTAATTTTAAAATAGAATTTGCTTTTATGTTGTGGGTTTTTTTGGTTATCTTTTAAGATTTGACTAGCTATGGAGACTTGTAATTGATTGAAAATGTCGGTCAACCACCTATGTAGTTGAGGGCCAGATTCTTATGGTCTTAACTCATCTGGTTTAGTAAACAAGTAAATGAAATTACATTTTCATAACCTGATGTGGGTACTGTTACATGGAGCTCAAAAATTACATGAATTGAATGGAATCCCTTATCACCTGTGTTTCTGTTTTTTGTGATTACTTTTCACTTACAAGCAAAAATGGCTTCGAAAAGCAAAAAATTTTTTTATTTCTAGTTCAACTAGTGTATTAACAATATAAAAGTAATAATGTTTTGTCTTGTATTTTTTCTTAGGAACTTACTGAGCAGTTTAATCAACTGGAAGTTGATTTAAATAAACTAAATCAACTCCTTATGGATCTGATCGCTGATGTGAAGTCAAAGAGAAACTTTTTAGAGTCCAGTAAGCTGCATCAGATGGAGAGAGACTTATATATGTATTTTTTCAAAGATGAAGACCACTTGAAAGAACTGGTGGAGAAGCTTGAGCAGCGGGCTGAGGCTAAAGCCAGTGGTCTGGAAGATTAGTTTCACCACCAGTGGAGTTCTTAATGTTTAAACTTCGATGTACTCTTAAAGGAAAACATATTAATGTAAACTCTCTACAAGTTTATGGAATGATAGGTATTAGCTTATCAAGGCTAACATTTATCTATCACTGCAATGTATGTTTAACTGCCACAGTTACCAGGTTTGGATTGTATGCTGCTTTATGGCTTTTGGCATCTGCCCACCAGGTTCAAATCTCAGTTTTGTCTAAGTTCTTTGCTCTGAAGTAATACATAGGTTATTTGAATGAGTTACATTCAGGCTGTTCTTCTGCTAGCCTATATGTTGATTTCCACTGCACACAGCATAGCACAAAAAGGAACATTTCATATCCTTGAGATAAGTTTTCTTGCATGCTGAGAACCTTTGATATGTAAGCTGAGAAATAAACGTGGGGAAGATGTTGGAATGTGAATGTAGTTCACATTCTGAAGAGGAGAGTTCTCCAAGGCAGATACTCTGTGACTGCTTCCCTTACAGTTCTAAGAAGATTTGGTTTTGTTAGAAATGTGTTGGAATATGTACCAGAATCTGTTTCAAGTACCAAGACCATCTGTTTATAGACCATTCAGATATCTTAGTTTAACTTCTAGCCTATCTTCTCCATTGAAACCAGTCCATACTCATACTGGGCTCTTCAAAGAAAAAGAATTTTGGATTTACCTTTTGGACTTCTGAGTTTGCTCTAGAATTTGTGGTAGGCGTTACAATTCAGAGTCCTGAGGCTTTCGTAAATTACGCTTTCATGTGCATTGTTAGTTTGTTTATCAAATTTTTATATAGCTTCCTAATACACCAATGGACCTAAATAGGCTGTTATAGTATGATAACTTCCATTCTTCTGTATTTTGATGGGATCAGCTGCACTTGCTTCCAAGCATTGCAGATATTAATGAAGGCTAGTAAATTAAGTTCAGTAACAGTAGTCTTAAAACTATTTTGATGGCAGACTTAACTTTTATGTGAGTGTAATTTACTTTAAAATGTTTAAAATATTTTTTTCTAACTTACTGGTTGGATGTCTTTATATCTGGATTTCATGCTGCTTAACTCTATACATTATGTTTATTATTAAATGCCAAACACTAAATTCAGTTCAGTGTTGTCAGTATTTATGGTGAATCTGTGTGTGGGTTTTAGGCCTGTTCTCATGTGTAGTGCCTTGTTTATATTTCATATGCTAGGTTCTCATTTTGACTGCCCCTGAGGCTTTTAGACTGCTGCCTCCCATCCTGAGAAGTCAGGGAGTGTTTTTACCCTCTGTAGGAAAGAAGTGGTGCTCTTAATTATAAAAGTTAGGAGGAGTTATGCATGGGAAAAGATTATACTTTTGAATTGTGGAATGTCAGGGAAAAGAAAACCATTCTGCCTCTCTCTCCCTTTTGCATGTTTACTATAAAATTTGAGCTAGATAGATAGAGGCAATACCAATGCAACCTGATGGATGTTTCTCCTTGAATCTGGATACAAATGTTTGTGCTTGTGAGAATTCAAACTTGCAATCTGCCTATGGTCTTGAGCTAAGAAAAATATTTCCATGTAAGCAGAGGAAATGTTTGCTTGATGGTTATAATTGACAGTCTGCTCCTGCACTGGATTTAGTGGAAGAAGACCAGAGTAACAGGACTCCAGTTACTAACTTGTATAGGAATGTTTTGCTGAACAGCAGTTCCAGTAGAGCAGTTGACTTGTACAGCTTGAATGCTTTAAGTATTTTGAAAATGTTGAATGTTTATCTTCTGTTTGTGGTAAGTTTTATGCATTGTTCTTGTCTAACTGTGAAGATAAACCATCAGTATGGACACTGTTGTTTCTAATTCTCCCATATGTGTTGTATCTAGGGACTCTCCAAGTATTTGTATGTATTATAGAATATGGCTACAGGTCAACTGGAAAAGCAACTGTTTTTCAAAAAAGAATAAAATTTAGAACAGTAATAAGTGCAGTCAAACCTTGTAGAGCCTTTAGATGTTGACCGGTTTCTTAAATTGACAAATAGTAACTATTTTAAAGTTACTAATATTTAATAGTAATTGAGTACATCAGTTATACAAAGTTTAAGAAGTAGAGGTGTTTTATGATGTTTTCTGAAACAACACATCACTAATGTTTGTGTATCATGATAGTAATACTTGTTTCTTTCATCTTGTGTTGGCTGTATTTTGGCAGTTACATGTAAGCTGGGTTTTTTTCTTGATAAAATCTGAGCACCAATAACAGTAAATATGTGCATATGCTAGATACAGATTAATTTAAAGATGTTGAGGAGGGGGGAAGTATTTCAGACATAAATGACAACTACTGTTTTATTTATCAGATTTTTTTATTAGAATTTAGCTGTACTTAGTAGGACTGCTTAATTTTTTATCATTGTATTAGAACACTGTCAAGTAAGTTTTTGTAAATTATTACAATTTACTCATTTTTATTTACAATATGTAACGGATAGATGTGTCAGGGAGGAGGTGTCATTTCAATTGAGGAGAATGAATGGCTGAATATGTTCACTATATTTTGTCTTTAATTTCAACAGAATATAAGTGCAGATTGTTCTGTGGCCCTGATATAATGCATAGTTTGCATATGTTCTATGTTTAGGTTTAGTCTTAAAAATGGAATGGTGCACATCATACATAGGATGTGAGATTTCTAAAGTGCCTTTATCTGATACCGCTCAGAGGATTATGGCAGCTTTGCAGTCTATTCCTGTAGAAGTTCAAACTAGCAGAAAAAATAACCAGAGTGAGTAAATCTTAGCCAATTTTTAAGTGTTTCTATTTTCAGTTGAAAAATTGAAACCCAAACAAATAAAACAATGTCAAACCTGTAGTCCCTATTTAAAAGGAAAAAAAAGTGAGAGTTCAGGTTTACCAGGTTTAGAAAAGGAATTAAACTGTAACTGTGACATTTGCTGGGAGCTTTCTGATTAAATAATGTTATGTGAGTGCAAGGATCTAGGGTATTGACAGTACCCTCAATTTCATTGGTTTTTTTCCCCTCTTCCTGTTATGTGGTATAAAAGTAGATAAGAATGTCAAACTGTTAACTAATACTGTAAATTAAATGTATACATTAACTTGACCCTGGAATAGATATTTAAAGATCATTAGGGGTACTGGGAACTTGCCAGAAGGCCTGTGAACTCTCCAGACTCATGTATGTCTTTTAAACACACGTTTGTTAGCAACTCACTCCTTGTGAAATTCTAGGGGGAAGAGTGAACAAAAGTCCCGCTGGTAGAGAAAATTAGATAATGTTAAATGTGTCTTAGCAAATCTTTGACTGTTGAGCAAATCTTACTCAGAATGTTGTGGATACTATGGAGGTTTTGCAAGATGGAATTTTTATTCTCAATTCTGTGCATTTCATAGTCTGCCAGTCTTGTATCTCTGGGAAGAAGTAGAGAGGAAGTTTGGTTTGCTGAATTTTGGTGTGTTTTTCTGTTTTTTGTTTTCTCCTGAGAACTAGATCCTGGAACATTAGCTGATTGATGGGATTTAAATCTAGCATTTGTTCTTGTGTGGGTGGTGTTTGTTGCAGCCTCAGTTTTATGTAAATAACAGTTCAGGCTCTTCTTTCAACAGTAAAGTATGGGATCCATGGAGCCTGGTGGTGCAGCAGTGAAGAGGGTAGTAATTAATTGCTGTCTAAGTCAGTGATACACATTTGAAGAAATATGCAATGGATTAATTTTAAAATGGTACATTTGGACCAAAATCCAGATTATTTTAAAGAAAATCAGATTTCTTTTCTGCCTAAGTTTAATTGCCGTGCTGCTTCTCTTGCTACCTTGTCATTCCCTTCCTTAATTTTTCCTGTGTGATGTTTTTTGCCTTAGACTGGGGAACTCTGTGTACTGTGTAATATCTGTATCGTATTATGTTATCTGCTCTTAATCCATTCACTCTCTGTCAAGCTGTAAAAATTACGTATTCTCTTTTTTAAAAAAAACATGAAAGTGTCTGGTATCTTTAGCCAAATGAACTTGCTGTCGTCTTTGTAGTGCTGCTAAGTCCATATTCACTGCAGAATCAAAGAATGGTGTAAGATTTAGTGACAGCAGATCACATGACTAGGTTTTCTTGCTCTTGTTTTCCATGTAGTAATTAATCACAATTGTTTCTAGTGTAGGCTTAAGAACAAATTTATTTGAATTCCTTTTAGGAAACTGCCTGTATATGTAGCTTTAGCTGATCAGTGTGGATCTGGAGAGAAGAAAAAGTTTGCCTCCCTAAAAAAAAAAACCAAAACCTGTCATGTCTGGTCTGTTTCAAACTATTGAACTATATTTTGTGGATAATTCTTCAAAGATTAAATTTTACTTACTGGAAAAACTATGTCTTTGGAAGGTAAATATTGGGTTCAGCAATGTTGAACTAGTGGGTGAAATTCTGTGGTTATCTTGGCAGTAGGGCTTGTAATGGTTCCATCTACCCTTAAGGAGTTTGAAGGCAAGGATGGGTTTCTACTGCCATCTGGTGATACTTATTCATAAACCAGAAATTTGAGGTTGCATAGCTCTTTAGATGTGCATCATACTGAATACGGTGTGCTGAAGGAGAGAAATAAAATCCTCATCATCTGCTCTGGAGGGTGAATTTATCAAGGAAAAATAGCTGTGACACAATTAAAAACACTGAATTTTTTGAGTAATGAAGTAAAAGTGCTCAGTTACTATCCTTCCTAAATTATAATCTTATTGTTGTAGGAAGTGTCAAGAAAACCAAAACTAAAATGTTTGAAGCTACAAATATGGCTATGCCATATTCGCTATTCTAACAGCTCAGATTAGAAGGCTGAGCTGGAGATAAATAACTTATTATACACATATAGTAACATGAAACTGCATGTAAGTTTAGTTTCTTCGGAAGGCTAAGCTCGTTAGCCTTTGAAAATGCTTTTTTTAGTATTTTAAGTTACAGGATGCTAGTTTGCCTAGACAATTTTTTTTAAAACAGTTTCAGTAAATAGAAATGGATCACCTCATGCTTTGTTTGACATTAGTCATAAGCATAAGCACATTAGATTCAGAAAGTGTCTTGCTGCTGGTAATGCAAATTTCATAGCTGAAAACATCAGTGGAGTATTGTGCTTGGTATGGACCAGGAGTTAGGAAGGGGCAAAAATACATATTTTGCTCATGAGGTGTCACTTTCCTGGACAGGAAAAAAATCTGGAGATAAAGGGATCCTAACTAACTGCAAACTTTGGAGAGACCTGCACTTCAGTGGAGTTTTCTTTTTCCCTGTTCCTCTTCCTGTCAATACTCAGTTTGTAATTGCTGCTAGCCTGTTGCCACTTGTGGTTTTTTTCCTGTCTGTACTTTCTTCTCTTCTTTTTGGGGCTACTGGGCAGTGTTGAGGGCAGAAAAGAGAAAGCCTGTCCTAATTGTTTGATTTAGCATGGTGCAAAGTGCTGAGGTGCATTTACAAAGCCTTTCTTAAACTACAGCATCTGTCTGCTTTCAGAGCTGTAGGCTGAATATCACTGGTAGTTCAGTGGTGGGTCCAGGCTAACAGCGGTGCTGTGGCCCAAGGCTCTGTCTTAGACCCAGCACTGACAGCCATCTTGCTTCTTGGGGCGCTAGTTGTTACCTTTCTGTCAATTTGATAGGTGTGAATTCTTCTTGCTCTCTAACCTTGTAATACCTGTTCTATCACAAGGATGTACAATGTGAAAAAATTATCCTCTGTGGATGAAGCATGATCAGTTCTCTGTAGGGTGTGATATGCTAAAGATGTGTATGCATATAGTGTTTTACTGAAGAAAATTATTGTGGAATAATGCTGCCTAGTTCCAAGACAACAGTTGAACTGTGTGAAGTATGTAGAGTGGTTTTTTTCTTTTTTGCTCTTTTCCTCCTCCCCCTCCTCTCCTCTTTTCCTCCTCCCCCTCCTCTCCTCTT
>JAVJGI010000001.1:47572373-47608868 GCA_035590275.1 Ibycter americanus | reverse complement strand
CCTCCGCCCCCTCCCCGCCCCTTGTCCTCCTCCTCCCCCTCCCCTCCCCTTTTCCCCCATGCCCCCAGCTTTACTTTGACCAAGATGGGATGTGTTTTCTTGAAAAAAGGACATATGCATATTTATGGTATTATAGTAATGCCTGTTTTGAATACTGTGGAAAACGTCTGCTTTGTAGCAAATTTGAATTAATTTTTCCTTAATGGGGACAGAGCATGCTTTGCATATGCATATTTAGGAACCTACAGGGCCTTTTTAAGCATGAATGATATTAATTTGAGGAAAATGGTTTTCATGGAAAATTTTATTGCAAGTATTTTAGGTTTGGTAAAAGTGTCTAATGTAACCCTGTATATAACCTAAGTTATATGCAGTGCTCTCAGATTCATTTGTAATGTAAAATGTTTCCTGTTCTTTTTTTAAAGGTATAGAGAAGACAAAGGAAAATAAACTAGGTCATAAGGATGCACATCTGAAAAATGAAAAGGCAAGCATATTGTAAGATTGAAGACCACTAAAAGCAGTCTTTTTATAGCAGGTTTGAAGTTGTTATAGATTGGCTGTTTCATAACAAGCTTTATCACAGTATATTGCATACACTTATAGTCCAGGTAACTTCCCTCTGTCTTATTTTGCACTTGGCATCTATTTACCTTTGAGAATCTTGGTCGCACTTCTGTTATCCTTTTTATAGGAAGTTAGTCTCTTGTGACAGATTGATCAGAAATAAATGAGGTTGCCACATGTAGATAGTTACCAGAGTTTAAAAGTGTTCTCAAACCTCTGTTGCTGAACAGTCGCTAGGACATAATCATAAAGTGAGCTCATTCATATGAAAAATTACTTTGTATTTGGAAGTTTAATTTTAGGTTTAATGATCTCTCTGAACTTCTGTTTTTGTTGTGAATTTAAATGTGAGTGTGAGTGAGTGCCAGTGCAAGAATGGGAATGGGTAACTGCGGCAGCCCCAACTCAGGCTGTGATTGTAACATCCATTGAGTTGATCGATGAGTTGCAGGTACTGCAAGTGTATTCCTGTCGCAGCTGCAAATTTCACAGCCTTCCTTACTCTGACTCTGGTGCGTGTGGCACACTTCGGCCAGTCCGTTCAGCTTGCTGAAGATGCAGAAAATTGGTTTCTTTTGTGGGGTGGGATAGTTTCCTACGAATTGTTGGCTCATACGTAGATGCACAGCTGTGGGTGCACATGAATAGTAGTGGAACTCCTTTTTGTGATTATGAGGTGCTAATTTGGACTGCATCTAGTGAAATTTTCCTATATCCACACAAATTATGAAGCTACATCCTGGGAGTTGTTTTCTCTACTTCCAGCCATGTCATTATTTCTAAGAGAAGATCACTTCTTCCTGGAAGCTGCTGCTTCCATCCGTGGTTAATTGTAGTTCCAGCTGTATTATTCTGACTTGATAATTCAATTGCTTAGTTCTTATTTTTGAACTTTTAAAAGAGAATTGCTTATTCCTGATTCTGTAATTACTGATGTCCCAATTCAAATTTTGCTGTGTTAAACAATAAAGCTATTTGCAGTTTGACTGGAGAATACGCTTCAGTGAATTAGTTGTCTTTCTACAGCTCTTAAACATTTGGTCCTTCTGTGATATTACTTCCCACTTATGGTAACTTTTTATAGTGTCAAGCTTTCAATTAGCATTGTCTAATTCCAATTAATTTGATTTGGTTCAGAACAACCACTATTCTTTTTGGTAGTAGCAAAAGCTTAATTCACTCCCTTTTACTGTTTACTTAGAACCTGTTAATTGTACTTTTGCTGTAGAGTTGATCCTGTGAAGTATGATTTCAAGTAATCTTTTTCATCTTTTGACTCCCTAGTTCTGAGGTTTGGGAATATGGGAACCAGGTTGAGGAATATTACAAAACCAGAAAAAAATAAATTACTGGCTTTGCTATTCTGGCTTCCTCTGTCAATACAGATTGAATAGAGATGGCCAATATCCTTTCATCAGTGAAAATTGTTGTCTTGTGGAATGGATGGGAGTGCTGCGCAGCAGTAACTTGTGGTTCTTTTGAAGTGAGAAGTCCGTAGTTTTTGGGATGGTAATTACAACAGAGGTAATAATGGAGACTGGCTGTGCTACAAGAGGAGAAAATGCAGTCTGTGAGAGGCTTCCGTTACTTTTCAATGGAGTGGGTGAATATGACAGTTATGCATGATGCTGAGGCTGAAAATCTGGAGACAGCTGCTTTGTGGAACTGTTAGAGAACTCAGAAGAGAAATTGGTTTTTATTTGATTCTATGTGACAATTGGGTTCAAAATCTTCCTGCTGAAAGATGCCCTGACAGGGACTGTAATCTTTCTGAGGCATTAGAAGATAGGTAAGTCACTGCAGGAATGCTTCATTTCAAAAAAAGGAAATTATGTAAAAATGAAGGAGCTTTTAAAAGAAGATATATGGAATTTCCCCTCCAAAACCAAAGCATTTGTAGGTAGTATAGGGATTTATTCAAAACAGAATATTGGAGACTTAAAACAAATACTAAAATCTGTCCAGGAAGAAATAGCTTGGCTAAGTGACAATATGAAGAAGACTACTAAAAAATGTCATTATGCAAAAAGCTGAACTTACCAGAATTTTTATTTTTATAGTTGCCTCATTTGAGTAAGTTAAATGTAAATATACTATAGTATAGTCCAAATAAACTTTCAGAAACAGCTTGCAAATGTATCACTAATAATACCTCATTTTTTTCAAATGCCTCAGGAGTCAAAAGCTTGCCAGCTCCTATAAGACCTGTTGATCAAGGCGTAAGAGGAGCATATTGAGGGAAGATAAACTCTGTATATCCGAAAATAGTTCAACATACATTTACCTTGGGGAATCTTGTAAAGGTTGCCTGTTGCCATTCCAGAGTCCTTGTTTATGAAATCATGTGTCTCAGCTGAAGAGCTTGTAGAAGAAACTAGCAAAATAAACAGTAAGAAAATACTAGGGCCCATAGCATACCAAGAGAATTCCTGAAGAAAATCAAGGATTAAGGAATGGAAATGTAATGTTACCATGTATCTTCTTGCTTAATGCTATTTAATGGCATACTGCTGTAAAGGGATCCCAGGGACTATCTGGAGTAAGAAAGCTGTTCTGGGCATAGTGGATTAAACAGAGCAGAATATAATACTTATTCATAGACCTGATAATACTACTTCAGTGCAACTTCCATGTATTTTTTTGTTATATCTTACAGTCTTGTAAGTTGTTTGAAGGCATTTGTGGAGATTCAGTTGACTCAGTGCACTCGAATTTCCAAAGCAGTCATTATGGTCCCTTGCCAAAAGTTCTTTAATAAACTAAGCTGTCATTGAAAAAGCTGTGAATGTTGAAGCTAAAGATGGAAGGGAATTGTCACTTCACTCTTCACATAAAGGCCGCTAATAACCTAGTCACTGTAGAAGACAGACTACTGGACTAGATGCATCTTACAGTTGTTAATTTGCCATTTTGAGTGTTGGACTAATGTTAGATTAAAAAAGCAGTGATGGTTTTGGATGTAAGCAATACAAATCAACAAAATAATCTTTATTGATAAATACTTGAATTTTGTTTCATGTAATGTGGTTCCCCTAAACTGTTTTGTTAGTATCAGCGTTTTTTTCATAGCATATCACTTCCTTTAAAGCTTATCTAAATTAACTCATGTGTGTTTATTTTTATTTCTGCTAATAAGCTGAATAATTGGTTCACTAAAAAAATTCCCATTTTCCCAGGAGATTCATGATTCCACAATTGTCTTGTTAAAAACATCTGCCAACCCTGAAAAATGTACTGCTGGTCAAGTAGTCAGGACAGTACATGCCAGTGAAAATCTTTGCTGTCAAGGTACCAAAATCGTGAGCTATTACCAGGATTTAGACTTACCAACATGGGGATATCGAGAAAGAAATCTTTCAGTAGAAGCAAAAAACCTGAAAGATGGTGAAAAGAAAATAGCTGCTCCCCTTAAAAGAAAGCAAGATGTACCTAAATCTTCTTCAGAGAAAACAAGAAGATTACCTATAAAGACCTACACGTCTTCACATGAAAGAAGATACAACACTACTTCTGGACAAACAGAGTCTTCTAAAAATTGTCCTTGTGATATCAGGAATTTGGGGTATGAAGAAAAAAGAGAATTGCTTGCAACTATGGAACAGGCAGTGGCTTTTGTAACTACTATGATATTTCATGATGGTTCTTCACAGCTCAACTCAGAGCAGGTTAGTGAATGATGTCTGTTTAGAGTCAGTTTTGTAGAACAGTTTGAACTGTGCATACGACTGAAACATAAACCCATGTTCATTAGGAGCCTAGACTCTGGACTCGTTTTGTGTATTATTGCTTACCAGAATATAAATGTAAAATGAGGTAAACCTTAACACTTCTGACTATGTTTTATTTTTCATTACCAAGTAAAACTTAAAAAAAAAGAAACTGCTTGCGCTGAACAGGCATTTGTATACTTCAAGTGAGACGGTTTGAATTAGAATATTTTTTTTTCCTTCTTTTTACTGTGTCTGTCACACTGGAATTTTGTTTCGGGGCTGAAACATTTACATGCTCCTCTACTGTGTCAATGATGTATGCAATAACTCTAGTATACGTAATAGGTTTCATATTGTAAAATATTTGGGAAATATTTTTGTATTTTATATTTTTTATAGAGTTGCGTAAAATCTGTCACAAGAAACACTATTGTAATTATACTTAACAGGTCTTAACCTCATCAGTAAAAGGAGTTGTTGTCTTAGTGAAGAATCGGACTGCTCACCCTTGCCCTCCCAGTTACTCTTCAACTGATTATACTTGGAATGCTGCTAGCGAAAATGATAAATTAATTTATTTACAAACTGAACGGTCATCACTTTGGGAACAAGAACAACAGGCTCAAAAGAAATTTGCTTGGTGAGAGTGCATAGGAAAAAATACTGGTTTTCTTTACATAGGCTTTTAGCAATGGTGATGTTGGTTACGTGACACAGGCTTAATCTCCTTACATGTCAAGCTTGTTGAATTTCGTATTAGCTGTGTTAGTTCTGTGTCAAGCCTGGGCTAATATAAACCAAATAAGAATAGACTATTCCTTTGGGCTCAGCTTATTGCTAACTGCAGCCCTGCAGAACTAGGTTGGGATTCTGGTAGGAGCTGTTTACATTCACCTAGAAATTCTTTATGAACACATTATATATAGCACCAAAACCCATGTTTCATCCACGTTTATCTTTCTTGTATCTTATCTTCTGTTTCCTGAACTGCATTTCTTATCTAGTACATTTTTGATGGATGTCATTACAGTAAACATCCTTTTTGAGCTCAGCTAATATTTTTAATTTTTTGAGCATAATAGGCTTTTTTAATGGCTTTTGAGATCCTGAATGAAGTTTTCCTAACATTCAGTAATAATGTTACAACAAATTTGCAAGATAATTTTTTTAAGTAAATGCTTTATGTATCTGTTTAATAGTTGGACTAAATTTTAAACTTCCAGTTAGTATAACCAAAATCCATTTTTATTCGTCACTATTAACTTTGAAATAGTATCTGATAAAGAGAGAAATGAGAACTGAATCTGATTCTTAGGTATAATAGTCACATGGTAAAGCTTCATTAGAATATTTTATGACTTTCAGTAGTAACTGCTTTATTGTAAACCGCTGAATTTGGGTTATTAAATTACAGAGCATTCATTTTCAAGATGTTGGACTTGGTTGTTAGGTGCATCTCTGCCACTTCCATTGTGACTGGAAACAAATCACTTCACTTACCTGTACTTCTCCAGCTGTAATATTGAAGTTATATGACAACTAGTTTAATAACTTGTTGTTAGTTTGAATATAAGTTGTTCTGAATTGATACTAGTATCAATAAAGCATATACATATGAACAGTAAAAATTTGATAATAAGTTGAGTAAGTGGATTGGCATTTAGATGAAACGTATAGGTAATTATTTGTTGTAAGAACGGTACAGTTTAATAGTGGATCTGCACTGTATACAATAGTACCTTATCATCTATACAATTTCTAGTATGTCTAAAAACTTGGTACTATGGTTTCATACCACTAAAAATAAATTTGAAAGCTCTATAAGAAAATAATTTTTCTATATTGCCCAAAATAGACCTTATTAGAAAATGACACAATTAGTAAATCTATATACAAATATATATATAATTGGTAAAATCGATTTAAAATAGCATGGATGTGGGAACTATAGACACTTGCAAAAGGAATGGAAAAATGCGGTAAAGATGAAACATTCTAGATTTAAATAGCATATCAGCACTAGGCAATGATAGCGATTTAGTTTGTCTAGTAACTTTTAAATCATGGTTTTACAATACTAAATTAATTCAGAAGCCTCTGTGATCTTATTTGGGTATATTAAGGAGGTGCCAGTTGCTGTTTCGGATGAAGATTGCATTCAATTTTGAGTGTCAAACAAGAATTTGTTTTCTTTATTAATGCACGATAAGGCATACCTGCTAGGATGTTTAATTTATTGTAGAATGAAGCTTCAGGTGTTATTGAATTGAGAATTTAATATTCAAATACAGTATATTCTGTTCTTAGAGGAATAAAGACATGTCTTGTGTTAACTGTTTAGTATTTGGTGCTAGTTAAATGTATAATGTAAATAATTTACTACATCTAGTAGTAGTATAGTGTGTGTTAATGAACTACTTCTGTGCAGGCAAGTGTTGTTTCAAATGCTACATTGCAAAGTTCCAATTATTTGCTTCAATGCAAAAGATTTCCTCAGGACTCTACTTCAAGTTTGTGGTAATGAAATTAGCTGGAAACAAGGTAATTTATCTAATCTAATCTATGATCTAATCCCATAATCTCTGGGCTTTTGATGTTTCTGTTAAAATCACAAGGTGTACAAGTAACTAGATTGCTGGTTAAGAGTTTTAGCACCATGGAAAAGACCACTGTTCGTGGGGGAGGTTGTGACCAGAGGCTTGGCATGTCAAGATGATGTATTTCCTTTCAGAGTAGGGTTCAAATAATTAAATAATTTAAGGATAGCTTCCAGTGGAAACAAAAGCTCTCAACATAGTCATGACTATAGCTGAAAAGGTCAAACTGCTTCATGTTTCATGTTCCCTAGGAAAAACTTTCTCTGCTCAAGACGAAAGGCTAAAATAAATTCCAGACGTGCTCATAGTTGTCAGAATTAGCAATTACTTGAATGGGTCCTTGGTTTTTTGATAGGAACAAGACAGACACTTTTGTATGGGTTTAAAAGCAACTACAGAGAGAAGATATAAGATGTAAATGCAATCTTTTGGGTTGTTTCTTCGTTCTGTGTATCATATTGCTACAAAATAAGTGTGACCTTTCAGGAAGGACTCCCTCTACGGAGAATCTTCAGCTTGTGTTCAGCATCTGAAAAGTTTCATCAGTAAATCACAGCAAACTGATGATGATTTGGAATCTGGTGTGAAGATCTACACAAAAGACACTTAGTCCTGGGAATGGAAAGAAGGGGAAGAAATATTGTGATGGTACAGGCGCTAGTGATAGTTTTATTTTCCTGTACACACAGGAAATACTAGATCTAGGTTAGATCCTATCTGATGCATAGGATTTGCGCCTGAAGTTTCTAGTGTCCAAAAGAATTCTTGTCTAGTTGTATATTTTTTTTTAACTTTGGAAGTTAATGCTTCTTCACATTTCTGTATGGTGAAAAATAAAGACAAACCCAAAAAACCCAAAAGCAAATCAAACCCACCCAAAAAGCAACACAAAACCCCTGCTGTTTTAAAGGTAAAAATCCCATCGTTGTAAATTAAGCAAACACTGAAATTTCTCTCTATGACAATATTGACTGCAAGCAGTTGAATGATTGCAGTCATTCTGAAACTAGTGTACTAACCATTGGAATACATACATGGCCCTGACTATTAAAATATGGTATGCTTTGCCATGGTGATTCACTGATGTTTTGAAGTAGAAAGACAGGACTTGAGTACAGTTTCACAGTCTTGAGGAAAGTATGCTTTTACCAGCACAGACTCTTCACTTCATCCCAGCTTGATCCTGGTTTTGCTTCACTCCTTTCAGCTTTGTTCTGTCTCAAGTTTCGTATGTGCTGCCTCCTCACCTTGCATGTGTCTTCCTTTCTCCAAGACTGAATTGGTGGCAATAACTACCCTCACCTTTGGTGAAAATTTTAGTTAGGAAGGAAGGGATGGATGATTCGTTGGGGAGTTTGAGTCTTTATCTTTTTTCAGTTAGAGACTGTCTCCTCGTGCTCGTTGTAAATAGAGATATGAGAAAAGGATCTTTGAGGTATCTCAGAGACTATTTGGTAACAGGATTCTCTTCTTCCACGTATTCTTTGTAAGATGTAGTTGTTGTTAGAAAAATCGGTGCTCATTTCATGCAGTCTTCACATAAGCTTGTGAATGTCTACCACCTCACTAGGCAGAACCTTCCTGCAGCCTCTGGGCATTTTCCAGCAGCCATCAGCTGTGGAGTGTTACTGCCCATCAGTGAGGCTGAGTTGCTTAGTTTGTCTCTTCACTATGCATTGTTTGAGTTCATGGCAATTCTGTCTGTTACAGCTGTCAAAGTTTCATTTAATTCCTGTAGGGATTACTTTCTGCTGAAAGAGTAGTGGAAATCCCATGGACACATCCAAGGTTTCATGAGTGAATGCAGAGTTTGACATACTTCACTAAGCTGCATGATTCCAAGGCTAAGACTGTCCTTCTGATCACAGAAAGATTTAGTGCTACTGTCAGGAGGGTATCCTTGAGACAATTTCCAAGGCTGTTCGTTAGCATCTGTTAGCTTTTGAGGTGAATAGCTGTTTGCATTCGGAGTATGTCAGGATAGTGAGCTACATGAAATCCTGGTATGAGGCTATGCAGATGAAGTATCCTTCGGTTATCTGGCCACTCCACCAGAGCTCAAGCTGATTCAGGGCCAGGATGTCTCCTCCCCTGACATTTGCTGAGCAGCCACATGAAGTTTTTTTTCAGCGACAGTTATGTCAGTGGAGGTAAACAAGCCTGGTTCTCTTTAGAACAGTCCTGCAGCTGTAACTTGCATTATGGATGTTAAAGTTTGCTTCCAGGTAACCGAGTCTGTAAGGTTGTGTAGCATGGAGTTCTCTATAAATGTACGTGTCAGCTGTCATTTGAACCTAGGCAATACTGAAGAGGATACTTAGACTATCGCTGAATAGATCACAAAGCATTCTAGTTATTAGTTTCTCTTACTACAGTACATATGCTGAGATTGTAGTTAAAAAGGAAATGAAACTGCACTAGGCTTGCTCCATCCAAGGTATGTGAACATGAGAGAAAGTGCAGCGTAAGCACATGTGATCCTATTGGACAAAAGGCTCAGATTTTTGGGAACAATGCATTGTGCTCTGTTATGTGAATTCATATATACATTAAAGATCTCAGAAGTCTGACTGCTAGGAAGTAAATCTTCTCTCCCCTGACCCCCAATAGCAATTTTGTGACTATCAATCAAGTTAACAGCAACAACAAAATGGTACCAGAGGGAGACACAAGAAAACCTTCAGTTTGTAATTTTTCAGCAATTAGAGAGGCTTTTGCAGTCAGTCTTAAGAACCAAAGGATTACTTGCATTTGAAAACTTGAAAAATAAAAACCAAACTCACAAAAAAACCCTCTTCAAAAATTTTCAATATTGAACTTACTCCTATGTAGTCATGATACTGACCATTTGTTACAGCTGCAAATTCAATGTTTAACATTTTTGTCATGTAAATGCTTGTCTGTTTGATGTGTAGGTACAGGAAAGATAGGCAAATCTTCAGAGGTAGTTCTCAGTATGGGAGGTAATTTAAATGTTTTGATTGTCAGGAATAACTTATTTTTGTAGTTGCTGATAGTGTCGTGTTAGATCCAAGGATTGCAGCATGGCTGATAAACCCCAGCGACACAGTTCCCTCTTTTGAATGTTTACTACAGAAGTATTTTGAAAAGCCTTTTTCTATGGAAACAGTAAATACAAATACCAGCACTCTGAGAAATGCATCAGTAAGTAGTTTGTTTTAAATTGTTTGTGGTTGGGTTAAAAGGGGGAGGAAATAATGAAAGAATTGCTTTTGCTTACAAAATACTGAGGGGAAAAAAAAAAAAGACAATGCTTTTCTGAAGGAAGGAAATTACTACATTAATACTACTTTTTGGAAATCTAATTTTAAAGAAAGGGTAGAAGGGGAAGGTTCATTACATTCTGCCAAGATGGGATCATATTCTCCAGGAACAGCTGTAAAATTCTTCAGAACTGTTCAGTAACAAAATTAATGTATAATCTGATACTTTTTCCACCTCCCTGCTTTCCAGTTTTCCTTTCCAAAATGTTTAATGCCTTGTTCTCTAATTCCTGTGAACTTGTAGCCTGTATTTATTTAGTTGTTATTAACAATTTTGTGGAATTTCACAGCTGGTAGAGACACACACATCATAGGCTGAGGAACTGTAGGGAGTCAAATGTGAACCTTCAAACATGTGTTTGAAAAATCTGTGAATTGTTATTCTCAATAAGAGAATGCTTGATGAACTTCTTGAGAAGTTATTCCCAGCCCTATAGAAATGTCTTACTGTCTGTTGAAACTTATTTACTGAATGTTATAAAATGTTGGTATTTGTATTTTGGGCCATGGTGATCTATTCTGGACACATTAGCCTTCAGAGGTTAAGTGATAAAAATAGATGTGCAGCAACCTAAATGATGGTTTGGTGGTTTGTGGTTTTTTTTCTTTTTAAGACACCTTTCACTTTTCAGACACCTCACTTGTTCAGGCATAAGTATTGTGATGTAATTATAGGGCTTCTAGGGTACAAATCCACAGATGTCAAGTGGGCTTAGAGCAGAGCCAGTTTACTTTAAAACACTAGCTGTAAACTGCAGTTGTTCAGATGCTACTTCATGAATTAAGCTACTAGTGCAGGCAGAGGACAGGCAAACAGGCAGAAGCAATAAACTTGGTTATTTCTGTCTGTGATATCCCCTCCTGTGAGTCAGCATCCTTAATCTTGTCTCTTTCCTTAGCTTGACTCAGTCTTTTGTTCTTCATATCACATCTGTTCTTAGTTACCATTTCTCAACTTTGTCATTGTGATTCCCAGCTCTGAGTTAAATACTGAAGTTTTATTTCCTTCCTGCCCTACTTCAGGTCTAATTTGTTTCCTTGCCCCAGACATCTCCAGTGTCTTTATGCTGACTTGTTCACCCAAGTCCCAGTTAATGTGTCCCTCTAACGTCCTGTGATTACTCCACACCCCCACCCCCAATTTCTTATGCAATTACTTTATTCCCTGGTCTCTCTCGTTCTTTTCAGCTTCTTTGTTTGCTCAGTGAGTCCAAGTTCTTTCGGTGAATCCTAGCTCTTTGCCAGGTTTGTCTCTTCAGCCTTCTTGCTCTGACTTTACTGGTAGAAGTCATCTTTACTCCCAGAGAGATTCACTTGTGCCCCACTACTTCATTTAAGCTTTCTCTGTATTGTGCTGGTCTTGTCTACCTGGCATAGTACTTGGAATGACTGCTGTTTTATTCCGTAACCTGCTATTCACCCACACACCTCTCTAGCACAGAATATGTGCTACTTGCTGCTTGTTTGTGTATTCGATGCTGTGCCAAAAGGCTCAGTAAAAGGGGTCATAGTCCATATACCTTGAAACCTTTGCTGAAACAGGTTCTAAACATCACACTGCTCTTGTAATGGCTGCATTTGCTGATGAGGAATCTTGGGGTCAGTTGAAGCCTGTCATTGGGCTTACTTCCACCTCCAGAATGGGGTCAAGTAAGCTCTCTGTTGCTGGAAGCATAGTATTTAACAGACAGCTCATTGGTTCCAGAACCAGTGGGTATGGACAAGGTCTCCTGGAGACAAGTTGATGATTTTTCACTGGCCTGCTTCAATTAATCTGTCTGGTGTAGAGAGAAGTCCTCACTGAAAGGACTAGACTGTTACAAAACAAGGATCACCACCACTGGATTTAGGTGTTTCAGCTTTGAAGAGAGCCCTCTGCATCCTACCTTCAAGAGGCCTATTTCCTCAGTCTTGCAGTGTTCAAGTCTACTGTAGACCCAGGGGAAGCCTGTACAGTAGGTGTCCATGTTGTCTATTCACAAATGACCAACACAAATAGCGCTGAAGTTGTATAGACTAATAGCCCTTGAGCAGATGGGGAACCCATGTGGGCTGTCAGTGGAATTCATTACCCCGTTTTAACTCTTCTGCTGCTGGGACATGCTTCCCACTAACAGACGTGAGCTTATATAGAATCTGTTCAGTTTTATCTGCTGTTATCTTGAGTCATATGGTCATTTCAAGATAAAAACAACTATGGTCCAAGCTTTAAGTATGTTCTGAATGACTGTAACACTAGTGCCCCTTTGTTTTGTGGTATGTTGGAGGAAAATATGTCTGTAGCAAAGATTACCCCAAAACTCAGGTAAATCTGTTTTTAGCATGAAACATAACTTCTTGTAACTAATAGGTGTCTCTCATACTTCTGTTATGCTCAGCACTTCTCTTAAAAATTGGTTGGATCAATATGATAAAGTTCCTGTGACGGTTCTTCCTCAGCTGTGTACCAGAGTGTATGCCTCTGTAGCAATAATGTGTTATAATTTATCCTAATATAAACTAATTTTCAGTCAGTTCTGGTTCTATTGTGTTTGTGCAGCCAGAAGTAATTTGGATTCCTTCTGCATTCTGTTTGGATCAAATAATGGATGAAACACTGCTCTTGTCAGTCTGCATCTGCTGTAATGCTTTGGTTCCAGACTTGATTTTCATCAATTAATGGGACTGTTTTGCAAACAGTAGGCCAAAACTGTGACTTTTATGTGCAAGACATAGTTTTATACACTGGGGGATGAATTATGTTTACCTGTTGATTTACAGCTGACTCTTGCACTGTGAGGGCACAGGGTCAGTTGTTTAGATGTACTGGTGTCGCAGTCTGTGCCTATCCTCATTCCTTAGAAACACAACCAGGAGATTTTAAGAATCATCCTGAAGACAAGGAGGAGATAATGGCATCCAGTTCGGGGAGCAATTACTGCAAAAGACCCTGTTCAGATAGAAAAAGGTGTCCAGAGATACCTTCTCACGAACTCAGAAAGGTCCTTACTTCCCTGAATAGAAAGGAAATCCTCTCCTGTCCATTAATTTTGATATGAATTTAGGGTATTTTTCTTTTAGAAAAATCCTTAATTTGGAGATCTGTTTAGACTATATATACCCTCCTTTAGGAAGGATTTTGAAGATTTCCCAAACACTTTGATTATTCTTACCTGCTTTTGCTTCAAAAGAACTACTCTTCTAGCTGGACAGATTAAAAGCCCTGGAGGACCATAGCATTATGACATCAGACCTGTTCTTAAGAAAATATTTTTGGAAACAATCTTTCTGTTTTAGTCCATCATTCATAGCTTAATGTTAACCAGTTTAGTGGAGTGATATCACATCTAGTTAGGTTGCATATATTTTTCCAGATGATAAAATCTTAGTTTTGTTCTTTACAAAATATTGGATGGTTCATTCAAATGGAAGCATTGTCTTCATTTTCTATGTAATCTTAGAGGAGAGTGTAAATCTGATAACAAGTAGATATGTCCTTTTCTTTCCTTCTCGTTACAAAAAGACCAAAGGAAAGATTCTGAATATATCGAATAAAACCCATGAAACTGTGATATGGATAGCAAAGTCAAGTTTGGTAGCATAATTTCTGAGAGCTTACTTTGGTAAGGAAAACATTTTCTAGCTCAGTTTGATTGGAGAAAGCAGAATATATTTCTTTTGGAGCAGATTTTTTTGCCCAACTGTAGGCATTTCATGAGAGCCGTAAGGTAAGAAACCAGTAGAATAGCTGCAGGTCTATATGGCAGAGAGACTTTTGCAGCTCTTAGCATGAGAGTGTTTAGTGTTCCAACTGCTCCAAGATAGGAATGCAAACAATAAAGCGAGCATGGAGTAATTAGGATACCTTTAAAATACACATAGGGTGAATGACAAACATGAAGAATGATTGCCTAAAAGGTACCCAGGGAACCCTCTCATTGCTTTTTCAGTTGAGAAGCTTTCCAAGTGATTTCATGGCCCTTTGGTTTCCTGTCAATATATTATTATTTTTTTTCTAAAAACTTTTAAATTCTTCTTGACTGAAAGATGTAATTCATTTGAGAAGCAGGTTTTAAATTTTTCACCTCTGCCTGTGTGCATTAATGTAGCATAAATGAACTTGGAATACCCTTTTCACCAAGTATTGAGCCAAATCGAGGTCAGTCTTTAGCAATGTGGCTATTGAGGAAGAAAGTGTTACCAGATTATCTTCTAAAGTGGTTAGCATTCTGTTGGCCTCAAAATTGATTTCTGCTCTGATCATGAGTCCTCCATGTGGTGTAAGTTACACTCATGTTGTCAAACATAAAATAGTAAGCTTCTACTAACAGAAGTTCTACTTGGTAATCTTTTTTTTTAATTTCCCCCCCACCCCACCCCCACCCCAAACTGTCATGGACAGGAATCTGCATTCAGCACTGCACTGTGTCTGGGAGAATTGTCTTGCATTCTGAATTTCTGTACTTGCTCAAAGTTCCATAGTCTTATGGGTTTTCCCTGTCAGACTCCTTTTCTCAGTCTCAGTCTTTCCTTTCAGGGATTTTTTTTTTTCTTGCAGTTTCCTTCCTTTATTACATAAAACAAGAACTGTACTAGAATCTTTCTTAGAATTCTTAACTACCCTTATTAAAACAGTGCCTTATGTCAAGTAAATCTTACATCTACCTTTTTGGATAGTCAGATGCTGAGTTTAGGGTATGGAACTTTGCAAAAGATCTCACTAAATTGAGTGATAATTGAGCATAAATTGAAAGTAACATACGCAGAGTAGTTTCAATTTACAAAGAGATATTGGAATCGTTGTTGCCAATTTTATGTTGGTTTAATATGCAGCAGCAGCCAAAAAGCCAACAAAATGTAGGCACCATAAGGAAAGGTATTGAAATCAAGAAAAGGAACATGATTTTTTTACCATAGAAAACCTTGGTGTATCCATGTCTTGAAGACTGCACAATTCTGGTCTCTGCGTTTCAAGAAAGGCATAGTGGGCTTCTAAAAGGTCAGAGGATGGAACAGCTGCTTTTGTAGGGAAGATGTGGAAAAATTTGTCGTTATTTAAAAGGGAGATGGGAAGACTGAGGGGTACTATACTAGCAGGTTCCTAAACTATGATGAAGACAGTGGATAAAGTGAATGCGGTGGTACTATTTGGCAAATCCTGCAGTACTGTAACTGTGAGTCATTTGATGAAACTAGGAGGAGATGGGGTTAAAGACATGGTTAGCAATGAAGTCTGCCATCTGGAGATAAAGAAAAAAAATGTTAAATGTATTTTTGAAGCAATCAAAACGTGAGCTGTCCCTTAGAGATAGATGCTAGTCTAACTTCATGAAAAAATGTTGTAGTTTGCAGATTAAGCAGGTTCCATTAAGACAATTGTTTTATACGTAGTGTACATGAAAATAATAGATATATGGTTTTCTTCATAAAAACTGTTATGTTCTCCTCCTCCAACTTAGTCGTCTAAACTAAATAAACCTGATTTATTTCTCTGTAGGTCATGTTTTCTAAACTCACTATTACTTTTTGTTCTCTTCTTTAGCCTATCTAACATTTCTTAATGTCTGTCTTAAAGTATTGTGGCCAAGATGCCCCAATACTTCAGCTATATCCTCAGAAGTATTTATCAACACATAGTGAATACCTCTTTACACAAATAACCATTAGTTTAATTTCACTGTTTTACATAGAAAATGAAGAAATATGATAACATTTGATACTTAATTCCATGTAACCTATTTTACTGCCTCTAGCACAGAGCAGTACGTGATTCTTGGGGAAGAGTATACGGACAGGCAGGTGCAAGTCCTCTGGAATGCTGTCCTAGGTTCTATGGTTTGTGACACACAAATTTTACAGGAAAATGCGAGTACTTTTGCACTTATTGGCTTGGATGTAAATTTATTCCATAATTTTGATTCTTCAGTCATCATTGAAGATACAGGCTGCAGGAAATAAAATCTATGTCTGCAGCATTTTTCACATTCCTATTTTTCCTCACAGGAATTTAGTAAGAAAAAGCAACACTTTGTTTACATTTTGTGTATCAGCCTGATAAATTTCATAGGTTGACATTAAGTTTACTTTTAGTGATCATGTTCTTGGAGCTAACAATCATATTCTCAGTGTCTGTATACGTTTCAAAATGGTCTTCCAGCCAACTGAATGAGGTGGTATGGCTCTATGCAGAACACTTATGGAACAGAAGGGAAGGAAGTGAATAGTTCAAGCACAGAAGACCGGTAGTACTGATAAGAGAAAGAAAATTGCAAGCAATTTTTCCTTATTTTACAATTAGTAATAGAATTCTGATGTCAATGTCAAAGGCGGTGTAGTGATACTATTTCTCCATACTTGATCTGTGCAAAAGGTAAATAAAGGCACAGGTAAAACCTTGAATATTCATGATCTGTACTGTTCATTAATTGTGTTTGTCAGGGATTTAAGAACATTATTAAAATGTTAAATATAACAGGAGACATACAGAAAAATGTATTTATATGGGTTTATCCCTTTTAAAATAGATAGTATTCTAAATATTTTCATGTTAGCACTAAAACTGTTTTTTTATTGTTTTTTTATACCAGTATCAAAACTTAGGTGTGAACTTGGAGAAGCTTTATAATGTAATGATGCACCTTGCTCATGACTTGCAGGTAAAATATAAGTAGTAGTTACTCAGATACAACTTCAGAGGTATTACCATTAATTAAAGAGAATTAATGATGTGCTGCTCATTCAAATCAGAATCTTTTCTTGAGTTAAATAGAAGGTTTCAATCCTTATTGATTTACAGTGCTGGTCAACATTTAAAATAAAGTTGCCCATCAAATTTGTCATTTTTTTCCAGGAGGAAATGGTTAGTCTCAAGGTTAATCTTTAGAAGAAACTTTCCATTGCAACAGTTAACTAAATATTTAAATGAAGATTCTAAGAACAGGCAATGTTTAGAATATTGTGACTTTTCTTTTTGTATTTTAAAGCTATATGAAACAGTCTAAAAAATGTTAATAGAGTTAAAACAGACTGTAGCTGGGGGTTTTTTTATACATTCCTTGGGTACAAAAGCTCTCAGCATATCTTTTGCTCTAGATTGTATTAGCCGCATGCTGGTCAAACACTGGAACAGGCATCCTAGAGAGGTAGTTGATGCCCCAAGCCTCTCAGCGATTGAGGCATTTGGGCAATGTCATTAGTAGTATGTTTGTAACTTTTGGTCAGCCCTGAAGTGGTCAGGCAGTTGGACTAGATGATTGTTGTAGGTCCCTTCCAACTGAACTATTTCATTCTATTTTAGCCCTTATTGCAGTTCAGAATGAATCTTAAGAATTCTTTCAGTCTTTTAGTGGTTTTTTGCATGTCCTTGTTTTCTCCCTGTAGTCATATACCTGGAAAAGTGTCAGAATTTAGGGATACGCTCAGGTCCTGGTGGAAGGTACATCATAGAATTCTAGGGGGAGTTCCTTGAAATTGATGGTAGCAAGTGTAGGGCTTAAACCATCAGCTGATGGAGCCATATTAATTTGGATATCTAAGTGGCCCAGCAGTATGATGAAACAATCTGTGGAGGGCAATATGGAAACACCAAAGGCACAGAAACACTGAGAGCCAGCCTACGGGAAGAGTGTTTAGGCAAGTGTTGCTGTCTGATTGCTTCAGTGGTTAGAGAAAAAAAAGGCTTCTTGTTCTTTGTAAGTAAATTGGGTGCATAACCCTATCATCTTTTAGTTTCTTCCTGATGAAAACAAAGTTATGAATTCTGAATGGTTGTTTAATTGTTCAGGTGAGTAAAGAAAAAGGGATAACTATGTTCTATTATAATGGAGCTTGTTCTAAAAATGAACCTTTTAGAAAAATGGGGTATGTATATTTCTTTATTACTATACCTGTACAAAATGATTACTATTAGAAAATGCATTACTATTCCCCACAAAATGAAGTGATAATGGGCTACGGTATTTAGATACTATAATTCACACTAAGTAGTATTTCTTTCCATGAACAGTGTTGTCATATAAAAAGGGGTTATACAGAAAGTGAAATACTGCTTACTGGAAAATAGATCCACATAATGACACCACTATATGTTTTAAGATTAAAATTGGCTGATACTGAAGAATTTATTTGTATCTTGCTTTACAGGTTCAAGGTTTGTGGAAATTATTTTGCACATTAGAACTTCCACTTATCAAAATTCTGGCAGGTATGAAAGTTCAGTTCAGCATATGAATCTTTACTATTTTCACACAGCTGCTGACTATGCTCAAGTAGAATGTTGCGTTTTTTTAGCTTCATAACAGCAGCACTGAGTTTGAGTTTCCATCTTACAGACTAAGAAGCATGTAAGGTCCAAATTATCAGTTTTAAGTGTTCTCAGTATATAATTGTATTTACAGTGATGGAAACACACAAAATACATGTGAACAAACAAGAACTGAAAAAAACATCAGAGATTCTGGCGGTAAATGTCTTTGTTTTTTCTGTTGGAGATTGCATAGCATCATCTTTCTGCTTTTACTGAGGATAACTGATTAAAAAGAAGAGGAATGTTTTTTTGTCATGTTCTACATGACAGTTTGGGGGTTCTAGTATTTTTATTATTATAACTAATGGTATTTACATTTTTTGGGTACTTCGTGTTTATTTAGGCAAGCAAAAAGGAGACATTTGTTTCATTAGCCTTGTCCCAGAACTGAGATTGCTTTGCAAAATGCCCGAGTCCTTTTGTGTTATGTCTTGTAGAGTAAAAATTGTAATGACTCTTTTGAACCTACAGTTATCAGTAACCATCTTCCTGAGGAGGGGTAGATATTTCTGTCTCTTTGTCAATAAAACAGTCTTAACAACTTACGTGTTCTGGGAGTTTCGAGTCTGCCATTTCCCCATGGATAAAAATAGCTACAGGAGAATCCTATTTTGTAGCATAAAATCTGAGTAGATAATCATAGTGGTCTGACAGATTATTAATTTACCAGAATAATTTGCATAGTTCTGTTTCTCACACATCTCTATAGACTTCAGTAATCTAAATTATTTTCCCACAAATTTTGGTACTTTTTTCTACAGTAAATTCCCTTCCCAGATCATGAAGAAATGTCGATTAAAGAATATATAAGTAATCTACTAAACAAAATGTTCATAGCCATCAATAATTAGATGTTATCAAGTACCCTATTTTTAAGTAGAAGTCCAATATACTCTTTAACCTAGGAAGTAGCAGATATTGAAGAAAATAATAATGTAAACAGAATAATTCTGATGTACTAATTTATAGTTGCGACTCAAAGAGCTTGAACAGGAAGCCCATCAAGTTGCTGGAGAACAATTCCTTTTGACCAGCAGTTGTCAACTCAGACAGGTAATATTTATACTATTATTATGTAAGTTGTAAGTTTTGTAAATTGTTATTGATGCAGAAGAATTAAAAAACTTATAAAATTGTTCTTATAACTTCAGAATTCTTTTCCTTTGATACTATGTCATTTTCTGATTTTAATGGAGGACACATCCATTTTTCATAAATCTGGCAAAGTTTGATAACCTGTATTTGAATGTATTTACATGAATTATGCATTTGATTTTAGTAAATACACTTTTTTTAATAGCTCAAAAATAAAGATTTGATATTTTCATTTCTGTGTTAGTCCTCTTTACTACAGTATGCTCTATTTTCCTTGAAGTCTGTTTTCTAGACTTAACGTTCAGTCACCACATAATTTTCCTTTTTGTTTCAGCACTTGAAACACTGGAACATTTCTCTTATGTGTTTGTCTTACTGTAGGTACTATTTGAAAAGTTTAAACTCCATGCACTGTGTGAGAAGGTTCACAGAACTGAAATGCAACAACTTGTGTCCACCTCAGAAGTTGTGGTGAGATGGGGAGGGGTTTTAAAAGAGTCTGCATGATTTAGCAAAACTCCTAAGTTTTGTTCCAATGAAATTGTCATTTGTCTAAAGTTTTTCTAACCATCTTGGTTTATTTTTGTATTGTACTAATCACACTTCTTTTACTAATGCCAGAAATGAAAGTTGCACTCCATGATGGGGAAAAACAAACTAGCTGCTGAAGCTAAACTTTAGCTATAAACTAGGGTTAAAAACTTTAGTAACCAGTATGCATGTATGACCATCCTCCTCCAAGGAGAGAGACTTTCTTACTGGTCAGGTTTTGGTAGCTCAGTATGACTGACTGATTGGGTGAAAGAGACCACTGGTGAAAAAGAACATTAATGTAAAATCTGCTAGTGAAGGAAATGACAACCCAGACTTTCTCTTTGCTGTCAGGAGATTTGGGCTAAAACCATGTTGTCATCTTTTTGTGGATCCTTAACTCATACATTCATTCATGTTAGGTAAAGAGATCTGTAGGAAATTATTTGATACCTGTGGTTTGAATTGGGAGTTGTCACTTTCTTTGCATGGTCCAGTGTTTTACTTGTTGTGGGCATGAATTTTCTTCAGGCTTTTTTTTTTTTTCTTTCTCTGTGGAGATACTTGTCTTCAGTAAGAGCAGTTGCATTTGGAGACGTATCTGCAGGACCTTGACAGCATCTTGTTCCCCTAGAGCAGTAATGACCAAACAGTTTAGATACTTTGGTACACCTGTACAAGAGATCAAATGTATCTTCAGATTTAGTGCAATAAATATTGCACATATGAAGCTTCTCCAGTTCTTTCTTCTGTTAGTGTTGGAGCAGATAAAGCCGTTCATGTGTGATCCCACACAAGTGGAGAAACCTGCCAAAAACATTTGTCTAAAAATGATGAAGTCAAGACCAGACTGCAGACTTCTTGGTAACTTGAGGCAAATGTGGTTGCTCCTTCCTTTTCATAGAATATTTAGATTGGAAAAGACCTTTAATATCAAGTTCAACCATCAATCCAGCACTGCCAAGTCCACCGCTAAACCATGTCCCTAAGTGCCACATCTACATGTCTTTTAAATGCCTCCAGGGATGGTGATTCTACCACTTCCCTGGGCAGCCTGTTCCAATGCTTGATAATCCTTTCAGTGAAGAAATTGTTCCTAATGCGCTTCAAAACCTTCCCTGGCACAACTTGAGGCACAATTTTCTCTTGTCCTGTCACTTGTTATCTGGGAGAAGAGACCGACCCCCACCTGCCTACAGCCTCCTTTCAGGTAGCTGTAGGGAGCAATAAGGTCCCCCCTGGAGTCTCCTCCTCTCCAGACTAAACAACCCCAGTTCCCTCAGTCACTCCTCATCAGACTTTAGACCATTCACCAGCTTCATTGTCCTTCTTTGGACACGTTCCAGAACCTCAATGTCTTTCTCATAGTGAGGGGCCCAAATCTGAACACAGGATTCGAGGTGCGGCTTCACCAGTGCTGAGTCCAGGGGGACGGTCACTGCCCTGGTCCTGCTGGCCACACTATTTCTGATACCAGCCAGGATGCTGTTGGCCTTCTTGGCCACCTGGTCACACTGTTGGCTCATGTTCAGCTGGCTATCGACCAGCACCTCCAGGCAGCTTTCCAACCACTCTGCCCCCAGCCTGTAGCGCTGCATGGGGCTGTTGTGACCCAAGGGCAGGACGCAGCACTTCTTGTTGAACCTCATACAATTGGCCTCGGCCCGTTGGTCCAGCCTGTCTGGATCCTTCTGCAGAGCCTTCTGCCCTCCAGCAGATCAACACTCCTGCCCAACTTGGTGTCACCTGCAGACTTACTGAGGGTGCAGTTGATCCCCTCATCCAGATCACTAATAGATCATTTTGTCAAGATAATAGGAATGGAATTCCTTCTTAGAAGAGAAGCCTTTGTGTAGCTGCACCTGTTTCTGACTTTGTGCTGCAGCGGTATTGCTCTAGTTTACATGGGAGTTAAAAGTACACAACTCATTGCTGAGAATTAACACCCTGTAGCAGGCAGAAAGGTAATATTTGTTTCTCATGTGTGAAAGAGGAAATTCAGCTTTTGGGCCGAGTGTCTGAACTACCATATGAGATTTCTGAGGCAATGTCAACAGTATAACCATAAAACCCACACACTACTCAAGGAGAAGGAGGTTTCATAGTTCAAATATGTAATCTTGGAGAGGGACAGAGTGCCTTGGGAGATGTGAGGGATCCATGAAACAGAATGCATGTCATCATTTTGTGGGAACATAAGATTTGTTGCAGTAATCAAAGCAATGCTTTTATCTAGTCCAGTACTCTCTTTCCAACAACTGCTGAGACTTGGTTAGAGAAAGGTAGACTGAAGTCTTCCAGTAGATAAATACTAGGTAATTAGTTGTAATATGATGTTTCTCCCTGGTAGCAAGAAAAAAACTTAATGCTTTTAAATCTCCATTTTGGTACAGTTGCATCTATTTTTTTCATCCTGAACTGTTGAAGTTCTAAATATTGTTGTTGTATTTATACAACAATCTCTACTTTAGTAATTTCATCATTTTTCTTAACAAAATTTTATGGCAATTTACAATCAAAGTAACCAGAAATATGCTTTATCTTACTGCTTTTGGATTTGACAATTTCAAGTTTTTTTGAAGGTCTCCTGGAACTTGTATTAGGGGATGAACAGGAGAAATTATCTTGTTGGATTTTGTGTGTTTGTGTATAAATATGTATGTGTGTATATATGTATTGTTTTGTATACTTTCATCATGTTCTCTTTTGCACTGATGCTGTCTAACCCAAAAAATATACAAAGGTCCATAAGTAACCCCCACCCCTATGCCCCCAGTGTTTTCACAGTGTTTTCAAAGTTGTTGTGGAAAAGTTTTTGTCTGCATGTCTTTTTGTCCCTGTCTGAGACAGGAAGGGAAATTAAATGGGAAGGGGTAATCTCCAGTCCTGATGAAAGCAAGAAAGAATGAAGGTTTCCTTGGGCTTTGGGTGAGGTTTCTTGAAGGACGTTATTCTTTAGCCTGTATTTTGTCCATTCAGCTTGGCAAGAAAATGTCTTCCTCCAAAACTTATTCTCTTAATATTATTAAATAATAAAACTTAACAGAAAAGTATACTAGTGATTCACATGCTTTATTTTGCAGCTGAATAAGTTGCAAGAACTTCATCCTTTGCCAAAGATAGTTTTAGAATACCGTCAGGTGAGCTGATATTTTTCGCATAGTGTAGTTGCACTGATGCAAAATTAGCAAGAAAGATAACATATTCACAGCTAAATAAATAAGAAAGTTGGCTTTAATGTAAGTTCATTCAAATATTCAATTAAATTTTAAAGTTGTAGGTATTCTTAAGAGCTTTTAAATTTAATGTTTGTACTTCTGTTTTGCACTGTGTTAGATTATAGCTAGCAAGCAACTTTTGCAAAAACAATTGGAAAACTTCACTGTTAAATTTGCCTAGTGCTATAAAGCACACTCTTAGGGCAAAACATTTATTTTTTGAGTTCTGAAGAAATACCCTACAGAAAGTGAAGGAGGTTTCTTACTATGGGGTTTTTTTAGGTGACGAGACTCTTGAAAATCCAAAACAATGTAGTTAGTTCGCTCCCACACTTAATGTTTGGGTTTTCAGTGGATGAATTTCCAAGATTTAGAAAAAGAAAGAAAGAAAAAAAATAAAAGTGTTAGGGTGGTTCAGTAGGTTCTTTTTGTATGCTTGTGTGTCTTTTTTGTGTAGTTTATTGACCTGGGGATATAAGATGTAGAATAAATTCCCATAGTTTATTTACCAGCATCTGCAAAGACCTGGCTTTAGGGTATAACTGAGCACTTACCTAATTTATACTAATAGGTCAAGCTATTAGTGAGTATACATCCATTGTTTACTGAGATAAAACTGTCTTTTAAAAAAAGTCTACAAAACAAGTTAATATGCATTTGGAAATTAAGATCTTTAATTTGAAAAATATCTTGGTTTTTATAAATAAGCATTTATCTAAACTTTAATGTAATTTAGGTTCATAAGATGAAATCAACTTATGTGGACGGACTACGAACGTGCATGAGAAAGGTAGAAGTATAAAAAGTAGCCTGTAAGATACTGTATTTCAAATAAATCAAAAGTGTCAAATGATTGCAGTGTTTACAGATTAAGAATTTTTATATATGTAAAATGATAAAGTTTTTTTTATTTTATTTTGTAGTCCTGATTACAATAAGTTATTTTTATTGATGCTTACAATAAATAAAATTTAACTGTATGTTTCATCCTTTTCTTTTTGGGAATTTTTACTTTAACTTGACTACAGGGATTTATTTCCTCTACATGGAATCAGACAGGAACTGTGACTGGCAGGCTTTCAGCCAAAAATCCAGTAAGTGAGGCTATTAGAAGATTTACATTTTAGTTAAAAAATAATATTATTTGTATAAAATATGTAATATTTTCAACACGTGAAATGTTCATTTTCACTTAAATCTAGCAGTTGCCATATTGTATGTAAATGGTGGATAGAAAAAGCTTATTAAATGGGTGTTTCACTCTAGAACACTTATTCTTATTAATACTTTCTGTTATTGTGGATCAGAATTTAATATTACCTGAAATTTACCTGGAGTAGACCTGTAGAATCGTGAGCCATGCATGCTCTCTCTAGACTTTCACTGAATACTTCTTTGTAATGAATTCCTGGTGTTTGTGAACTACTCCTTGTTAAGGGATCAGTAAGCCCTAGAAGGTACCCTGGGGATTATGGAAAAAAAAGCTCTTTTCTTCTGAAAATTGGCTTCAGGCCTCATAGCAGTGAAGGGCTAAGCTGGCTATGCTGTTACTTTGGAAGTCTTGCCAGATGCTTATACAGCTGTGACACTTGGGTTCTTTCTGCTTCCTCGCTTGTCTTTGGCTATGATGGTCTTGGTGTACATGCTTGTGGCTGGGATGTGATTTATTTGATTTTCTGGACTGTTAGATACTTAGGATTTTCTTTTCTTTTTTTCTTTTTTCTTTTTTCTTTTTTTAATTTTTTGCTAAAGTGGTCTTTTTAAGGGCATATTTGAATATATTTTATTTTCCTTGCAGTTTAGGAAGCATACTGACTTGACTGTAGGGACTGGTGAGGCCTTTTGTGTTCCAGTTCTGTCACAGCCCATAGCTGCGTGGATGAGCGTGCAGAACCTGGTGTGGGAGGAGACAGTTGCAGACTGCTTCGGGGACTCTAATCAAGTCATAGGCAGGGCAATAGTGGTAGAGAAGTAGTGACTACCTACCTGCAGAAATGTTCTGTTTGGTTTAATCATGGCCTTTCTTAGCAAGGACCTAACCTCTGGCCCTCTTGGAGAGAGGGAATAGATGCAGAAGTGGGACTTGGCTCTTGAAGGCTAGAGGGAATCCACAAGGCCGTTGTCCTTTTAACTTGAGCCCAAAAATATTGTCAGTTCTTATCTGTGCAGCTTTGAGTACTGCTTAACTGTCTAGGCAGGTACTAGCCTTAAGCTTCATGGGTACAAATGGCGTTGGAAGCTTTCTGCAGTCTTGGGAGAAAGGCCATGGTCTTCTACAGCTCTTACCTAGGAGTAGAGATGTTAGATGTAACATTTATGTTGTGACTACTTTGCATGTGTGGGCTCATGCGGCTCCTTGCAGGTCCTGACTGGTATGGTGACTTTTGGAGTCCTGGCAGAAACCTGTCCTGAGAGGTTCTCGTCTTCACAATGTTAGTGACTTCCTTAGCTCTTCTTTTACCTGTCTTCACAGTCCAGGTTTCATGTATATCTTTCTACCCTCATGGTACATATTTCTATACAGTTTGTCATCAAACAATTTATAGGAAGTGCTTGTAAAAAACAGTGTCTAGGATTCTGAATTAACAATGGAGTGGAGGAGTGTTACTGCTGCTTTTGCTTCTCATGCACCCAGATAGGGGAAAGTGATGGAAGAGAACAGAAAAGGTGATCATGAAGGTCACAGTTTGCTAAATGTTCTGATGTGATGCACAGGCATTTACAAGTCAGAGCTGAACAGGCAGCTGTCATGAACAACCGCATACAATACAAGGTGACCTTTGGCCCATCATGCTAAAAATGACATGAAATCTACTTTTCTTAAGGGTTGTTTTTCTCCAAAATAATGCTGCTAAGGTTAGCATGCAGGGTTGCCTAAGGCTGGGTTTTCCTTATAAGGAAAAACATTGGCATAGCTTTTTTTGTGTGAAATGTTTATGGAACTTATACCATCTGTTTCTGAATCATTTATTGATATAGAAGATACATTGCAGTACCCAGTCACTCTAGTAAGTGTTAAAGGATTGGGAAGATCCTTGCCAGAAATCATAAATATTGTAGATATTTTTGCAGTTACTATGATGTTATGTCAAATTTCAGCTGAATATTTGCTGGGGTAGTTTATTTTTAACTGTGTTTTAAAATGCCTTAAGGGGTGATTAAAGCAAAAGATAAGTGTAAATCAGATAAAGTGAGAATTCAAATAGAAAAAAACCATCCCCTTTGCTGCAGTGGTTGTCGGAGATGGGGTTCCAAACAAAGGTTTCTTTATCTTTCATTTGTTTTGTAAAGGTAATGGATCTGTCTGTCCTCTTTCCTTTAAGGCATTAAATGGAGTCCAGGAGGGATTTACTCATAGGTTTAAGGGGAGATGACCAGACATTAGGTACAGAGCAGGATTTCTTTTTCAGATAAACTCTCCTGTGATCGTTCAGACAAATTCACATCTGATGTATGGATGATGTGTATTTTTGGCTTTATGTGGGTTTCTCTCGATAGATAAGCTTATTCACATGAATTTTTATGACTTCTGTGTTGCAGCAACTTAGAGGGGGCTTCTTGATACAACTTTACTTCAGTGGCTCTCCATGTATTCATCTATTTTAGTTTAACTGTGCACTCCATTTCATCTCATTTAGTTTCTTCTACAATATGTGTGCTGCATAATTAATGCATTTTTCACAATTAACAAAGTGTTATTTGTTATTGTAGTCTCCTGCTATAGCATTTTAACTGACTATTTGCTACGCCATGAGAACCCGTGTATCTGAGTCCTAAAAGTAAATATAAATGCTAAAATTCTTCAAATTATTTTGTAATATACCCGCAGGAAGTCATGAGTGAGATGGAAAAGCATAAAGCCAATTAAGGTCAAGCCTCTTTGAGAATGAACAGAGAGAAATCCTAACTCAAGATATAAAGATTGCATATAATTGGATGTTATAATTTGGTTTAAGATGTAAACTTCAGTGCTAGAATCAGATATTCTGTATTAAGGTTTCTTTCCTCCAGGCTTCTCCAGCAGAAAGAACTGAAATGCTACTAATGAATTTACACTTCTGTACTTCAGAAGATGTTTTTATCATTAAACTAAAAAGCATAAAGTGGTGGGCTTCAGGGGGCATTTCCTTCCTTTTAGTTAGAACAAGTTATGCTGAAGATAAATAAACTTTGTACCTTCTCAGATGAATTGAAAAATAAATAAATAAAAACATTCCTATTTCTCCCCAGGAAAAATGCTTTTACTAGCTTACCCAAAAAGGCAAAGAAATAAAATAATTTAACCTGTCAATCAAAGCAGCACATTAACCTTTAATTTGGAAAGCAGGAATGTAATTTGAAAGAGAAACTAATTGGGGCATGTTCAATGTTAATGTGTTCAAAGAAGGACCATAAAGAACCTGAACTATTTAACATACCTCTGTCTCTCCAACAAACATAAGTAATATTTTCTGATAGTGAATGCATGATAGAGAATTGCATGCTTATTTATTAAAGAATGGGTGTTCCTAATAGTGTTTGAAATATAAATAATAAATTACCCATCTGGTTTTCATTCTAATGGGAGAGACAATCTCTTGAAGTAGAGACCCCTCTGAGCAATTGCCGTCAAAAATGAGTCTGTTAATTAACTTAGTAAACCAGTTTTTCTGATTATCCACACTGCATCTGTATTACTTCCCTTTTGAGCTGTCTTCTGGAGTGAATGGACTACTTATCTATGAGATAAAACTCAAATGTAGTTTTGGAATAGTTTTGGGATCGTTTATGGACAGTGTGGGTGAGATGCTGCTTGTTTGTCTCCCTTTTCATAACACTATCCCAATAGGTTTTACATCCTTAGCATACCCACATGCACATACCAAACAAGGTGGACTGTCAGATTCATACTATCAAAACTGTTGTGATAGCTCTAAAATTTCAGGCATTTTGTCCCAGACATCATTAAAGCTGTAGGCTGATCTGTGATACTGCCAGTACTCTTTCTGAAAGTTTGTAGTCTATAGTCACAATTGGATTCCAGCACAAACAGGGTTTCTACAAGGTATTTCAATAGTGATGAGCTGCTGTGCAAATTTGAAGTGTCCTGTTTTTTCCCTGTCCCTTTCCTTCACAGCTTTTAGAAGGCTTTGGCAGAGCTGATGCAATGTAAGGAGCCAGACAGCAAGTCTGGGAGCAAAGATGTGATTGCATTTTCCTATTTTTTTGCAGAAATGAACCAATGTCTTGGCTGCTTTTGAAACTGCAGTTAGGAATGTAATTTTTGTAAACTTGTTTTCATACACTGTCCTACTGAAATGAATGTTGACTTTAAATAGACAGACAGTATGGGTCTTACATTTGCATTGATTTTACTTGATGTTTTCTATGTTTTTTCAAAACGTATGTTAATTGGAAAGCACTGGGGATAGAGACAAGTCAGGTTCATACATAGAAGAAGATGACTTTTGACAAGAATTTTTGATGTCATCTAGGCTAACAAAATCATTTTTAGCTAAGTGTGCTGTGATGTTGGCTTCGCTAAAATAATGGTGGGTTGTCTTTACAGAGATTAGAATGTTTATGCATTTTCTCAGACCTTTGCATCAAAGCCATTTAGTGTCATATTTTCTAGTCAGTAAAACCACCTATAACTAAGATGAGCTGATACGCTCTTAGAGAAAGTCAGTGTGCATGCTGTTTGTTACGGTTGGTGTGTGTTGTCTGAGTATCTTGCATTCAGAATGTATTTTTGTGCCATGTTTCCTTTCGGTATATTTATTCCAATACTCTTGTGTCATGTGCTGATTATGACTGTACTAATAGCACTGAAATAGTATCTCATTTTATGAGTATTTGTAGAGTTTTGGTGTTTTTACAATCTCTTTTGGTTTTGCTTTATTTTTTTAGAAGTATATTTTACTGAAGGCTTTAGCATTTAAAGAAACTGTTTACAACATTGGAGACAGAACTTCTCTATTTCCTTTCTTTCTTCCTTACTCATCACTGGTTTTGCTTTATGATCAGGAAATTTTACCTAAATGAGTGAATGAGCATGTTGACAAGACTTCAGTTCAATTTCATTCATGATGAAAATTTACACTACTTTAACATTACGATGTGATGTTCTTAGTTATTGGTGTGACAACTACAGTATAAGTCACTGTTAGCTGTATCATAACACTCGTATCTGATCCTCCAGAACAACATCCTGTTGATTTAATATCCAAATGCAGAAATAATGTTTCTGCATCATAGACCTTTGTTCTTTTAGCATCTCGAGTACACATAGTATCCATAGTATCCTTTTCTGTGATATATGCATGTCTTTGGCATTCTCTGTAGTAATGCTCCTGATTTGTATAAATTCATTAATCTCATGGTAAGTGTGGTGTATCCAATACAAGGACTATATTTTATAGCATAATATTTTCCATTTAGCTCAGTAAAGGTTGGAGGATCACCTGGGCTGTAATTCTGTACTAACAAGAGCAGTTCAATCATGCATATAACTATACACTTCTCTTCTATTTGGGATTATCTTTGTATGTATAATTGTTCTATGTGTTATTTAAAGAAAGATAATGTGTAGCTAGTATAAATCTGCTTCTATGCAGTAATCAACATACAAAATACTTGCATTTTATTTATATGTAGGGTAAGATAGGGAGTCTGTCATTATTTCTTCTGAAAACTAAACATAGCACAGAAATATACAGATTAATTAAAATTAATAGCTCAAAAATGAAAGATTCTATACAACTCAGAATAGTATCAGCTAAAGTATTTTTAGCACATTATGAAATATTAACTGCAGAGGCTGAATTCCTCCTTCACTCTCCTTTAGCTTCTGGCAAAAAGCTCCTCAGAGGAGCTTAGGCTTGTAGAAACGGGAGGAAAAAAAGTTCCTGTAAAATTTTCCTGTGTTAGAGAGAAGATAGCACTGCATATTTCCACTTGAGTGGAACTTCAAGTCAGTACTTGAATGCCTGCTTGAGTGCTGTTGAGTGGGCTTTAAGGTAGTTGGTTATATTTTATCTTTTGAATGGCCTTTGCCAGCAATGTTTTGGGAATACTGCAGGTAGGAGCCAAAACTATACACTGATCGTGTTTTCGAAATCCGTGCTGGTATATAGCTAGTGCTGCTGCCAGGCTGTTTTTCTCTAATATGAATGTGACTGGAGCACATAGCTAACAAGAAATAAAATTAGCGTCATCTTTGATCGAAACAAATTGGTTTTTTTAGCTGTGTAGGTTTCACTACCTTACAAATTAAAAGGTGTTTTAAAGTGAAGTAATTATAGTAATATCTATTATTAGAGTATTCTGTTAAAGAAGTTAATCTGTACACTGTGTTGTGTCTCTTGGAATTTTATTAAGTCTGCGTCCATGTAATTTTAGAATTGTTTAAGAGCAATGTTAGCGTGGTATTTTGGTTACAAGAAACAAGTGATGCTATTCACTTGTCTGTCACAGTCTTCATTCTTCCACTGTTTATCCTCACAAATTTCAATACTGGCTGAGCACTTTCGTTATGCTTAAGATTGGCATATACTAGCATCCCCTGATGTCTCAGTGTGGTCACAGTTATTGTACCTCTGTACTAAAGAATTTAATAGAGCCCATGTCCTACGAGTTCATTTTCACTGTCCTCATCCATAAGACAGTTGCTCAGATAGATACATTTCTGCACATTGCTGAAGATTCCATGATCTTTATATTAAATATATATATGCCTATTTATTATGAAGGTGTCTCTTGGCATCTCTTGTGAGTTGATTAAGATTCTAGAAATTCTGCTTGAAGTTTTTTTTTATCCTTCATATGAAGTATTCTATTAATGCAATTTTTAGATATACGCTTTTAGGAAGTACTCAAAGCTTGGAGACCTATGTTCTGAGAGAACACACTGATTATGTCTTGTCTTACAAGAAGTAAGAGGTACTGTCTTACAGAAGTGAGAGGTGTAAGCATATTCCTCTAATGGCTGAATTCCTTTTTGCAAGGACAAAGTATAGTCTAATTCTGATCTCAGCATAGGTTTTATTATGTTTTAACATAACACAAGTATTCAAATAGTTTATTTTGCTATAGTGTTGTTCTATTATACTTTATTCTTCTCCCATTCTGTATCTCAGTCAGCAAAAATTACTTCAAAAAAATCTGAGAGTTCTGACAAGACAAAAAATGGATGAGACAGAAATGAAGAGTGATAAAAAGAGAATGAATAAGAATAGGTGAAGATCAAAAGTTAGGTACAGCAAAAGAGACTTCTTGTCTTGGATGGTCCAGTTTTCAGACAATACTGATTTTCAAAAGCTTTGTCGTTGGCATCCTAAAGAATTTCAGGAAAATTATGTCTGTAGCTCTATATCCCTATTACATTCAGCTTTCTCTGCTGACAGTTCTTTTTTTCTGTATCACTGAATGGAAGATTTGCCAATTCTTTATTTTCTCAGCATCCTTTCAGAAAACCTCAGGAAATTTCAGCCAGAGTTTTGAAGATGGATGCACTCCATCAGGCTTGGAGCAACAACAAATAGTATTGGCTTGTATAAGAGTCACTGAAGAGAGCAAGATGACCTCTGTCCTATTCTGTCTGACTCCCACATGGCCTTGTTATCCTTAGTTCTGCCATGCTAACATGATCATCTGCTGGCTGTGGCTCTTAGAATCTTGTAGTTAAGGACCACTTCTATCAAATCAAGAATTGTCCTTCCCTCACTGTGATCAAAGAAAGAGACATTGGTTATTTAGGTTTCCTTTAATTCCCTCAGTCAGCCTCCTGTTCACACTTTTTGTAGCCTTTTAAGAGGAATTCCCTGCTAACATATTAAATTCCTCAGTATGTAGAACAATCTTGTTTGAGATGCTAAATTTTACCCTTTCTTAAAACAATTGTTATATCTTTTCTTTAGAAAGTAAGTTCCTCCAGCCTGGAAGTCTTGTCATTTTTCCTGTGTTTAAAGGTCTAGTATTTGTGCCTTTGGGCAATATTCCCTTGACACTGTTTACTTTAAAGCTATAATATACAACTAGTACAATATTTACTAGCTCCAACTGCCACTCAGAGGGTTGTCATCTCTATGCCTTAACAATGTTTTTTCACCAAAACCGAATCATATCTTCTTGGAGTTCATCCCAGAGTTTAATAGCCTTCCATATTAATGAGCATTAGTTTATCAGAGCTTATGTTTTGAGTATAGTTTTCTTTTAGGAAAATGAAATGAAATAAGTAATTAAATTTAGTCAATTATATGGGGAAACAAAAGAAGTCTTTGTCTCTGAAAGATGTATAGAGCTGTGTATATACAAATTTCCTTGCTGTGCGAAGGTTAGTAATCTGTCAGTATATAATCAAGCATCTGGGCTAAACCCACAGTTTGACAAAATAATATGTCACAGAAAATGTCAAAATCAGTAAGTTAGTAAAAGAAAATATTTGTATTATTTTTAAAATCACTCATTGATTCCTTTGTCATGTGCTTCTACAATATTATTTATTACCTGAGGTCATTGCCAGGTCTAAATTTCAAGATTATGGCAGAAAGAGGATTAATCATAGGAAATCGAATGCACTATTCTTATGGCCAACTCTCTAAAGTAAGAAGTCAGTATTTTTGGTTGCCCTTTTCTTTGCTTATATTCACTTTGAAAGCTGCTTAAGCTTGTGGGAACACGATGAATACTCCTAAGTCTCCCACTTGACTGACCTCTAAAACTTTGATAATTCTGTGCTGCTGGATAAGGGAAAAGGGAAGTGTATTACCTTTGAATGATTGTTCGCTGCTGAAAAACAGTAACTAGTGCAAAAATGAAGGAATCCTTTACCAGAAGTCTGTATGACTGTTTTTGACTAGGAAAATAGATCTCTCTAATTTTTAACTAGCCACTAGGTGGCAATTGCAGACAAGTCAAGATTTTCTTAGGAATGCATATACGCATATATACCAGGCTGGTATTGCTATGGTGACCTTGTTAATTTTCATTTTCTCTGCTTATTAAGCTACATGCTGTATTTTAAAAATTGGATCTTCAGAATGTCTTGGAATTGTATTCTATAGAATTCACAGAAAATAACTGTTTATTCCTTTACAACAAAAAATAAATGCTGCTATCGACAATAATTAAATATTGCAATTTTCCAAAAGAGAAATCATGAAGGGTTGTTTGTGTTTTTTGTTTTGGTTTTTTTTTTATTTCTGCTGTGTAATTTGTTATAAGTGAGTTGCCACCAACTTTGGAGGTGACAGACAAATTGAATGAATTTCATGTGTGCCTGCCCTCAGGACTCTGAAGTCTTGTTCTGCATTGCAAGAATACTGTTTTGGGCAGTGTGCAGTTTTCCTTGCCATTTCTCTGGCACCTTTGGCCTTTAACAAAGGAGCAAGCAGGGTGCTGATAGTTAAAGAAGTAGCTTACTGAACCTGTGCTTATATTTCTTCTTAAACTGATTAACTGAGATATGAGAGCACCATTTATCAATGGGTGTGGTCCCATGTAAAGCAAGAGAAGACAACTGAAAAAGAAGGAAAAGGAGTGAGAAAATTTTGAAGAAATAAATACAAAAATGCACTACAAGAACAAAAAGTAAAAAATAAGTGAAGGTATAGCATATAAAGCTCAAAGGAGTTGTCATCTGCCTATCTATTATCATTGCAATGAAGTCTGGTCTGTAAGACCAAAGTATTACTTCTGCTCCAAAAGTGATACAATGCTAGTCATCAGACAGATGCCATGAATTTAAAAGCTTATGTTGTGTTTCATTGTGTAGAGCTGAGCTCTTGTTCAAAGAGAACAGTCTAGCCTAATTTTTTTCATAAACTTTCTGGAGAAGATACCAAGAGAAACTCCAGACACTTTCGGATTAGTAATGCTTCAGGTTTTCCAGGAGTGCTACATTTCATGAAATAAACTAGAATTTCACTGCTCTGAACTTTTTTCAAACAGAAGAGAAAAATTTGTGTTCTTCTCCAGTATTGGGAAATAATTGATTTCCAGTAAATATTCTTGCTTACAAGAGGTGCAACTAGTTTTTGCTATTTTCTGGCATTGGTAGCCACAGTAAAACAATATTTAATTCATCTATTTTCTTTATTTTGCTCTTGTGTTTGGCACTATGCCTCACTGTAACAGCAGGTGGGTTAGTTGCCACATCAAGAGATACATACATTACAACTTTACCTGGTCTAACTGCTTCCTTATGTCTGCTCAGTCTAACTCCTTGGCTGCTTTTGCTCTTCCCTTGTGATACATCTATACTGTATAAATTTATAAGTGGATACTCTTATCTCGGTAGTAAGTTTTGTCTCTGTTATTATTTTTAAGTCAGTCCTTAGATCAGTGCAGGAATTAATCAGAATCAAATGTCCATAGAATAGTCTGAAGCTACCTCCATGCATTCTCACTTATTTCAGTAACTTACTGTTGTTTTTACCCTATTACCCTCCCTGCAGTTTGTAGGTCTTAAGACAGCAATATTTTGTAGGTATTTAGAAATGCAGATCTGAGCAGTTAGTAGATTAATGAGCCATTTTCTAGTAAGAAAGAATCTAGTATGTTATAGATGTCTTTGTATATGTATATAAACATCTATTTCTAGGGAGTTACCAGGGTTGACTGAGGTTATTTTGTCAAAAAATAGCAATTTATGCTACTGAAAATGTAAGTGGAAAGGAAGAGAGAGGTACGGGTTAGCTGAATCAATATAAATAACTGAAAGGGGAATTTAACATAGGAAATATGATCAATGACTTGACTTGACGCAGAGTAAGAAATAATTAAAATGCATCACCAGCCTCTATGATTAGGTGATCCAACTATACTGACTTCAAAAGTAATTTATCCAATATATATCTGAATACTGTAATCCTTTGAAAGAACCAAAATAACGTGCTGGTTTTTAACCTAGGAAGGAATAAAAATTCAATTGCAAATGTAGATGTAGAATTTTGGATACCAAAAATTGAAAGCTCAACAGAAAGTATAATTGATTAAAATAAACTAATCAAACTGGGAATGTATATTATTTGTTGGATTTTGATTAGGTTTTGTTTTCATTGACAATTCTACTCTTCTTTGATACAATGACTTTCCTTATTGATTAGAGCATCCTTTTTGCAAGGCTTGAATGCTTCATGAGAAAGCTGTGTTTGTGAGGCTTTAAAAGAGACATTGAGTCCATCAATTCTGAGCCTCCTTGCCAAAGTGAAGTCTGTCATTGTTTCTCAATGGCTCTGTATACAGAAGTTAACAGTACAGGCAAGAATCTAAAGTCTCCACCTAAAACAACAGACAAAAGTAGAAAACTTTTAATAAAAGTATTTTCAGAACCAAGAAAACAGATTTCTAACCTGTGCTAAAACACTAGGCTAAGGGATGCATCAGGGTCATCAGTCAGGATGGATTATAGTGGCAAAAAAATCAAATTATGGAGGTAGGAGGAAAGAAATGAACAGTCTGTGTTTCAACATGTATTGTTTTAATCTAGTGTTCCTAATGAGATTTTTTTTTTCCTGCCATGCCTATGCTCCCTACTTTTCCAGCACTATGTTTTCTGAAGGGTTTAACTAAAAAACCAGTGATCCAACAACCATCCAGATGCTGGGAAAATGTGTCAAGTACCTGAAATTGTAAAGTAGGTGATGAATTGATGGAGTGCTAGGTCCCTGTGTGGCAGGTCCACTGCCAAAGAAAGGTGTCAGCTTTGGACACCCAGAAAAAAGACAGTCAGTCTGCATTTATCACACCCAAAGTGACTTTAGTGCAGATAAGATTCGGTGCTTTTTTTTCTTTTAAGTTTGATAACTATATTTCAAAATCTAATCTTTAATGATTTAATGCTTGGGGGGTGGGTTGGGGTGGGGTGGTGGGAAGAGGAGGCTGTAGGCACATGGGGGTCGGTCTCTCCTCCCAGATAACAAGTGACAGGACAAGAGAAAATGGCCTCAAGTTGTGCCAGGGGAGGTTTAGGTTAGATATTAGGAAAAATTTCTTCACCGAAAGGATTATCAAGCATTGGAAGAGGCTGCCCAGGGAAGTGGTGGAGTCACCGTCCCTGGAGGTATTTAAAAGATGTGTAAATGTCGCACTTAGAGACATGGTTTAGTGGTGGACTTGGCAGTCCTGGGTTAGCAGTTGGACTCAATGATCCTAAAGGTATTTTCCAACCTAAATAATTCTATGATTCTATGAAAAACATTTTTTAAAATGGAAATTTCCATTTATACA
>JAVJGI010000001.1:47463195-47572273 GCA_035590275.1 Ibycter americanus | reverse complement strand
AAAAACATTTTTAAAAATGGAAATTTCCATTTATACAATCAACTAGTTCTCATTGTGTTGCAGGTTTGCCGAAATTATTTATGAATCTTAGATGTACATTTTTGCATGCATTTTCCGTAATCAAGATAATACAGTCCTTTTTCTCAGAGTCTGCATGTTAAGACATGATGCACTAACTGACTACAATTTCTGCAAAATATTTGTTTCTGCCTTTAATCTTTGAATTTTCATGTTATGCTACGAGTGTATTACATATATATATGTCACGTATATTTAAAAAAATATTTATTTTTATTAAATTGCTTGGGGATGAAACCAGAGTCTGTCTTTGGCTTTCCACTGCCTCATACCATTGAGGGCTTCAATTCTATCTCAGCCAGAAATCATGTGAAGTAGAGAGTGCAATGGATTGGCGCTAGGATACATAAGTTAATCAATTACAGTAATGTTATAAAAACAGAATCAGAGAGTCATAAGATAGTTGAGGTTGGACAGGACCACTGGAGATTGTCTAGTCCAACCCCTCCCTGCTCAAAGCAGGGTCCACTAGAGCAGGATTTTGGGACCATGTCTAGTTGGCGTTTAATTACCTTTAAGGATGGAGGCTTCACAACCTCTCTGTGCTTTTTCTTATGTTTAAATGGAATTTCCTGTAATTGTTTGCGATCAGTATCTCTTGTCTTGTCGTTGGGCAGCAGTGAGAAGAATCTGGCTCCATCTTCTTTACACTCTTCTGTCAGGCATTCTGAGCAGAGGGCAAGTGTCACCTCTCTTGACCTGCTGGTGACACTCTTCCTGATACAGCCCAGGATGCTGTTGGCCTTCCTAGCTACAAAGGCTCGCTGCTGGTTCATGTTCAATTCTTTTTTTCACCAGAATCCACAGGTCATTTTCTGCAAAGCTGCTTTCCAGACTCTGAACTCTGTGAGATCCTGATAGGCCATTTTTCCAGAGCTGAGGTTCCTTTGAGTTGCAGAGCAGCCCTCTGATGCATCAACAACTCCTCCCAGTTTTGGATTGTATGCCATCTTGCTGAGGTTGCACTCAGTCCTGTTATCCAGGTCATTAATGGAAGTGTTGAGCAGTATTGGCCACTGGGGTACTCTGCTAGTGCCTGCCCTCCAGCTGGTCTTTGCACCATTCATCAAAACCCTTTGAACAGCCAGTTTTCAGTCCACCTTACTGTCCACTTATCTAGCTTGTACTTCATCAGCTTGTCTATGAGGCTTTTAAGAGAGATTGTTTTGAAAGCCTTGCTGAAGTCAAGGTAAACAACATCTGCTGCTCTCCCTTCATCCACTGAGCTAGTCACTTCATTGCGGAAGGCTATTGTTGGTTAAGCATGATTTCCCCTTTGTAAATCCATGCTGACTACCCCAGATCATCTTTTGACTTTAATGGGTTTGCAAATGTTTTCCAGGATTATTTGCTCCATCACCTTCCCAGGAATTGAGGAGAGGCTAATGGGCCTGTAGTTTTCTGCATCCTCCTTCCTGACCTCCTGAGAGAAAGGAGTGACACTTGCTTTCTTCCAGCACTCGGGAACCTGCCCTGATCATCACAGCCTTTCAAACATGATTGAAAGTGGGATGTTGACTTCTGCTATCCTCCTGTCCATTGGAGCCTCTGGGAATGAATTTTGGATTATGGTGGTGGTTTTTTACATATTTTTTTTAATCAATGCTAGTGTTTTCCTGCTAATCATCTACTAGAATAGCTTGACTTTTTTTTTCCCCTGCCTCGCTCAGAAACAATGGAGAGAAGTATTAATAGTTAACTTTCACAACCAGCTTTTCCATCATGCTCTTTCAAGTACATTCCTTCTTGTCTGTTGGAGCGTAATTGTTCAGAGAGCGCAATTTTGTTTCTTTATCACTTCTAATAAGATGTGGATGCCCTTTTCTGACAATAAAGGATAACAGTCACATCTCAGATTGGATCTGTGAAGGTTTTGCAGAAAAATATTTGAAATAAATACATAAAAGTGAAAACACAGGCTGTATTGTGTAGTCAAAGGTGGTAATAGTCATTCACCAAAGCTACATCAATCTTCTACTTTTGATACATAAAATTGTCACCTAATTTGCAACTTAAGCACAGGAAAGCTTTCCATTTGGAAGACACTTCTGAGATTGTCTCCTTATTTCTCCATCCTTTTAAATATCTAAAGTAAATTTATCTCATCGAATTTGATAATCTAAATCTTAGAGAACATCTCCAGGGGAATCTTAGGTCAACTCATTGTAAGTATGTGTCATATACAGATAGATTGAACTACCCACTGGAGATTCTTGTCTTTGTCCACTGACTATGGAGGGATTCTAGACAGCTAGTTTAGACCGACGACTAGCCTAAAGACATCTAAAATTAGATGAGTGGAATCTATTAAGCTATTCCAATAGCTTAAAGATGAGCATCATCACTTGCATGTTTCTTGAGTTACTTCTTTTCTGATGATTTATTCAAATTATGAGTTGTTAACTAATTTACAAGTGAAAGTACATTTTGCACTTGCAATTACTTACTAGTGTTTTTCAGAATTATTAGTAACACTTCTAAAATTGCATTAAAAGCAGACTTTCTGCATATGCTGTCAGTGAAAACAAGACAGCAATATAGTGATTTATTTTTGCCATTCTGGATAGATTTTGAAATAAATTTTTATTTATTTCACTTTATTCAGGATTTTGAAGCAAATGAGTCAAGGAACAATAATCAGTGAGAGTAACTACAAACAACTCTTTAACCTGTGCTGGAGGTTATCATATTAAGTACATCTCGATACCAATATAGAGCCCAATGAAAAGTTCATTCGATGATCTCTACCATTAAAATTATTCAAGTCAGAATTAAACTATTGTGATTTTGTTTTTAAATGTGTAAAATTAGGCTCCCACATTCATGTCCAGATACATAATAAAGGACTTAGTTTTCTAAACTTCTGAGTATCTGCTAGCTTCCATGGCCACTTAAACTGCATATTATTCATACGAACAAGCACTGATCCTCCTCAACTTGTTATTGATAGAAATCAATAGTTATAAATAGATATGTTAGTTTTGTGCACAGATTAAATAACCACTTATTTCAAAATATGGTTAATAGCATTACATTAGCATTGCCACAACTGTATTTTTAAATGTTTCTAGAAGGTGAAGAATAAAATATTAAAGATGGCAAGTGTTTCTTCCGGGTCAAACTTTGCATTGATACATTGAGAGCAGTGTTCCTAGTTTACCCACTCTGTGAAAATAATACTTATATTTTATGTAGTAGTTTCCTATCTCTTTGTGTATGGTGCTGTGGTGGGCATTCAGCTTTAATACATTTAATTGTAGATCTTTAAGTGTAATACTAAGACTAGAAATGATACTGTTCTGTTTTGGGGGTCTTGTTCTTTTAATTCTGCTTTAAATTTAAATAGCTTTTGCAGTCTGATTACATCCTTCTTAAGTTTGATACAACAATTTTGAGTTCAAAATTACATAGAAAATGATCATTCTGATTTGGAAATTATATAGCAGTATTCCCATCTCCTGAAGTCACAGCATTACATAATATTAGTATGTTCATCTAATTCCTGAACCACTTGCAAATTAATTGTGTGGAATTACGAAAATTGAGCTTGATACACTTTATGTCTTGTCATGTGTTATCTTTCTAGATGAAGAGACGTAAAATAACAGAAGGAAGCTATCACGTGTCATCTTTCATGCTTTACTGGAGGTGTATGAACACAGATCTTTAAAGAAAAATCTGTTCTTCCTAGTCCTGCATGTTTGTTGATAAACTTAGTTCTCACTTTAATCTTGACTGATGTGCTGTAGTTAAGAAAGAGCTCCTTCTTTATTTTAGCACGCGTTTCAAAAAAGTGGGAATAGGTATTAGAAAAATTTCTAGAGGCTGAAGAAGAATCTGTAGCCCTAACTGAAGGCAGGGTTCACACGCATTCTTTTCGTGAAAGTAATGCACCATATCTAAAAAATAAGGGTTAAAATAAGAATAAAATTAGTTTTATTGGGTTACTAATTATGTTCTATTGTGCATCTAGAGATTAGGATTTGGAAAGGCTGCAAGTGAGAAATTGTTCTTACCAGCTTCCAGTTTTCAAGGAAGAGCAAATATTCAAAAGTATCTATAGATACAGAAGTATGAAGATTCTTTTGAAAGGCAAAGTGGTTAATCTTATTTATTATGTGGGAAAAACTTATTGGCATTAGTATCACTAATGTTCTTATGCTGCTTATAAACTGTTCATAAATGTGTTTTCATAAACTTTAAATTACTAAGCATTTTTTAATTCTTATTTGTAGAACATTCAAGGTATCTCTAAACATCCAGTTAGAATTACAAAGAAACAGTACATAAAAGGTAAAGTGTGTTTTTACTAACACGAAAAGGCAATTTTACCTAATTATTTTACTGAGTTATATTTTAAAGCAGACCAATAGCTCCAGCATTAAAGAATAGATTATTGATGCTTAGTTATACGTTATTATTTAAACCGATTGCTTTTTGCTGGTTATTCCTGAAAAAAAATTGCTGTTTCAGCACTGATCTAAATAGTCACAAACTTTTAGATTTTTTTCTTTCCCTCTACTATCTCACTGTTTGTTTTCCCAGATGAAATTATGCATCTTAACTCCATTAAATATCCTAGGGACAACTTTGTGTGCATTCTGCTCGTAAGGATTTGCCTGAGAAGATGTTAAAGCTGGGTCGTTTTAATCAAATTCACAACTAAACACCAGTACTTAGTCAGATGTGTTGTTTTTGATAACAGAAGTGGATTTAAGGCAGATGATTTAGAGAGAACCAAAGTAAACTCTAGAAAAGCATGACCCAAGTGATGAAAAGTGAAACCCACAACAGTAGACTCAAATATAAGGGAGACATTTGCCAACATAAGCTCTCCTTCTTGAACACCTACAGCCATAGCTGGGAAATGCTGCTCATTTGTTGCACTTGCTTCTCAGATAAGGGCAAGCTTGCCTTTCCACAGCTATTCACTCCCTGCATTTGAAATAATACAGATCATGAAACAGGAGTCTGTGGAAGACAATGTAAAACTTCAACAGCAGTTTTATCTACGTGATACATTTTATAAGTTTTTTATTTAAAGTTATAAAAAAATGTGTGAGCAGTGGCTGTGTAAACCTGAGCTGCTGTTTGTAACTGTGGCACGTAGGTCTTCATGGGAAGAGTCTAATCAGTTTTGTCAATGATCTTACAATATGTGCTTCTCAAAAATATATTTCCAAGTTTTTAATTCCTGTATCAAGACACATGTTTTTTTCTCCACTTTTATGCTGATCAGATTAGTTTTGTTGTATTTCAAGCCACCATCTCTTTCTACACCAAGGCAAGTGGTATTCCCAGGATGCACTGACTTTCTAATACCGTGTCAATGTATATTATTGCTTTGTGATATTACAGGGTATTTCTGTCATTAGAATTTGGATGCCTATATCAACGGTATGTCCTCAATATTGTATTCCCCTACCACCTGTAAGTCAGAATTTGGTTATTACCACATTGCTGTGGTATGTTCAAAGATAAGAAATAATATTTTTTAGTTTGTCTCTATAGACCCTTCCTTATCTGAATGCCTCCTTTATTAAGTGATCTGTGAATAATGTTAGTTATTGAAGATATTTATTTGTTAGCTAGTGCTTTGGGAAGAGTTTTGTTTTGAAAGAGGAGGAGAAGTGGTACTGCAAGGATGGCAGAGATAAAAATGTGGTACATCACTGACAGAGTAAAATAATTGTGGTTCTGGCAGTTGGTGCTCTAATAGGTTGCTTACGTTGACGTTTTTGTGGTTTTAGTTGTGTGTTTGGTATGTCATTTACAACCTCCTATGGTTTTCAACACAATATTTTTGGATTGGGGTTTGGGACTTAAATATCTGTCTCCTCTCTAGGGAAAGAAGAGGAAATAGTAACTATTTCCCCAAGAACATTGTTTGTTTCGAAAAAGGGATATACATTTTTAGCAGCAGGTAAGATAGTATGTATTATGGTTCTGATACATATTAATGTTCACAGTTCTGTCCTCTCTTTTTCCCTTCTCCTTTGGATGACATATTTTACAAGGCTGTCAAATCCTGTAGTATCAATTAATATTATTATATGATGTATACTCCTTAGTGTGCTTTGGAAATGGGTGATATGTAAGCCTTGTCAGTAGAAACAAAGAGCTAATAAGATTAATTGACACTTGAAGATAATGAAGGAATCAGACACCTTGTGATCTGTGGCTGGAGTATAATTCCTTCTGTATGAGCTTTTTTACAGGCATCTGGTTTTTTTGAGCACGAGGAAATGACTAAACAGTCTAGGCTTGCATTTTAATTTGTGATAGTTTAGTTAAAATGCAGGTATGTTTTTATTTTAGAGCAATAGATTTATTTTAACACTCTGTTTTCTAGATTTTTCCCACATTGAGTTAAGGATCCTTGCTGACTTATCATCTGAACCAGAACTTTTGAAACTGTTCCAAGAACCTGAAACCACTGATATCTTTTCCACACTGGCTTCTCAGTGGTAAGAGTAAATGTTGCTTTTTTATTTTATATAGTAATTAGACAATATAGTAAGAATAACTTAAACTATTGTATTACTGTGTAGTGATAACAAAAGACAGTATTTTGCTACAGTGTCTACTGTTAATAGTGTTTTAACACTGTGGGTTCGAATTCCTTTCTGTCTTTCTGAGCATTTTCTTCTCTGCTGTGGTAATTACTGTATGTCAAAATGTTGCAATCCAGTTGACCAGTACGAGCCTTATGACTAAAGCTGGAGCAATAATATATTCTGAACAGTGCATGCTGATAACTTTCTCACTGTGTTATTGTTCACCAATTCTTTTTAAAAATATAGAGCAGCAGTTAAATAGGTTATCCACCTGAAAAACTGCAGAGCAACTTTTCTCAGTAAAAGTTAAAAGCATTTTTGAAACCTACTTGGTTATCCAGTAGATGTACTGGAATCAAATTACATATGTACAAGAAACAAGGAGTCTAAAGCTCATGGGATTCCTTTGAACTCATAGGGTTTAGTGCTTCCATCTTCTGATGGATGATGTGATACTTGGAAAAGTGGTACTTCAGTAATTAAAAACAATATTTCTTATCTCCATTCCCATATTATTATTTACTGATCTCTTTGGTATGCAGATCAAAAGACATGGAATGTTAGTTACTTAGCTGTTTGAAGGTATTTTTTATTCCTGTTCGTACTATGGTGATGCCTAAAAATCTTTCTTGAGACTGGGACTCCCGTTGTACTCAAAAGTGCATGAGCATTCAGTAAGTGACAGGATAGATGTCAAGAAGATTACAGTTTGAACAGCTAGGACAGAAAAGATTGAATCAAATGCTGTAACACATAAGGAGATTGAATGGAATGATGTCATGTGATTGTAATGCAATTTTCATATTTTCTCTTTGTTCCTCTCTCTTTTAATCTTTTGTATCCGTTTTTTGTCAGAAGATTGTTAGCTGAAAATGAAAGCAAAAATAGATATGATGAATTCATCAGTCCTGATCTAGCTCAATTACTATCTTACAGTTTCTAAATTTTTGCAGGCATAGCTTTTGCAGCTGCAGTATTTCCTACTCACTGCAGTATTTGTTAGTATACTCTGAAGTAGTACAAAGAAACAAAATGGAGGCCAAATTGTAATTTTCCTGTTACCAATAACTGAATTGGTGCTTGTGGCATGTGCATTCTGGGAGAACACAACTCAAGGTCACAAACATTGCTATGGAAATATCACCTTTCACTTTAGAGTCTCTTAGAAGATTCTACTGCTATTATAATCAATTCTTAGCTCTAACATGATATCACTAGGACCTTGTGATGGAGTTAAATCCTTATTTTAGTTTGGAGGTATATTGCAAATATATGCATGAAGATGAGTCAAATTTTGTCTCAATTCTGGGCAAGGCTCCAGAAATACCATTCTATTCAGCAACCTCACAGCTCTTGGCAGCCATCAACCTCTTGTGGTTGCTACATAGTAACTTTAAATATAATGAAATATTACAGGCAAATATTTTTGTCAGTCAGAAGTGTCATGTGTGTCTACAAAATCATTACATAATGATTCTGCTGACTCTTAAGCTTTGGGAAAGCTAATGCTTGGAAGTAACTTTCTATTGATTCTATTATATGACTCTTATTAATTACAGAAACACAAAGAGTATGTTAAATCTCATCTATTCTTGGACACCTGTTATATACCTAAAGAGATTCATTTGGCCTGTTGTTGATGTCCCCTGTGTAATAAGGTCAATTGCACATTAGAAGTGTCGGCTTCTCACCATTGGGTACAAAGTAGGTCTGGGGTGGCCAGCTTGCATGTAGGCATCTGTGTATCTGATCAGTTCCTAGTGAATTCACCTTGGGTTTTGGAATTTTGTCCTTAATTTATTTAGCGCCAAAGAGAAGACATAAAATCACAATCTTCACAGATACTTTCCCATTCCAGATACTTATTCATCTCTCATAGTCCACTATTGATAAATAAAATCTTCAGGGCAAACAATTAGTTCATTGACTTTATTGTAGTTGACTCCATCCTGTTGGTATTAAAACAAGTTATGAGGAGGAGCAAAATAAACAACAAACCTTTTATCTCCTCTTGGTCTCCTGATTTTCGCTGGGTCTTAATCCTTTAAAATTTGTGTGAGTGATACACCAAATGTACCAAGGATTACCAAATGTTTTATTCTGGTTTAAGGTATTGCACATTGTTGGTTGGTATTTGTAAATCTCTTCTAACACATTTTGTACAATTGGAAAACCATGACAAAAAAGTTTTTTCTCTAAGAGATCAATAAAGAATGAATTAAGTTTCTGAAGTTCCCTCCAGAAGAAAAAAATTAAGTTACTGTCAGTGTCTGATAGCATTCCAACTTTTGAATGCATGTCAGTTGTTCTTTTAGCAGGTTTTCTGCATCTAAAAATCCTTAGACTAATGAATAGTAAATCGTAAATAGTAAAGAATATTATTGGACAAAAATCTGAGCCACACCCCAGAGTCCACCCAAGTTTTATACCAGTTTATTCACTTTCTTGTTTTCTAAGCTTCATGGCTTCTCCACTGAAACGTACCTTCATTCCTTAGCTGTCCTTCAGGCTAAAACTTTCTGTCTGAAATCCAGCCTTTTGAAAAACCTTTACAGGATTTTAATAGCATTTGGCAACAAATACACATGGTGGGCAGTTTCTGCAAAGAGGTTAGCTGTATGAGCTTCTGATTGAATTAAAATCTCTTATATATAAAAGCTTTCCTTTCCTAATTTGGTTAGGCATGCTCTACTGTGATTCAGTCTATCTCTGGAACCTTAGAGATGCATTTCTCTTAGAAACCTATTGGATCCATGTTTCTATTAAACATCATTCATATGGAATCTTTACACTGGTCAACAGTGTAGTGTAGTGATGCGTAAGTACGTGTCAACCCAAACTATGTCTATACATGTTACAGCAAAAGGCTGAATGGAGGTACTAAATTTCATGCTAAAATTCAGTCTCGTGCAACACCATAACCAACCCAAGAAACCTAGCTGAGAGGCAAGACTAGGCTGTAATCTTGTACTCCTATGGCTAGTTTACAGAGATGGCTCATTTCAGAATTGAGACAGGCTCCACCAGTCTGGGCTTCCCTGCACTATGCTGAACTGCTTGCTGTAGAGACTGTAGTTATTGCTTGCTGTAGATAGCTTTTTTAGTATTGTGTGTTCTCTTTGACAGAACTGTCTTGAAATTACTATTCAATTAAACTTCTCAGAAGCTGGTGTTAACTAGTCACTTAATGCGAGTTGCTGGGTAATGTCATGCTCGGTCTCGTGTTTTATCTTTAAAGTGCTTTTTTCACACAAGAGTAAAGTTCGTGGAATAAAATAAAAGTGGTGTCTGTTGGCCGCTTTGCAATAGATTTGCTTCTATTGGCTGTTCGTGTCAGTGAAAAGTCCAAGCTCATCTCTGCCTTGTGCATCCAATATATTTTTCTAGTCAGTAACATAGTTACCCCAGCTAAAATTAAGATGCCATAAATAAATTTTAATTTTCACTTGTATATGCTTAGTACTATTTCTACTCTTATTCTATCCTGTTTGTAGTGATGATCATAAGCTATTACCAGCATTATCTTACAGCAAGTACTGTGTTATGGCCTACAAATAGTAAGCTTTAAATGACAGGTTGACACCTGTTATTACAAGGACACTGAGAGTGCATTACATTAATGACGTACTTGCTACTGAGCACGTAGTAAATTTTCAAGGCTTGCCTAAACTTTTGAAAATTCATGATATAACGGATTCCAGCTACCTGCAAGATCACCTTGTGTTGATGTCCTATGACAGTTACAGTCCTTTGAAAGCCAAGTCATCACCCCAGTGCTAAACATGATGAGAAGCATCCAAGTGACAACAAATCTCAGAATGACATTGCTCTCACTAATTTAACATTCACACAATAAATGAAAAGTAATTGTATTTAAAAGGCTGTTGATGGGCATATCTTAACATTGCTTTCGAAGGCAGAGGCTGAAAAATTAAGTTTACGGTCTTTTAGGTAGTCTGCAACTTTTTAGGTAGTCTGCAACTTCTTTCTTAATTAGAGGTGCAGTGACTATCAATCTCTTTTGAACTGTTGATTTGTCACCCTTCTCAGCAGGCGGCTGTTCCTCTGTCATAGTATATGCTTGTATTGACCATATTGGATCAAAATCCAGGAAAAGTATCTTGATTTAGCTAAGCGCTTAAGCACACCATAAGTATGTGATTTCATCCTACCTGACTGATGCCTGCTTTCCTGTCTGAGTGCTTTTTTGAATTGGGATAGTACTGCTTCAGAGTTCCTATGACTCAAGCATTAAGCTATACTTAAAATATTTAGGTAAGTCCTTTCCCCTGCTTCTTTAGAATCTGCCTTAAAGAAGTGGAAATCTCTGGTAGTGATGAGTTCAGCTGTATCCAGCAGACCATGGTGATACCCTCCCTCAAGGGTCCTGGGGGCAGCCTAGCTGTACAAATGCAACTATATTATTTATGGCTTTGGAACTGGCTTAGTAATTTTAATCTTGACAATGATGTCACTGTGTTCCAATCTTTAATACAGACATCTCTGATATCTGCAAATTATATTTACTTCCTATATTTTAGGTTCCTGAACCTGAAATAGAATACAAAACTCAACATTGGGTTGCCAAGCTCCATGTACAGTGCCAAAGTATGCGTCTCAAAGGGTGAAAAAGTATATATGCTATCCGCAGAGCCATCTAAGAGAAGTTAATGAGAGATTCTAATCACAGAAGTTTGCATTCTGAACTCCTCTCAGAAAGCTGGAACAGAATGACAAGGACGGTCCAAAGTTCATACCTGAAGATGCCTGCTAGATAGGTAGCGTTCTTTGAAAAAAGTGAGCAAGATTCACTCTTTCCAAGTGGCTGGCTTTTATAAAAGAGCCAGGTGCTTGGACACCTCAGTTCAACTTTTTAAATCTTAAGAATATTCAACTGTACATCTCTCTCCTCCCAGGAAAATACAAAGCAAGACTGGACTTAGTGTATGTTGCTGCTGAGATTCTGTTCAGCAAATACTGTAAACTTGAAATAATTTGATTTGTTTAGTTGAGAGAAGATATGATTTAGGAAAAACATTGTAAGTGTCCTCAAACGTGAAAGATTATTGCAGGGAGCTGGGTAGAGAGTGAACTAAGCATAATGAATGGACTTACCCTGTTGTAAGAGAAGTTTCAGTTAAATAAATCTTTTGAATACTAAAGGCAGATAAAAATGGAGATGGGTTACCTATGCAGGCTGTGAAATTTTCATCACTGGAAGGAATGAGACAATTAGACAAGTATTTTAAAGGATAGCTAAGGTGACTTCTCAGTCTCTCTCACAAGCGTATTTTTATGACACACTGATTTTATTGCAAATTGCTTAGAGCGTTCAGTTTGAAAAGGGATTTCTTTATTTCAGTCCCATTTGTGGGATTATTTGTTTTTTACTTAGTGATTGTTTAATTCTGTTTGGTAGTAGTACCTACAGGAACAAAAGTCAAGGTTTTATCACTCTCACCTGAGTACTCTAAATAGAATAGTGAATACTTTCATGTTTACTTTCCTTATGAACACATGAATTATGCCTTTGTTATTGTTGTTTTGAGGTGGCTTGGGGTTTTGTGGGTTTTTTTATGTTTTTTGGGGGGAGAGGGGGGGATTTTGGGTATTTTTTGCACAGTAGTCCCGTTTTTGTGTGATCTTGGAGGATGCCAAACCTACCTTCTGGCCTTGTAATTAGAGCATGCTTTAATTGCATGTCACTGGGAGTCAGAGTTGTGGAGGTAAATCCCATCAGGTGAAGAGACAACTGAGTTGCTGTCCCTCAGTAGCCAGGCAACTGTTCAAGGGTGGTACCTCCTCCACCTTGTACTAAGAAAAAGCCAACAAATCCCCTGATAGCCAGAAGCTTTCAATGCAAATAATGATGTAATGAGATTACACTTCCTAGATCGGGTCCTACAGGAATCACAGAGGAGGTCAGGTAGGTTCAGAGTGGGTCTATGATGAGCATGTGCACAATGTACGATTTTGGGAGCCTATTGAACTGTCAGGAGGGAAGAGTTCCCTGAGGTACCTAGAGAATTCAAGAACATTCAGGATTAAGGGGCCACTCTAGTGGAGTGAAAAGGGTTGGTTTGCAGTTTTGGATATAGGCATCCACATTAATTTCTTGAATTTTGACTAGGTCTCACAGTTCTTTATGGAATTGCCGGCATAGATTTGTGAGAGATGGTCTTCCACAGAGATTGTGTAATGGAGAACTGGCCAAATAATAAATGTAGGGTTACTTCTCTGAGGAGACCATAATCACAGTGGCAAAGTCACTTAAACTAAGTGGGTCGATTGTGCTTCAGGTGCCTGCTTTTTGTTTTAGTCTGTAGAAAACTATTACTGGGTTATGCTTTTATCTAGTGAGTGATTCCTAAGGCATACATTGGCAAGTACCAACAAAGTATTACAGATATGTTTGCAGCATCTAATCTTCTTGGTTTCTATTTAGACGTGTTTGTCATAAATGTCCTAGTAGATTTATAAAAACATTTAGCCCTTTCTAAATCATAACTATGAACTAAGATAATAAAACATGTAGACTATAGATCTGCATAAACCAAGAGGTTCAGAGGAGAAGACCCTATAAGCAGATTAGTTAGAAATGGATTGAAGTGAAAATCCAGTACTTTATATCTAGAAATTTAGGTATGGGAATACCCGGGTGATTTGTAGTCTCTAGGAACAGTATTAGCATACGAAACAAAGAACATTCTCTTGACCACATTGTCTGTCTGAGATTAAGTCAATGCAAGCTTAATCTAGAAACATTATTAAATGGTGTCTTTTCAAGGTAAATATACTTTTTCTGTAGATGATATTTACTATTTGAGAAGGGGAGAAATTCAGAAGGATCTGTAGTAAATTGTTTAAAGTATGATATAGTTGAGAGCATAAGTCTATTACTACTATAAGCTGTGTATTTTCATTTCTGTGAGAGCAGAAAGATAACTGTCCCTGTGCACAAACTTCCATGCAGTGATAAATTACATAGGTGTTTTCTGCCATATATTCTGCATCATGGATTGTCTGTTGAGCCAGTGTAGATCCAGTGTAATGAAATCCATGCTGGTCTGTGCCTCAGAAAAATCCCTTTATAGATAAGACTGTTAGACAGTTGTGGCTTAGTATTTTAGCTTTTGTACTGTGTAACTCTTTTCAGTTTGGAAATCATAGTATATGAATCAGAGAACACACAAAAAGTTTGCCGATATGCAATCAGTTATCCTTATATTCTGCAGCTGAAGAATAAGAGTGTAGAGAAATTTTAATAATCTCTAATAAAAATACTTATGTAGTACTATGTAGTGGAGGAATATCTCTAATACTGTTCAATATGCAGAAGTGTATTAAAAGATAATTATCTGAATAATCTGATAACTGCTGCCATTCCAGTATGAAAACAGGCATTGTCTTTAAACTATTAATTTCTACCTCTAAACTATAATTTAACCTGTACACATCAACTGCTGATGGTGAATTAAAGTAACAAAGTAATTAGTGGATACTCTTTAAGGGTGATATTTACTCTGATTATACCAATGAAAGGATGATTTGTGACAGTTGTGTATGATGCTTACACCCAAGGCTACGCTTGAAAGAAGGCTGGAGAGTTTGATAGTGGTCTAGTTGTTCCTGTTGCATTTTGAGATCTGAGTTTTGTAAAATCCAAACCACAAAATATTCCCTTCTGTCTCATTTGTCACCTGTTTCCTCATGTTCATGTTGTTAGTGCTTTCGCGTGATGGCGAACAGCATGAATACATGTCCTTCTTCCAGATATTGAATTTATCTTCTCGTAAGTACTGGACATAATAATTGTACACCTGAGTCTATGTGGCTTTCAGAGAGTTAAAAAAAATGGCTGCAGAATAAGAGGACTTATCTTGTTATTTCTGTGTAGCAATGGCAGTGATATCTAAAACAAGGAAGTGTGTAGCTATTGTAGAATTCCAAGGGTTTTATAATTTCTTTACCATAGATAATTTTGAAAAACATTCCTTTCCATTTTTATAGTGTGCTTGATTGGCTGATGCTTGAAGACATGGAAAGGTCTTTAGCTTACACTATCCTTGCCAGAATTAGAGGAACTCGAACACTTGATTTCCAATAATCTTGGAAACTACCAGCTGTTTATAAAATGTACTGACTATTTAAGTCCATCTTTCCTCAGCTGATGTGTGTATGTGGGATCATGGTAGTATGTGTTGTGAACTGGTTTGGTAAGAGACAGACATGCTAATTTTGGAAATTACTCAAGAAAAAGCCTAGAGAGAAACAAAGCAGAAAACTACTTGAGATTACCATATTGGATGGACAAAAGCTTTTTGGTTTTGTTTTGTTTGGTTTTTTTCTTCCAAAAAAAAAGTAGGTTCAACCAGATTTGAATAAAAAGACCACAGTGCAGAAGGGTTTGTTTTGTTCTTTGCAGACTGTCTTCCTCCAGGAAGTGGGGAAATTTTATTTCTTTACTGCCTGCCAAGCAGGGACTCAAGGAACTGATTGTATCTAATAATGGCAAGGTGAGCCAAACTGTTGCACACTGGCAGTTGGTCCAGCAGGAACTACGGCAAAATAGGGACTCTTGTTTTTCCAGCCACTTGGCAATTCAGGATACTTCCTGCCAATAGCTCTATCTCTTGATATCCTGCTGAGTTCTGAAGAACACAGGAAATAAGTGGAGGTATTTTGGATATACCTGAAGTAAATAAAAATAAGTCCTCATGGGCTGAGTTATACAAAAAGATAGTGTACTGGGTCTGATTGAAAAAGACAAGGTCGAGTATGCACAAATGCTTGGTGGTAGGCTGACTAAATATATATATATACTTGCCCATACCTGTTTTATACAACCTTGCTTCTGATAGAATCTTTGTATTAAATAGATTGAAGATTCATCCTCAGCAGAACACTTTTTTTAGTTCATATAAATGTATGGTATAGTAGACACTGAATTCAGTTAAGCTGCCTACTCAAATAGCAAGAGCAAAGGCCAGTAAATCAGGAATGAGATAAATAGAATTTTGAGAAGCAAAAACCACATCTGTAGCTAAATGTTTCTTAAACACATATGAATATTTGTGCTTCTGTATTAATTTTATGAAAATATTGTCAACAGGCTCTTGAAAGAGTCATTGTTAATCAAGAGATGTCACCTGGGTGTTTGCTAGGTGATTAAGGAATAATAAAATAATGATGCTTATCCAGGTGGACTTCTACCAAGGACACAGGAAGAGCTTTAGCCCCATTAGCAAACGTGGTTACAAGGTGCAGCACAGGGTTACAACTCCCTTTTCCCTGGTTAGCGATCTCTTAGTTTTGTTCATTGTCTAAATAATGAGATACACCAGCTTAGGACTCTTAGATCTCCATCTTTGTCTAAAGACTTTTTTAGCTAGTCCAGGCTGTTTCATGGACTTCTAATCAGGTATTAGAACATGTAGTCTCTTGGATTCATTTCTCCCCTTTTTATGAGCTTAGTGTCAAGTCTAAAATGAATTGGGGTTAACTCATTCCACTTCATACAATGCAAAATAATGAAATCTTTGGGGTTTGGAGTTGCAATGAAGAAGAGACATTCCATGCCATTGAGCACATATAAGATCATCAAACTATGTTTTGCAGTATTAAGACAAATTACAAGCATGCCTACTCTTCACCATGGAGTACTTAGGATTACTTCTAGAATCCTGCCTTTGAAGAGAGTTGAGAAAAGTTTTCATGTGTATTATCTGACAGTCCCCTTAAATAAGCGTAACTGAATATCCCTACTGGAGTCTCCATTTAGAAGTATATGACTGTGTTGTGATCTTTCAGCTCTGAAGTCTGGCTATGTAACTCAGCCAGTATTGATTTGCTGTAAATCTAGAGATCCTAAAATCAGTGCTACCTGCCAGGTGTCTCACTAAGGGTTAACATAACTTTTCTTTCATTATCATTGGATTACCTGGTTTTGTAGTACTGTTACCATTTTTAATTAGTTTCAAGGCTTCTGCTTATTTTTCTTTTGTGAAATAGATTCTGAAGGAACAATCTTTGCAGTATTTTCAGCTGAACAATTTTTAGTACTTATCCATTGTCTCATTGTTTATGTATTGTTTCTGTTCTGATCAATATCTAAAATATCTCTCATTTTGTATCTTGTATCTTTTTTTTTTATTCAGAGTATTGCTGATAAAAATGAGGAATCAAGAATTTGTTTCATATATGCAGTTCAGAGAGAGAGAGAGACAATTTCAGTTTGAATGGGAAGGCACACTCTTCCAAATCAAGTCACGTTTAGGGGCAGGTATTCTGTGGCAGAAAGTCTAATTGTGCAGATACTACTCATTAACAATCTGGTGTTTAATAATAGCTTATTTGGTAAAATAGTTGTGAGTAGGGCTGTACCACTTGCAGCTCCTGCAGCTGTATTACTGCAGATTTCTTAGGACTCTTGAGAAATTTTTTAAACCTATGAGGTGCTACAGGATAAGTTTGAATTCCTGTGAGAATAAATGTGGTCTCTTGTAGTAGGAAGAGATGCTGACAAGGTGACAGCAGTTATTAAGAAACAGAGAAGCATTCAGAAGAGCTCTAGGAAAAAGTAAGGCAGAATCTCTCACATTGCTGGTTAGTGCTTTATGTTTGGTAAGAGTATGCCTGGTCTTTTACAGGAGTGTAAGACCAGAAGGACCTTTTTGGTCATAAAATTGTTGCAGGTGACAATGTCATAAATTCCCTTTCATAGATTGGTAGGGTCTCAACTGAGAACTACTTTTAACCTACATAATGCTGTGGAAGAGCTGTTGAATTTCCCATTCCTCTTCTGGCTTGAAAACTCCTTCTACTTTCTACCTTATATTTATTCCTACAGTTTATATACTGTATGTATTATTCTTGCCAGTGTGGCCCATTAATTTTATTAGCTCTCCTTGCCCCCCAGCGTTTGTTTTGTATAAATGCTTCAGGAAGGGAATCAACAGTGTTCTCAACCCTCATTCTTTAAGGAAACAAGACAAGCTTTCTTAGGGTATTTGTCATCAAAATACCTTAAAGAACTAGTATTAGGAGCAGCTAGTTATGACTACGTGGAATTCCATGTACATGAATCTGTATTTCTTCTTGGCAAGGAAAACAAGCCTCTGTGGCACTGACTGGCTGTTTCACTAAACGGCTTTAGTTACCAAAGCTAGCTTTTCCAGGTACCTCTGAAATCTCTTCACCAGAGCACAGTCTCAGGAATACTTGTATCATGGTCTAGAAATGTAACTTAATTTTGGAACAGCCATGAAACTGGCTAGCAGAATGACGGATGAAACAAAGAAAGAAGACTTGAGAGTCTACCTTCATTCTAATAAATGTAGTGTCAGGGATGTTTGTGGTTGCTGGCACTCAAAAACTGGGTTGGTAAATTGTTCCCTGTCATGGTCATGGCTCTGGACCAAACAGTTCCTGGGCGCAGTTCCTGAATTATCATGGGCCAAGGATTATTTCCACCACGCTTCTGGATGGAGCACTATGTTTGGGTGGTAAGAGAGTTTTGAAGTATGGATATGTGGTAGTGTTTTCCAGTTAGCCCCAGTGCTGCAGAATATTTATGGGCAGGTTTAATTTCTTAATATTGACATAGTCAGTGTCTCCTTTCACGTGGTTGATTTTTTTCCTCTCTATTCAATATTCTGGTAGCCTACCACCACCAAATTCATGTTTCTTGAACATGGTAACCAAATTATGTTAACTACCCCAGATAAATCTCACCAGTATATTATACAGCAGTACTGATTTCATCCTGTCATTGGAAATAGCTCGCTTGTCATGTCCTGAAATTGTATGTGTTTTTCACAGCCAGACTGCACTGTTTCCTAGTTGTTCCATGATCAATTATTACATCTTTTCTCTTTCTAATTCCTCATTCCCTACTTTATACAAAATTTCTATACTTTAATAATTCTTATTTGTAAATAAAATAGCTTGTAGAAAAGCAATAGTGTCTATTATTCTTTAGACTTTGTGAAAGGGTTTATTTCTCAAGCTGTGCAGCATGTAGGAGTAGATTCACAATTACTAGAGTCTGGAGGGGGGAAATGGTGTCAGGATGCTATCTAATTTTTCTCCCTTTTGCTGTGTTGAAGAAGAGTCTGTTGTGAAATAGCTTGGAAGACAAGCTCTAAGATCTCTGTATATTGCATTACTGTTTCTCATTTCTGTCCTATTATTATACTCACTTTGGGATTAGACAGTCTCATATCTGCTTGAAAACATCATGAAATCAGATGTAATTGTATCCTCAGATTAAGTCTCCGGTTTTGGTGTAGGAGTATTTAGCCTGGTATGTCATTAATGGTAAAGTTCATTACTTAAATTTCTGTAAGGCTAACAGATAAAATCATGGTTCTGAAGAAGCATCATTATGTAAATCAGTCTTGTTTGCATTAGGCAAAAAGGACTCATTCTACATTAAGATTTTCATCCCTCTCAATAAGCATCACTTGTGAAATATGTCTGTTTCTTAATGAATGCTTGTAGTAACTGTTACATTTTTGCATAATAGAAGAATTGTACTAAAGGGTACTCCTCAGAAGATTCTGACAGGAAACACTTGAAAATTGTGGCATTTGCAAATATAATGTGCGTGATAGCTGTCATAATTTTTGTTTTACCTTCGGAATAGCTTTGTTAGGTAGCTCTGTCTCCACAAGTGAGGGTTTGAATATATATATGTATATATATATGTTTGAATTTTTCTGTGAGCTATAGAAGACAGATTGAGGTTTTGGCTTGTGATATTTAACTATTGCAGTATATTTTTTCAAAGAGCATTCATGTCTTGGTTTAATTAGCTATTGCTTTCTCTACCTACTCCCTTGTCCCATACCTCCCCCCTAAAAAAATAATTACAGTAAATGCTGAAATTTAGTAAAAGGGAGGATGTTCAGTTTACCTTCTCAGAACCAGAGTTTTAAAACATTTTAAGCTCTGAGTTCAACACCTTATGGGTGTTGGTGTGGAATATGTTAACAGTTTTACTTTTGCAGCAAAGCAATTTCTATCTGTTTTGAAAGCTCACTTGCAATAGTTGATATTAATGAAATTTAACACTTGTCTTGCTTTGCACTGTGACAGACTGTCTGTATGGCAGCTTATGGAAATTTCACCTTGTAGTTTACAGTCCCTTGGAGAAGTGCAGCTGTGACGTTTGTTTAGACTAGCAGATAATAAGGCAGAGGGAATAAAGTCTTCAGGAAGCATAATGGCTTTTGTTTTCAGAAGAACTAAACAATAGCTTTAAACAAACTGGGTTGTTAACTACAAGTTTAACCAGACAGCTTCATTTTGTCACTGGAAGCTTATTATTACTGCACATTAAATGCTTTCTTAACATTCTAGTATAAACGAAAAATAAAGTTTTAGAATTGTCACCACCACAACTAACACACAAACTAGTGAAAAAGCAAGCTCTGAGGAGGGTGGACAGTCCTCAATTGTTTTGTGATGTTGTCTGTTAAGATTTGGCTTTGCTAATTTCATGAAGAGGCTTTCTTATTTTTCAAAAGCTATCTCCAAATAGTCATCTCCTTCTAGAGTGACTTTGATAAAATGCTACATTTTATGAAGCACATTCCAGAGCTTAGTAAAATGTTTCCATTTATTTCATTTAACCCAATTAACTTTAGCGTCAAGCTAAATCTTGATGAAATCAAGAATGCAAAGGCAATTAATTCTTCACTTTTACTTTTGCCTTTTATTCACTGTGATCATAGGCATAATAGAAATTTAAGCTGCAAGAGATGTTTTTAGTGAAGATTTAAAGAGATGGGATATGTAGTATCTCATTCCTCTCTGCAGAACCCATTTGTTCAAGACCCTCATGTATAGCATGACGGATTTCTTCCTCTTTTGATTGCCCTACCAAGATATTTAAAAGTCTGCTTATTTTTTTCTGAACTATGTAGATGTAGTTTGATGTAGTGTGACATCTCCTCCCTTCTTCCCCTGCTTGTTTTTCCTGAGCAAATGATACGTTGTTGTTAACAGTACTATAGCTCCGTGTTTTGTTCCATGTAATATCTGAGATGGCAGTTACATCATCTTTTGATTATATATGAAGAACTCTGTTTCCTTCTGTTTCACTTTTCTAGTATATGTCTGAAGGTCCGTCTATTTCTTTATAATGTTACAAGACTTCTAACAGATTCAAGATGGGTATTTATTTGATACTCTGCTACAGCTACCTGTATCATCTCCCAAAATGTCTTCTGTTCCTTCTTAACTATTTGAAGCCTCTTACAGAAAAGCTTGAAAAATATTGGTGGTAAGTGAAGAAAGAACTCTAAGCATGCTAATTTGCATTTGATCCCTGGCATCAGTGTTTTATACAAATGGCCTCTGACAAATTTGTCATCCCAATTTATATAGACCCCTTAATCTGATTACATTTATTTGTTCTTTCAGTGATGGTGCCCATCACTGTTGATGTTCATACTGGCACCTGAGGCTGTGAGTTACTTACCTTGACTTCCTTTTATTCTGTGCTTGTAGACCCAAAGACCCTCTCATAAATTAATTCCTTCAGCAATCACAAATATCACTTGTCTGTGTAATTCATTATGTAAGAGAGACTAGAAATGTGAGAAGAAAACCTTTTTTTGTTCCTGCAGGAGTGAAGGAGAGAAAAGATGAAGGCTGAAGGATTGAATGTGCTCTTTTAAGCACCTTCATCAATGTCAGGGACTTTCTGTTCTGACAGATGTCCAGAACTGTGCATTTTTAAAGAAAAATCTCTAAATTACCTTTTTTGTCAAGAGCACTGAAAATAAGTGCTAGCTAATTTGTCTCTTCAATATCCAATATCTGGGACATCAACATGCAGGTAAATATCTTAATAAAGATAATGCATCACTATACTCCCAAACGAATCTTTCAACCAATTGTTACTGATGATATCTATAATTTATGACATGACCTTGTTGCAATTTCTTTATCTGGTTCCCTGCTCCTTTAAACAGGAGTAGCAAAAGCAACAGAAGACTTTTGGCCTGCAGAGCAAGCTGCAAAACATGTCTTTGTCTTCTGTACAATACATGAAAGCTCTTTAAAAGAAGGTTGAGGACTAATGAAGTAAATCTTCATGCAATGGACTATACAGGCTACTCAAATTATTTTATGATTAACCACTGGGAGGACTTTTAAAATCCTAAAGTGCTTCTGGAGTCCTGCAAAAGAGTTTACAGGGGTTTTAAAGCTTTTCCTGGTGCTAAATAGATATAAAACAGTTTAAAATGCAATTTGGTAAGGTGGCATACAAAGAGGGGAAAGAGACACTATGACTAAAATGTTGCAGAGCTGGCTGTAGTACAGGAAGGATGACATCAGGCTGACAGTGCTGTAGCCTTTCATTCAAAGAAGTTGAACACAACTAAAAGCTTTTATGAAAACCTCTAAACTAAATAAAACACAAATTTAAACTCCACAAGTGGGAAGTTGTGACTCATCCCCTCAGTGTTTAAGTACATGACCCCTATATTTACATGGGAGATCCATGCCAGAGACTCTCCAACATGTGCAGTGGCCACTGGAAGACAGCTGTGCCTCTCCTGATGCCAGGGTGATTACCCTTTAGATCAGGAGAAGGAGATGTGAGGAATCTGATCTACTACTTAATATATCCCAATGCCTAGTTTGTTGATTCATTTATTGGTGCATATCCTTGGGTGAGGAGTTTCTTTGTGTTCTGTAACCTTGTATCTCACTTAAACCAGGTTACAATAAAAACGTGAATACAAGCATTAGATGTAACATCTGAATCAGACTTGAGAAGCATTTAGAAGTGACATAGATAAAAAAAAGAATAAAACGACTTAATGTATACTTAGGTTACATCAGAAATGTCTGTCTTTGTTAGCTATTTCACCTGCTGTTTCCCTTCTGACAAGATGTTAGCCTGTATTTCAAAATCAGTCTGCATCAGAAAGATGCTTCTTTCCTTTTCTGCGAAAAGCATCTTTATTTCCACTCTTCTAGGCAGTCTAGACAAATTCCATTTTTCATTCTGATGTCTCTGTGCTCTTACGAGGAAGACAATCCAGCTACTTTTTGTTTAGAACATAGTTGTGTAAGTGCCTCAGCTATAAAAGGCATATATACATGGTTTTCACTGGACATTCTGTATCAAACCACACATTGAAACTGTACATGATAAGAATATCTAGATGGACTATAATTGCATGTACCTTATGCCTGGCTCTTGATTGACACGTGAGGCAAAACTAGCGATCCATTTTGATGTGACTGTGGTTTCAGGAAGACTGTTTCCCAACTTCTTCCTTTTCTAAATTTTGTAATAGAGATTAGCCAGGAGAAAGCTGTTCCAAGATCGTTTCCACATGTTAACTTAAAAATGTCTGAGACAACTTATGCCTGAGCCTTGTCAGCATTTTCCATTAGTCATGGACTAGCAGCTTTCAAAAAATTGCTTGTTCTTGTGCATTGTATTAACAGTGAGCGGACTGGGTTATGTGTAGCCAATCTGTTCTGTATGTTTAGGATGCTCACATACATTGTGATATATATTCTGCTTGCCTTAGGTATAATAAGGTCAATGTAACTGAAAAAGTAAGCTTTCAAAATTTACCTCCTACATGATCTATCCAGTGATGATACCACTGTAAAACCGAGCTTTTCTAAAGCTTGCAGTTGTCACTAATGACATAAATTGTCTGTACCAGTTTCGTATGCCAACACGAAGTTCCAGGCACAAACTTACAAAATATCCAACCCTCATCTGCTATTTAATAGCAAGAGGTGATTAAAAATGAGAGATTTATATAGTTCACTGATGAAATTAAAAAAGGCTGTAAAAACAGATGAACGAATGTGTATTCACTCATATATTCACTCATTTATTGGACATTAATGACCATGTATAAAATGAATTTAATGGCACTCCATCTCGTTTCCCACATCAACAACTCACAGCTAGGACTTGGATTAATTGGCAGATGCAGGAGAGCAGCCAAGAGATTTGTGACTATTATGAATGAGCTTAGCTTGGCTGGAATGTAATGCAGATCAAGGCAACGCAGGTCTGCCAGATATTGTGTGTGAGAAGTTTGTTCTGCCTTTTCCGGTACATAAACAGACGACTTCCGTCACCATACATTTCCCAGAAATGTCTTATCGCATTCTTTTAAAATTAATTTCCTACCATTTCTACCTGTTCTCAAAGTTTTATTGTGGCATTGCTCAAACTTTGTGTCCTGTGGCCTCTTTGATTTTTTTGTGTTCATATACTTTATGCTGTGTGTGCTCATTCTGTTTACTAAAATTTGCATTAATTCTTTTTAATATTCTGTACAGGTTAAAAATATGTCCATCCAGATCTCTACTCTGTATTAAATGTGTAATTCTAGTGAAGCTTTTTAAAATTACAGATATGATTGCCATATCTTTCTTGGGTATAAAGAAACTTGGTATTCATATGTTTTAAGGACTTAAGACTTAATTCAGCAGGAACTCTTTGAGATGTCCATTATACCCCATTAATATATGAAAACATATAGTGAATTTTTGAGAAATTGTACAAAATATTCAAGATATTATCTCTGTAAAAGTAATAAATTCCATACACCCGTTTTTAAGTTTCGTATCTTCACTGTATGTTTCTTACTAATAACCTGATGTTATCCTTCTTTACTGTTTCACTAGTAATTTTTTCTCCATTTTTTTCACTTGAAGAAATAGGCAGCTATTCGCTTACAGGCATACAGCCCAGTTTTTAGTAGGAACCACCTTTCTGAAGAGTTTGTATATCTCTACTCTCACTATATTTGTCAGATTTTTTACAATTTTCAGCTGTAAGTTGTTCTGTTTTCCTCACGGACTTTTCCAGGTTGTTTAGCTCTGCTAACTCTTTCCAAGAATAATGAGATCTGTTAACCTGAACATGTCTTTCAACACTGAAGTCTGTTATTCTACCTAATAGATGTGTATCAAATAAAGTACTATAAAGCAAAGTACTTGTAAAGCAGTACTAAATGAAGAAAGGTGAAGGATAAACAGATCAGCGATGTGGAAATAAGCTGAGACAAGTATGCAGGCAAGGACAGGAATGTAGGAGGGGAAATATTGCACATTTGGAGATGCAAGTCAGGAGGAATTAGAAGATGATGATGATAATACTGATTACAAACTTGAACAAATAGTGTATTTGAGAGAGAGTACTGAGAAGGATGTGATAAAATGGAAAAATAGGTTTCATGCTAGAACTAATAACTGCATATATATTTCCTGCAGGACTTCAGAAATTGTGCTATTTCCACAAGAAAACCTGCACCAAATTCTTTCTTCTCTTGAGCTTTATTTTCTGCATCAATTTCTATTACATTGCATTAACGTTCTTCCTGTTCCTCCAGGTATACATGCAGTACTGGGTGAGCTGAAGTCTGCCTCCATGTCACTGTGGGGGCCTAGCAGCTAAGGCTTTTTTATGCCCAGTCATCTTCCTTTTCAGATTCAAGTTTATTCGAAAACAATCCATCTCCACTATAGATCTATTTTACATTATGCTACAATTCAACGCTCAGCATTTTCATTTTTTACACAAGTAAGCGGATGACAAGGTCTCCTTTTCAATATCATGGTATTCCATGATGTGTCCAAAGCCAAAATGAAAGTTTTAACTTTAAATAGGTTCTCACAGTATCCATTAAAACAAATGAATTGCCACAAATATAAATTTGTTTGTAGAGGAAACAGACTGAAGAAGAAAGTTCGCTGGGGATTTGTAACATGGCTGCTGTGTTTCTAAGAAATTGTGCCCCCTCCCACCCACACCATTTTGTTATTCAAAGGAATAAATAGTCTTCACCTCAAGCTGCAGGAATGCCACTCTATTACAGAAGGAATCAAGCATCCTAGGTAGAAACCAATCACTGCCAATACAAACAGAAAAAAACATTTTCATTATCAGAAAAAAAGGAATAATTTTGATTAATGGCTTCTGTTTGCTCAAGCACTTGTGATTTATATGGCAATTTCGTACTTTATTATTCTGGATTCTTGAATGTGGTACATAAATTTACAAACATACAGAGTGCTAGATGTAATGCCTCTCTGCCAAGTCCTCCCATTTCCCAGTCTGACACACTAGGAGGTGTTGGCTGACTATTTTGGTTTTAGCATTATATTAAAAAAATATTTTACATAAAGCTCTGAAATTTTAATTGCTTCTCATGTACTTCATGACTAACCAAAGATCAGGAAATGCTAAGTGACTGTTGTGATTGCCATGATCACATGATGCATGTACATCTGCACCGATAACTATGTTACACAAGGTTTTGTTGTGATTGCTTACAATGGAAGCACAGGAGCCTCCTCTTGACACTGCCTATCATGATTACAGCAGTAAATCTATTTCTGTTTTTCCCAGTCAGCCCTTTCAAGTGGGAGCTCGGATAATGCAAAATCATCCTGAAAATCCTAGCAGTGGGTCTCGCTGTGCACATAATCAAGTTCTAGTGTCTTCTTTCACTATTAAAGCTTCTCTCGAACCACCAGTCCCTCCCAGCAAGACTCTTGTTTTGTGTCTTCCTCAGTACCATGATCTGATGAGTATGGGTGTTCCTCTACAACTCTCCATGACTTCTTATCCACTGTTTTCTTTCTACTATAGCCCTTCTTTTTCAGAGAAGTGAGCAGCTAACATACCCCCTGCTGACTCCTTCCCTCTCAGTTGTCTCTAGCCTCAGACTTGAGTAAATCTGCAGGTAAACTCTGTTACTGTATTCCTATCTCTTGCCTTCTCCAGGCCTCTAGTTCAAATTATGCAGTATTAGGAAAGCAGTATTACATTTTTGTATTGTTTCCCTAGTTTCAGCATTCTTCAGTCTTGATTGTTCATCTCAGAAAGGTCCTCAGGTAAGATCTACTCTTTTACCAGATTGTATTTTCCTTCCTGGTTCTGGATAGATGCTTTCTCAAGTGTATATGTAGCTTTCTGCCAGGTTCTTCAGGAAATTCCTGTGGACTTTCTGCCAGAGGTTGCTTCAGGAAATCCTTAATGATGTCTAGTTTCCTAATTCTGCACTTACTAGCTTCGATTGCCACTTTGTCCTCTTACTCAGGTACATTTGGGGATCTCAACCTACTTGATTCGAAAGAGCTGTGAACTTTTTGACCGTAACTACGAAAGCAAATTATAAGTGTCCCCAACTACCAGAATGATTGACTTAAGTGGGAATAGTCTTTGTTACAGATGGAAAACATTATGTATTAGATTATCCAGTTCTTCATCTTTCTCAGCCTAAAATGAGCAGTGAAAAGTCCATTTTATCTATGAGCAATTAGTAGCATTCAAAGGAACAATGTGAGCTTCTCCAAAATGAAGACTTTTTGCCCAATTAAGGTTTGAAATCATATTCACTTTTATTTTGCCTTTTCAAAAAATCTGTACTGCCATAAGGACTTGCTTAAATCTGATTGCACTCTAAGTCTATCTGTTTATCATTCAGAGGGCCTAATTTATACCAGCACTGTGCAGAGGCTTGGCTAAAATCAGTGTATGGGCCAAGCAAGCAAAAAATAGTGGCTCTGCTGATTTTCTAGGTGTGTGTGAATACCATGATAATGGTGAAAGACTCTTCTTCAAGAAGATACAGAGAAATATGCCGTTTTCTCAAAGGTTGTCAGCCAAAACTTTCACAACAAAGCATCTTTCATGGCAAAAAACTTTCATAACAAACTGTAGCAAACTTTGCTTTTAAAAATGTAACCAAATCATCATGAGCAGACTCACGAGGAGACTTATTCACAAATAGTGCATATGTCAGCAAGTGTCTCTGATAGCAATTAATCTTTGTTGTGTAAAATTTGTGTAGATATTTGTTTTCAGAGTGTGAATAGATGATCTAGATTCTCCCCAACGCACTTCCATTTAAACAAAATAATCAATATTCTTCAGTGTTTTCAGCTGTTGGTAATGTCAGTATTCTTTCTGAAGCTTTGGGTAAGGAAAAGCATAGGTGGCAGGTACCCAGTTGCAGAGTCCTAGCTTTTGATGTGCAAATTGCTAAATCCATTAGCCCTTTCATAGGACTGTTTTACATCAGTTGGTGAGTGAATGGGAACAGGGAAGGATGATATTTTGCTGGTAATAAACTGGCTACAGTCTCTAGTTAAGAAAAAGCCAGTGCTGTTGGTTTATGAAGCATCTCTATTGTGGAGCTGTGTAAGACATATGGAGAGACTCAGTGCATGCTTTTATCAGTCATCATTCTTGATAAAAGGTTGGATATTCCTGTTAGTGAAGCCCTGATACAACCTTTGTTTAAATAAGCTTTAGGTCAGACTTATGCTTTGAGTCTCTATATGTGTCACGTCTTGAAGAAATGCTGTTGCTGGAAAGATTTAATTTTTCTCATGGGTCAATACTGAACCCTCTTCAACCTAAAGAACTAAATAATAAGGTAGTAGGACTTTTCCTAGCCAAGAATTTGATTAAAAAGAAAGGGAAAGGAGAAGATGAAGATTAAAATAAAGCGTTTAATTTACTATGGGCTATCACCACCAAAATTTTTAAAGAAGTTTTGCATTCCTGGATGAAGACAAAAGCCCTTAAGTACTTCTGCTCATATCTTACAAGTCTGTAGTTATTAAATGGCTACTGACTTTAAATACATTTTCTGAGGGGATAACAACTTAAATTAGTTTTAACTGAAAATGTTTGATTTTTGTTTGCTTGTTTAGGAAGGGGATTCCAAGTGAAGAAGTGAAACACGCTGACAGAGAGCAAGCAAAGCGTATTGTTTACTCAGTGGTTTATGGAGCAGGTAGGCATTTTTAGAAAAACCACAGTTACAGTAGATTCATACTTTATACATAACATATAAATAGCCTGAACTTCTAAAGATTAAGAAAAGTTTGTCAGAGTATTGCATTTTTATTTTCATCGGGCATTATTAAATGATCTACCCAGTATCAAAATTATCAAATTAATGCAGCCACATTGCCATATACAAAGATTACTCTGATTTTGTATTTATTTCCTGCTGTGTAACTGAAGCATTTGTTTTTATCTAAAATGAGTTTAATTTTGAGTGGACTTTGCATTCTGCCAGTATGTACACAGAGATGAGAATAACTGCAATGAAATTAAAAGAACTCCAATATTGTCTCAAAACACACTTATAGAATCACAGAATGACTGAGGTTGGAAGGGACCTCTGGAGGTCATCAGATCCAGCCCCCCTGCTCAAGCAGGGACATCTAGAGCTAGTTGCCCAGGACTGTGTCCAGACGGCTTTTGAATGTCTTCAAAATGGAGACTCCACCTCTCTGGGCAACCTGTGCCAGTGCTCAGTCATGCTCACGGTATAAAAGTGTTTCCTTACTTTAGATCTAAATGTTTGCTGCCATTTCTTCACAACTGCAGAAAACATGCAAAAATCCACATTGTCACTCATTCTGTCTAAGTCCTGCCTGGGTCCTAGATAAATCAAGGCATTCTGCATATTTTCTAAAACTGCCTTCTGTTTCTTAAATGATGCCCAATTCTTCTTATGCTTCATACATGCTTAGAATTACTTTTTCGGGGAAGACAGGTATGTATCATCAGCCTACAAGCTCTTGTGAATTTGTTTTAGTGAACAGCTAACTAAACTTTATGTAGGTCTGGAGAAATCCAAAAGCTCTGCAGAAGATGAGTACTTGGAAAACTCATTTAGGATATCAAAGCCCTAGGTTACAGGCTTTATTTAACTTGGAAGCACTTAAAACTACGTCTTGGATTCCTGGGTGAGAATGCTTTCTAAACCATCTCTTGCAGTGGTCATCAATAGTCCTTGAACCAAAGGCAGAGTTGGCCAAGGCCGTTCAATTTCTTGTTCAGGGCATTCAACTGGGAAGGGGAGAAAAACACTCCAATTTCAGCTCTCCAGAATGTCTGTTTTATATATAGTGGTGTGTGTAGATTATACACACACAAAAGAATAAATATATATATACACACATGTGCATTTGTACGTTAAGCTGTATTGCATTTTAAACGTCTGTGTTTAAAATCTATATTTCAAAAGCCCAGGACTAGCTCCCTGCAATGTAGATTCAGATCTTCCCATGCTGAGACTGGAATTAAATCTCCCATTTCCAGCCTGACTGTTTTCATCACTAGATTATTTCACCAAATGCAAGCACTAGCACCCCTGCCTCTTGGCCCATGCCAATATTACACATTTCCTATCTGTTCCCTTCACTCTGGGTGGAACAGGCAGATATCTGACTTTCTCAGGCTGAATCACCACCGGATGAATGCCCTGTAGTTCTGTATATAGTCGGTGTAGAAAAGGAAATGCCTGTTACTGGAGCTAGAGCCTATGTCTGTCTACTCATGCTGTAGAGAACTTAGATGATTATTGGCACTCCCTCACTTGTTCTGTACCAGGCACTAAACATTTCAGTGCAGCAGTGCTTGATTTAAATATCTCCGTTTACTTGTTTGTGCTTTGTCCCTGTCTGTCCCAAATGAGGTTATTTGAAGCACCTGAAAGATAATAAGATGCTTCAGTTTGTTAACAGTGTGATCAGATTCTTATTAAGACATAGCATGGAGTCATATCATAAAATATTCAGATTGAAACTGGGCTGACGTAAAATAATTGTTAGATACCTGAAACTGATGGACTAAATTCCACCCACAGTTTGTCTTGCTTCAAAAGATGGCTAACTTTTCATTAAGGAGACATTTTGATAGAAGTGAAGAGTATGAATAATACTTACTTCACTTCCTTTGGGACTGAAAAATACAGAAGCATTCCCTGAGGAGCTTGCCTGTATTATGCTTACAAGAGTTAATGAAAATCTTGTAGTAAATATTAAATTTTTTTCTTTTTGTTTTCTTAGCTTTAAGTTACACTTGGTTCATATTTTCAAGGACATTTTCTATAATCCTGGAGGGTAGAAAATAGTATAAAGTTTAGTTAGCTAAGAGCTGATATTTTAATAAATACACCAAATATTGAGAGGGATGACAGTATTGCAGTCTTTTACTTGGTTTGGAGCAATTCTGTTCACCTGCTACTGCCTCAGTCATCTTGTAAAACTAAATCACAGACAACTTAAACACCTGTAAAATAAGGAATTAATTCCATTCAGCGGCAGTATGTTCAAGCCCTGAATTGACACAGAGGGATGTCGAAGTGTTTAAATGAAAAGCAGAGAAACTAATGGTATTTTCAGTTTTGAACGACGATATTACAGAATGGAGAACACTAGAACTCACAGGCTGCTGCTAACAATTCCCCTGGCACAGATAACTCAAGGAGAGTGCTCAGGGAGGCTTTAGTCTGCTCCTGAGCATTGCTTCATATGGCCTGTGCTCCTGCATTGTGGGACATGATCTGACACCATCCCATGACTGTACTTTTTCCCCTCTTTTTGCTTTCCAGGAACTGCATTTCCTTGGAAACTTTCAGACTTCCTTGCTGATATTGTGGCTTAATTTTCCTACCATTTTATGCAATACTTTGTCCTGTATATCAGTAAATTTTTAAATGGATAACATGGACAAACTTAGATGTTGCAGTTCTCTAAGGAAGCCACAGCAGTCTCTTAGCTCTTAACAATATGTGCTTTAGCAGGTAGGTTTGTCATTTGGTGACCCAGGAAGAAAACCCAAATTAACTAGATGTCAAATAAAAGTACAGATCTATAATAGCTCAGCAATAGTCATCCTGGATGTCTTGTGAATTTCTTTTTCTAGCACCTTGTCCAGACTTATGCAGCTCAGTGCAGATCCTGGCATGACTGAGAACAAAATGCTACAAAATAGTTCTGAAATGCACATCAGACTGACAGTGATGGCATTTAGGTGGCTGAAATCTTCTCTCTTTCAAAAATGCTAGATAATTTTTCTTGACAGTATTACTGTGACAATAACTATTCTATGCCTTTGGTGCCTTTAGATGTTGCCTCTCAGTTTATGTTATTTGCAGGCACAGTGCTGGTTTTGTGTTGCTGTGCAGCTGACAAATATATCTGTCTTTCAAACCTCATATGACTAATGTTGATGTATGTTTTATTTTTACTGAAATGGTTTGGTTTCTAAATGTGTTTAAACTTCAGCTCGGTTTATATTTTCACACTCTGGATAACTCTCTTCAGCTTTTTTCCACCTTATCTTATAAATGTTCTTAGATCCAACATAATATATATTGTGCACTGGTATCCTATCCAAAAGCTGTTATTCCTTTCTCTCTCTGTTGAAACACTTTTTCTGTTTTTTCTTTTTCCAACCCTTTTGTCTCACAACTTGGAGCCAGATTTTTACAGACATTGAGGAGCCTAAGACTGTTTGAAATCTGTAGGACTCTGACTCCTAACAGCCTTTCTAAAGTCAGGCTACTTGGTCTGATTACTTCAGCAGTTAAGTTTTGCTGTGACTTCTACACCAAATCCAAAGCTTCTAGCTAAACTCAACCAGCTGCATCTCCATCCTTTTTTAGATCTTCATTCTTTTAGATCTTCATATTTGTGTTTGTTTAAAATGGTTTTCAAATTCTTTATCTGCTCCTCAAAATTTGCAGATTTCAGCACTGAACTAGTAATATGATACTTAAAGCAAACAAAGTTATTCTGTGAACAAAAGAGATTTCAACCCCATTATAGGTACAAATTATAACTAGGAATTTCTTAATTACATACCCCTTATTAAGTATATTCTTAATCCAGTAACTTCAGTAAAACATTCAAACTCAAAGTTAAACAGTTGCTTTGTTGAAATGTGATTGTAGTGTATCAGATAGAGGTAAGTAAAGTTAACTAATTCCACTAACTGTGAATCTACAGTGCTGTTGTATGTAGTGGATTTCTGTTCTGCTTTATTGCATAATAAAGACTATTTCTTTACCACCAGGTAAAGAACGTCTTGCTGACTGCTTGGGAATTACTCCCCTTCAAGCCAGTCAATTTATAGAGAGTTTTATGCAAAAATACAAGAAATTACATGAATTTACAAAGAAAACCATTGAACAATGCCGGAAAAAAGGTAATACAAAGTCTGTAAGAATATTTTTATTTACTGGTCAACACTGTGTGACAGTGGTGAAGACAAAGATTCAGCTCGACTCAAATTCAGATAGTTATAGGACAAGAAAAAAGACCAAATATAATTTTTTGGTGAATCAGGGTTTTTTTTGTTTTTTAACCCTAAGAGAAGCTAGTTAAACCTGTCTGCCTTTTCTCAGAAAGATGCTAACAGAGTAAGACGTTTGTTCTGAGAGTGAACCCTACTTAATGTCAAGTTACACTGCATCATTTTGACATATAATGTACTCCAACACAAAAAAGCCCAGGGAATCTTTTACTTAATAAATATTGTACATGGCTGCTGGACCATGGAAGTTCAGTCATTTAGTCAAACAGCCAATTTACAGAGCCAATTTTTTTAAACGTATTTTTTCTTTGCATCAGTCAGAATTTATGTTCTTGAAGTTCAGGTGGTATCTGTGATGACAGATGTGTTCAGAGTGCTTCTTGGAGCCAGCAGCTGCAAACTCTTCTTGCATCAAATTTGTTGTTAGTCTACATATTCATTTATATTTAGTGAATCCTAGGAGTGCAGTAATTTGAGGAGAGAAAATATAGCTGTTTGAAATATTGTCTTTTAAAGGCTAATTAGCAGAACTGTCAAAATAGCTTTCTTTTGTTTCTTAATTAGGTATACAGTACTAAGACATTTTGTAGAAATAAATAGTAAATTTGCAATATAATATTACCCATCATTGTATGGATGAGTGTCATGATAGAAACATCCAGTCATGAAAATGGATAGTATTCCTTTTTTGTACTTTGTAGGGCTTAAAAATCTACTGGAAGCATGAACTGTCATTGTGTCATACGATTGCATTCCTTTGTTCATTAATATTACTAAAGAAAAGTGAAGTTCTTGAAAATCTATTTTTAGCTATAATTAAGCCCCTCATTACATATCTAGTAAAATATTCCAAATTTATTGTATATTTCTGATCTATTTAAAATAACTTAGCATTCTTTTCTTAAAGATGAATGAATTTCAGTAACCAGACTTCTGTGATTAAGAATCTGGTTTATGAGTTTAGTAGACAAGAGTGTCATAACTAATGTCCTTGATTATCATGGAAACACACTTGTCTAATAAGTACTCGCTCCTCCTCTCCCATCTATCAACCATTTCTTTTAACCGTTAGCAGTAGAAGAACGATCTGTTTTGGTTGTACAAGCTCAAAAGCTCTGCAGCAGGTCAACATGTTAATCTACCTCAGATTCCAACTTTCCAATAAAAACATTTCAACCTAGTGAGCTCATTATAAGGTAACTTTTCTTTACTTATCAGCTGTTCAAAGGTGAACAGCAGCCACCTGACAAATACTATTTAGGTGTGGTAAATGCCTGATACTCCATGTAGACATGATAAGCATATACATAGTATTAATTCATGATGAATTATTTTTCTTAGTGTATTAATATATGTTATTATATTATTATAGTTTTTTGATGACATTATCAACAAGACTATATTGAGACCTCATTCAAATATGTATTTGCAGATTAATCTTTGACCACAGAAGCATACTTTGCCACTATTCTATGAAAGATGGTATTTGTCTGGGGATGCTAATCAGCTATGAGTATTGCAAGGGTGATTCTGTTGTGGAGACACACCACACAGGAGTAAGGAAATTACAGTAAATCTGTCTTTCCCTGAGAATCCATTGCTTCAAGAATCCCATCTCTAGACACTGTTCTTCATGAAAAATCTCAGTTAAATTGGAAAAACTGATTTGCCAAAGAATATCCTAACCTCCAGATAATTCAGCGATTGTTCCAAAAGTGGTATTTTTGGCTCCTGGAATTATACTGAATCACAGAAAGCTGTATTAATTCAGCAGAACCATCTTCATCCTCTGCACATAAGTCTGTGTATGTGTTGCCCATAGTAAGGTCCTAACTTTGTGTTTGAAGAGCCTCTTTACCACATGTGCTTGAATATCCTGATGCCAAAGAGGAGATGAAACTCTGTGGCAGTCTGAACTTCCATGGTATCTACTGAAAATTCATGGATGGTCAAGGTGATCAGAAGTGTAATGAAAGATTTTGTAAAGATTTATTTTTAACATGGATGATTTTTCATTTTTCTTAAAACAAGAAAAGTTTAGTTTTGAAGGTACGCTTAGATAAGGTTGTGTGTGTGTTATTTTGACAAGAGGATCCTCACATCTCTTTTCCTCTCTCAACTCCTCTCACTTGCCCTTCAAAATAGTTGTTTTGGCAAAATACATCATTAGGCCTAACATAAAGCTTTAACTGTGTTTTCATGTGTTTCTTGTAAAAAAAATAGAGTTAAGGAAGTTTGCCTGTGAAAGGAACATGAAAATACCACATAAAGAAAATGGAAAAAAAGTTATAACTTTGGGGGTTTTCCCCAAAACTATTTGATAATTTTGGGAAGTATTCATTAATGATTTAATTACTCTACAAATTGATTTTTCCCTGCTATTCCCAAGTAAACTATTCATTGCATGGAAAGCTCTAATTATGACTGCTAATAGATAGCTAATTCTGCTAGGTATTTATAGTTTCATCTCCCACAGAGAGAGTTTGATGGTGTATTAGTAGACATTCCTAATGAAAATACAGCTTTAATGAACAGAAGTTTTCCTTGTGTAACACGTACCGATTCTCTGAATGAAGTAATTCTTAAACCAAATATACAATAAACATTTAAGGTTTAAATAAGGGAAGCTCTGACTATTTTCAGAAGGCAGAATATTTAACTGACTCAGGCAGCGTATCATTACAAAAATGATCATTACTAAAACTAAAAATATCTTCAAAAAGAACTTCTGAAATTTAATGCCAATCCCTCTAAGAATACTAATTTCTGTTTAAATCCTACAAGGTTACGTGGTTTCCATAATGGGACGTAAAAGACCACTGGCTAATATCAATGCACAGGATTACAAACTACGTACTCAAGCGGAGAGGCAGGCTGTCAATTTTGTTGTTCAAGGTAAAAAACTGCCTGCCTACCTTCCTACTTACCTACCTATCTCTTTATCTGTGCTTGGCTTGGCTTTAGTGGACAATAATTTTGATAATCTCAAAAGTGTGAATATTATAATAGTTTACTAGACTAGACTACTAAGGCATGAGTTCTACTGTGGAAGAGAAGTTTAAATGATGTATTCTGTCTGCCTTGGAAATTGCCAGTAAACAGTATAATAATAATAACAATATCAATGTTCTAATACACTATAGTGCTCTGTGGTAGTTAAATATAGGTATAGATACAAACTATGTATAGAGAGAATATCTAGAATTTAGTGCTTCAGACAGATGTATTGTTGTCTTAAAACATTTTCCTTTCTGGCTTTGATAGTTTGTTACTCCAAAAGGGTTTCTGTGATTATGCCGCTTACAGATTCTAGCTTTTGTTTTGCCAGATACCTTTAGTTTAAGAAATATACATTACAAGAATCATGCATTGTTACAATTTGTTTTGAAACCCAACTCATTCTTTGTAAGGAACATTCAAAAGTAATTCTGTGGAGGGCAAAAAAAAAAAAAAGGTGTTTTTCACAGGAAAACATTACAAATTTGCCATATAGGTTGGAAATGTAAAAATCAGTATGAAGTGCTCAAATGTTCGTTAATCTGATGCATTAACATAAATCGCTTGGGGCTCAGTCTTGTACAGAATTTAGCCACTTAAAGAAAAAAATAAAAACTGAGCTGGCAGTCCAAGACTGAGATCCCTCCTACCAAACTACCCCTTGGAAGAATTATTTTTTTAATTGGGTGGTGCTGACAGGGTTTTCTTTAAGTTACATTGGAAGCATACAATTTACAGGCAAGTAAAAAGTGCTTTCTAGACGTGATGATGGCATGCTTTTTATAAAGTGTTTTGAATTTTCCTTTTGAAAGGATCATGTGTTTTTTCTTTCCCCCCCTCTAAATATTATTCATTTTAATGTTTCACTTTTAAAATGACTTAAGTATTTATGTCGTGTTTGACATTCCTTATAATTAGCAACTGAATTTAAGTACTGTGTCTGCAAGGAGATGTACAGATCTAGAATTCTAATATATACCCTGTTGTTTGAATAATAGTTGCGCTCAAGTGATGGCTGCCTTGCTGTAGAAGGCACCCAACTGTAGAATTTTAAAACATCCTTATAAAATCTGCAGCAAAGCTTGCATATTTGTAACACTGGGCATGCCTGTACAACCTTCTTCAGAGACTTGTGTTCGGTTTACCTGGGTTTCCATCCAGCTGGCCAGCAGCCCTCTCCAGTTGAAGGCACAATGCTTGAGCTAATATAGCGAATCCTGCTGGGTGTACAGTGTAGCATTAATAAAGCTACATGGCCTTCTGAGCAGCACTTGCTTATGTCCATCTGTCCAAGGAGCTGAGGCAAAGCTATCACAGGACTGTCACAAAACACTCGCTTATATGTACCTACAATAATAAGATTATCGTATTCGTTGTCAGTTCGAATAATACTGGAGGAGACAAATCTGATGAAAAATAGTGTAGCCATTATTCAAAACATGTAATATTAGAAGGTGTGATGAAGCGAGGATTAAAAACATTAAAATATTCAGTATTCCCAAATATTATTAAAAAAAAACATTCTAGACTACAAGAATTTTTTAATTTCAGGATTTCAGCTATGAGATAATATTTTAAGACCATAAAATCTTTCTGAATGATGCTAAAACATTTTATCAGAGTTACTGTAGTAAACCTTATTTAATATATGTGTTTTATAATCATATCTAATAGTCTAATTAATTTAAGCAGTTTGCATTTTTGTTATGGTAGCAGCAACTGATAGCAGAAGACTTCTAATGCATGACAATATTGGGAGGAACTTAGAGTTCCAGCTTCAACTTACTACAACTGGGTTTCCCACAGTTCTTTCATAGGGTTTTTTTCTCTTTTTGAATATTTCCCAGTTCAATAGTCTTTACCAGTGTACAGCATAATATTTTTCGGTTATAATTCAGCTCTACCTAACTGCGTACAGCAAGCCCTTTATTTCAGTATTTATTTATAATTGTGGCAAAATCAACCAGGAGGATATAGTTAGTTACTTTTAAAATATTTAGAATAACATATATTTAAAAACCGTATCTCAGAAAAAGACATTTTGATAATTCTTTTGTATTTTATGAATTTACATTTTTTCATTAAGAATACATTTAGAACATATGTATTGTGATGGACTGAATGCTTAAGTATATTTTTTTTTCTCACAGTCACTAGGAATATATTTACCTGATCTTTGCTGAAACATCCTTTCTTTTTATATCAGTGTGTCCCTTTTTGCGTTGTATTGAATCACTTTGACACATCATTTGAACAGGAAAACAAGATAGGTATTTGAGGCTAAATCTGCAATTAGACATAGCCATCTCAATAATCAGCTGTGGATCTGCACTTGATATAGTTAATGGGTAAAACAGAGTCAGTCTGGGATTCAGAGGAGGCAGTTTGTCATAGAAAACCATGAAGAAAGAATAGGTGTTAAGTCCATCTCTTCAGTCTATTAGTCAAAAGTGTCAACCATGTCCTGGGGTGCCTCAAGCACAGCCTAGCTAGCTGGTCAGTGGAGGTGACTGTCCCACTCTACACTGCATGTCGAGTTCTGTGTGCAGTTTTGGGCACCTCAAAGTAAGAAGGACATCAAACTATTAGGTTGTGTCCAGAGGAGAGTGACCAAGATAGTGAAAGGTCTCCAGGGCAAGGCTTACAAGGAGTGGCTGAGGTCACTTGGTTTGTTCAGCTTGGAGAAGAGGTGGCGGAGGGGTGACCTCATCACTGTCTCCATCTTCCTGAAGTGGAGCAGTGGAGGGTGAGCTGCTGATCTCCTCTCTCTGGTGGCCAGCGATAGGACATGAGGAAATGGAATGAAGCTGCATCAGGGGAAGTTCAGATTGGGCATTAGGAAAAGGTTCTTCACTGAGGGGCTGGTTGGTCACTGGAACAGGTTCCCCAGGGAAGTGATCACAGCACCAAGCCTGTCAGAGTGCAAGGAGCGTCTGGGTGATGCTGTTGGTTGTATGGTTTAGTTTTAGGTAGTCTTGTGAGGAGCTGGAAATTGGACTTGATGATCCTTATGGGTCCCTTCCAACTTGAGCTATTGTATGATTCTGTGAGTATCTCCAGAGCGCCCTTACCATTTCCCTACCTGGCTGTTCTTTATCCCTACTCTGGAAGTTGAACCATTTGGAAGAAAGAATTCAAAATTCCTGGAGTTAGGGGGTGCAGAAAAGAAGATGCCTATGGTCTAGTACATTTGGAATATCTGGCCAAGAATTATGGCTTCCAATCCTTACTTAAAGGATTGTTGCTGTATTTTATCTGATAAATCTTATGTAAAATGTATTAAACCCCTGTTGCATGGTTCAGAACAGACCCCTTCAGCAAACTGCAGGCCTGGAGAATCATTCTGCTTCCTGATCACTAGAAATGCGTAATCCATTATGTAACATGACACTGTTTTATGCACCACTGCTCTTAACACTGTGATGTAATGAATATACATTACATACACATGGAAATATGAAAAAGCATAAAATTAAGTTTCCAAATAGAAATGTAGTGCTGAAACAATGTTCTAACCCTGTGTGACATTAAATTTTAATTGATTTATAGGTAAATTTTAATTCCAATTTAGAATCAGATAATTTTTTTAATAAAAAGCAACTTTTCAGCTCATGGTCATGACTGACAAATTCACTTTTAATTAACACATAATTTCATATTATTATTTTCTGCTTTTAATTAACATGTAATTATTTAGTTTGTTATTAATCTTGTGATCTGTTTCACATATTACATGAATTGAATCTGCTAGTTTTGCAAATTCTTACGATTTAGAATCTTCAGATGTTTTTCATTCCTATGCCATAGTTCCAAGACAAAAATTTTCCTTTTGCATGCTTTAAATTGAAAGCAGATCACTTTCTTTTGCAGGATCTGCAGCCGATCTTTGTAAAATGGCTATGGTGGAGATTTTTACCTCTGTTGTCATTTCTCCAACTTTAACAGCCAGGTTAGTAATAAATGACTGCAAAACTGTTTGATTTTAAATCAAATTATTTGAAATGAACGTGTTTCTGGCATTTCCAGCAGCTGTGCAAATATCGTGTATGCCTCTGAATCATTTAACAAGCAAGGGCTTGTGGGATGGTTTTATACATTCAAAGCTATATCTTTGTGCTTAAATGGTTGGATCTGTAAATCCATCCCAAGGCGATGAAGTGCCCTGGGGCCATTTAAACTCAGTCAGATCTAGTTCAGTGGTAGTTCCTCGTCTTTGAAATCAAGCCCACTGATCGTATCCTTCCTGTATTTTGAGTGTATTGTACAATGAGAATTGAACATTCAATGGGCTGGGAAAAAAACAGGAATCAGGAAACCAGTGCTCAAGCAAAATAAATGGACATTTTTTATTCTTGTATAGATGGCTTTCCTTTGCTAAAGAAAAGCTAGGTCATCATGATTTTCTTCTGTTGTTATGGCGCATAGTTGGTAGGAGATCACAGAATCTCCCCAAGATTTTTTACGCCACTAGCAGAAACAATGAAGTCTACTTTTCCTGTAATAAAGGATGGAGGGGATGATGCAGAGAGTCAGTGAGCATTATGATTTGCTACAGGTCAAAAATACTTTGAAGGCAAACATGCAGCAAAACCCCCAAACAAATGGATTCTCACCTTTTGTAATGCTGTAGTAAACAGTCTGGTAGGATGTGAATTTTTGCAGTAGAATTTCAGATAAAATCAGAGATAGCAGGTAGCGCAGAACATCAGTGTTTCTGTTGTCATCCAGAAGGGGAAATCATAAAAACTTAGCTGTAGCAATCATATATTAAGGACTTCAGTGGGAGTTTAGGTCAGTACAAAATAACAGGGTTTGATCTTCCAAACATACTTTGCAATTATCAGTAATACCTAACCCTATAAATACTCTGTGTGTTTGTGTGTGTATCGTTTACACACAGCAATGTTGTCTTATTTGATTAATGTTTCAAAACGTAATTTCTAATTAGAAATATGAATTGTATGTGTTGAATTCAAAGGTGGAGTCACTCCTATGCCAAAAATAAAACTTGTTCTGAGTAACACTCTTAAGTGTTCCTGCACCTTTTTGAGCAAAATACCGTTGAACTATTATTAAAAAAAAAAAAAAAAAAAAAAAAAAAAAGTGGCCCACTAAACAACCAGTGGCCCACTAATACAAATCTGAAATGGGAAATGGTTCTTTGGTGGAGATACTGCAGATTACTGGAGATAATGCATTCAGACAATGGTACATTTATGTATTAAATGTTGGATGACTTACTATAACATACTGCATTTGTACATTTTGGAGCAGATTCTCTATGCCAGTTGTAATTCTTTCTGCTGCCTGAGTTGTACGAAGAGACTAGAATCTGACAGCTGTGGCCTGGTTGAAAATCTCTGTAGCAGATGTAACTTTGAGTAAGATTAGCAATAGAGCAGCAGCCTTCTGGGACAAGCAACCAACAGTCTTTAATGGAGGAGGCAAGTGGAGATGGTGAGAGGGCAGAGAACATACTCCCTTCTGCGGTTTGTACCTAGCATACAGATCTTTAGGTTCAATAACTACCTGTTTGTTGTAATTCTTAGCAAGCCAAAGTTTTTTGCAACCAATGCCATGTCTGATTAAGCTCGTGAATATTTTCTTCTCTCTACAGAAAATTTTACTTGGGTTGTTCATTCTCAAAACTATTTCTTTTAAAGAATTAATGTCACCAGATGGCTAAAGAGGTAACAGACATGGGGAAGTATTGAAATTTTACGTGTTGAATTTCCTTGTGTTATGAAAGCATAGGGGAATGGCTACACCAGACATCAGAAAAGTATTACTGCCTGTCCTTCTTATTCCTATCATAAATGTCTCAGCTGGGAAAGACCAGGACTGCAAGAGCATCTAAAAGAGACAGACTGTTTTAAACTGGAATTTTGAACTCCTGCCAGCCATTAACAACTGGATGGCTTTGCTAAAGGAGAGCCTTTTAATAGTCACTAATGTCTCCTTGCTGTAATATTTAGTAGGTACTTACAAGCCAGGCTTGTCAGAAAAGCATAATCAATGCCTTTATATATTCTGTAAACAGTCACCTGATTGGACAGTGGCATTTGAAAGCATCACTGTGGTCTTGCCAAAAGAGTACGGGACTGAAACTTGAAAATTTGTGTTTCCACTTGTCTGCCACGTGACATTCAGTTAGTCATTTTTTCAGTGGTCTCTTTCTTGATTTTCTTATCAGTCAAGTCAGGATAATGATCCTAACATCCTTTGAAAAATATTGTTAAAAGGAAGTGTGTACATAATTGGTACTGTTGTTGTAACAGCAGGAATGCACAGTAACTCTTCCAAAATGAGAAATATTATCAATCTCCTCTTATCTTAATATCAGATCACATTCATTCCAAAGACAGCACACTACTAACTTTTCTTCTATCTTCACCCCCTTGTAAGTATTTTTTTTTCCGCTATTAGAACTTCTAATTTTGGAAACAGGGTTTTCACTTTGAACAGCATATCAAAGAGAAATATCTTTTATATATGCTTTAGAAGTTATTATGAACCCCACATTTACACTGGAAGACAGTATCCTATTAGGCATCACCAAGTTGTGGCTAATGTTCAACGTTTTGTCTTCCTTACCTTGGAAATAAAATAAAAAAATACAGTAAATTCTTACAGGTTTTAGTGTTAGTTTTCAGGTATGTTTGCAGACTTCTCTACTGACAGCACTGCATTAATTTTTCATTCACTGTAAGCTGTTCAGCTATGAGCAAGCTCTGACCCAACAGTATGAAGCTTCATTTTTGTAGGACTAGTAGTCGGTAGATTTTCAATTATTGTTTGCACATGTGACACTGCATTTGGAAGTCAGGGAAAGGTGATCATGTTACATTTTCATGATGCTTCATCAGAGGCCCTCTTGATGAAACAGTATCTTCCACTGTGACTGATCAATGGCTGTTCTGTCAACTAGCAGTCTCATTTTTCTTTTTCTGTTTGTTCATATTTTAGTTCAAATGCCAGCCTAGCAGTTTATGTTGTTGACAATGAAGAGTCAATCAGTCACTTGGAAATAATTTTACAGAAATGGGGAAAAGTAGTATTAAATGCAATACACATGATAAGGAACTGATAGTAGTATGGGTTAGCTACTGGCATCAGTGCGTCTCTGCATTTTGTGTTGCACTGATGAGTAATCAAAATGATCTCTTCAGACTTCTTCCGTATTACCCAGATCTTTGTTAAGATGCTGTTCTGCTGCTGGTGGCCAAGCTGCTTACTGAAAATGTGCTGCTGACATAAATTATTCAAGTGCCAGCTTTTACCTGTCAGATACAATTCACAGAACCTCCACACGATGTTTCCTGCAGGCAGATGATAGCAAAGAAACTTCTGAAGTGAGATCAAGGCATACAGTAACAGCTGAAAGAAAGATTTATGGAACTGAGGAAAGTGGAAAGGTACTTGGTGAACTCAAAGGGACAGTTGTAGTTACTTTCAGTGTTTAAAACATCATTGCAGTGGCAGACACATGGAAACTTGGTGAGAAAGAAGAATGCTGGCAAATTGTGGAAGAATTGCTGCCTATAGCAATTCTTGTAAAAATTATCACTTTGTAAGCTGAAGATGCACTGATGTTACCCCAAGTCTACCTGGTGCTACACAGACTTCTCAGAAAGTCATTAAAGATGGTAATATCCTAACAACACACAAATTTAACAAGTCTACAGAACCATTGAGTAATTTGGTGTGAAAACAGCAGTTCTGCTTTCTCACCAATTTATTGTTCCTTCAACACTGGACCTGTGCCACCAACACACAGCTTTACTTCTCAGCATGTCCGGAGCTTAGTTGAAGAGACAGGTTCAGCAGCAGGCCAGATATAAATGAATGATCTGAAAAGGAGGAGCCACCAGCAAATACAAGGAAAAGGCATGATCTTATTGTCTTGGTCCTGGCTGCCTTTCAATAGCAATGGATGTTGGAGGTTTTGTGTGTCTTCCTCAAGGAATAAACACTTTAATCAATCTAATGATTTTCTGAGTTGGTGAACTGTAAATGCAGCTGGCTTTTACACAGATAGCTAAATTGGTGAGAAACAGCCCCAATCATCCCAGGAACAAGCATTGTGTTATGTGACCTGGACTTTTTTCAGATACAAATCATGTGATAAATCACAAATTATTCATTTGTTGGAAGTGGCTTCAGTTTTAGTTAGGCACAAGAACCTAGAGGCGTTTTTATAAGGTGTGTAGGGATTCAAGCATTAGTACTTCACTGACTGCTTATCATTTCTCAGATTCATACAAAAGGACATACTAATAAAACCAACTTCTTGATTACATCATAGCTTCAACCAAATATATTTAGTAAATTTCTTAGTGCTGCTACTATTTGTGATGATTTTCTTTAATTCTGGGCATAAATCTTATGTCCGTTTATCTGTTTCTTCAGGAATTAAAGAATTGGGTTTACTCATGTTTCTTCTGTAGCAGTTATCCAGGATGTTCAAGTAAATGCTTATTGCTCTGGTACTCTGCCCACAGTTCCCAGTATATGTTTGCAGATCTGCTCTAAGGGATTAATTCTAGAAAGATTGTCAACTTTTATCCTTAGCTTAATACTGGAGAAATAGAATCACAAGGAAAAGATAAAAGCTTTGGATTCTGCTTGAGAGGAGAATAAGGTTTTTGTTTCACAGACACCTGCTTTTGTTTCAGTAGCACAAGGAAACATCCTAGTTTATACTGCTGTGTCAGAAATGACTGTGAGCTCTCCACAGCTGCTGTCCCAGCCCCAGAATGTAGCTCTTTGCTTCCCGAAGTGGCCAAATAACATTATATTTCCAAGTGTGCCATGACTTAGCAAAATCACTACTTTCCTCAAACAGTTCAAAGCAGTATTTTGCATGTATCCACAAGATGGTGAACTGTTACCTGAACACTTCATGCATAGTGAGCCAAAACAAGTCAGAATGATTTGCTCTTTATAGAAAGAGCTAAATATATTTAATATGCTTAAATATCACAACCAAAAAGGACATTCATGATGTAGCAGGGTTTTTTTTCAGTGTTCCTCTATGTGGGTTGTTCAACACAAATAAATAATTTTCATTTATAAAAACCTTTTGTTAGGTCATCTTTCAGATTGGTATGTTTTAAAACACTCTGGGTACGTGCAAAAATTCTATTCTCTTTAATTAACCATCTGTTCGGCTTCCTGCTCTTTATGATGTAGCTGCTGAGAAAAAAAAATTCACAAGTTAGCTGGATTTTTATGGTTAAAATGTTAAAATGTCAAAATATCTTGGTCTTCATTATGGAAACGCTGAAAGAGGTAGCTTAAAGTTAATGGCGGTAACATCTATGCAGGTGTGATATATCTTAAGCTATAGCTTTTATACTACCGCATTCAAAATCTTTACAGATGCAGCTTCAAAAGAAACTTGAAAAATCTACAAAATATTGCAAAATTATCTTAACCTTGTTCTTTAGTTACATGACAACTTAATAGACATTCTTTCCGCTGGAATCTGTGTCCTTTTGGGGGAAACTGCCATGCAATTAAATAACAGGTAATATTAGTAATATCAGAAAAAAATTAATATGGTTTCAGTGGAGGGAACATAGAGATTTCTAAGAAGGATCGGATCCAACATCCATCTGGCCCATTGTCGCTGAGTGTGGCCAGTAGCAGATGCTTCAGGAGGAAGGTGTAAGATTTGTAGTAGGATAGCCTGTCTGTCTGCAGATTTTCATCTTGCTCTGATTGAGGGGACGAGTCTGAGTTCTGAAGCAGAAGATTTAAAAGTCTCCCCCAAAATCATTGCGTGTCATAATTTCTAAATGTTCTTGAATTCTATACAAGTGTTTTTTACATGATCAACCATTCTGGCTTTTTTTGACAATGTGTTTGATTACATTCCTTTTAAACCAATATTTTGTTTTATTAAATATGAACTTATTAAGTATGAATTTCTCAAGTTTTCAAGTCATGAAGTTCTTTATTTTCAGTTACAGAACATAAAACATCTTTTCATTTGTTTAGGTTTTTTTTCATATTCCCCCATTTATCTGATTTCAAAATATCTTATTCTTTTAAACCTTTTTTTCTAACTGCTTAACAGCTTTTATGCTCTTTTGGGAATTTTTTTAAACATAATTGTATACAAAGCTTTTAACCATGTACTCCCCATCTGCTATTTTGAAGTCTCCTATTATGTATTTAGAGCTTTCAGATTCAAAATGAAAAAAAATTGATATCACTAGTTGGATGATTATTTTATTGATCATTGATTGATTTGATTATATCAAAAAAGGGGATAACATAGGATGACAGACAAGGATATTAATATTTGGGATATAAAATCTGATACTGTTGTATCCAAAAATGTATTAATTTCAGTGATCAGGGACATAAAGCTTTATTAAAAAAGAAGAAAACCATGTGTGAATAGAAAATGACTGATTTTTTAAAGTATTTCTAAATGTTTATTTTGCTACCAAGTGATCATTAATACCCTTTTTAAAGTAGTGAGGTGTTATTAAATTTTTAGTGTTTATAATTTTTTTATTGTATCTATGTAAAAACCTAACTATGAACATTGTCGTATGTTCTTAAGTAATGCATTATGGGATTTTTTTTAAGTTTAACCAGAATTTTTAGTCAAACAAATAAGCTATGATGGTTTTCAACTAACTCATCTTTTTTGCTCCTTCTCCAAAGACAATCCTGTGGCTTTAGGAAATCTCTTGTTCAGTTATGATTTAATTCTCAGCTTGTCTTCCAATCAGAAATAAAAAGTGTAATTTTTCATGGAAATTTTACACTTGAGTACACTAGCTCAGAATCAGACAGCCTGATGATGCCACTTCATTTTTTTTTCTGAAGACGTAGAGCCTGACCAACAGGAAGCATTGTAGATTATTTCAGTCTGGACTCTCAGCCTGGTTCTTAGTCAGAAAAACTTGCCCTTAATTCCCTATAGAATCATAGAATCAATTAGGTTGGAAAAGACTTTTAAGATCATTGACTCCAACTGTATTATACATGACAATTGGACCCTCTTATTTAAAACTTTCCAAGTTACCCAGTTTTAAATTTTATTTTATTTTCTGTTCAAACTCTTAAACCAGCGAACTCAATGTAATATGTGAGCTCCTCTCAGATATTCTTTAAGCAATAGACTTAGCACCTTACATGTGTGGCTTAGCCTGTGTCATTGCCTTCCTTCATGCTGCCTGTGCTTAGTTAGACCTCCCATGGGAGTGTCAGGGGCTGTGCTGAGGGAAGTGAGTACAAACAGCAATTGGGATTGAGTTTTGAGGGGTCTGGAATGGGCATGTGGTGGGTCTGGAGTGCCAGCTACCAAACAGTGGAGTAAATTCACTGGCAGTTAGTCTGTAGGAATTCATTGGTGGTCTATATTTTGTATTATCTTCATGCAGGCCAGTCTGGAAAACTAGACCATGTTATGGTTTAAACGTGTTGTTAACAGCTGTAAAAATTTCCCTAGTGATACAAAAATGTATCACAAAAATGTAAAGAGGGCTATTCTCTGTGTAACTTCAGGTATCCAGTGTATTAGGAGGTGGTACCCTCCCAGAGTCAATGCGTAGAGTTGGGGTATTCGAGATGTCAATTCAGAAGATCTAAGTCAGAGCCTGCCTTAGTCCCTTGACTATAGAAGGAGCGTGAAATTAATTAGTTTGAGCATCTCTTGGCACATTATAATGGCCTGAAACACTGCACATGGCTGTTAAAAACAGCTTCCGAGAAAGACTACTATGATGATCTTGTCTTTTCTTTTTCCCTATCCTACGCTGGCCTCTTCTATGGAATATTCCTACAACTGAGTCTGCAGCATGTCATGCCACAGCACTCTCGTTTGCAGTTCAGACAAAATGTTCTTTCCTTTAATGGTAAAGAAATACAGTTGCTTGACAATAAGGTAATAGCTGTTTTGTTGAATTCAGTTCAATACTGTACTTATTTCTAGGCAATGCATTTGAAGTAGTCATGGAAAAACTTGCAATTCTGTACTTTAGAACAGAGAGGTCCAGATCTGGAATTCATTGCTTTACAGTAGCAAACAAAATCCTCGTTTGTTCTTATATTAGACAAACTGGCCTGGTACTAAGAATAAATATGAGGCAATATGGCCTCATAAATTTAATACTATGAAAAAAAAAATCTCTTGATAGTTTGATTTGGTTTGGCATATATAAGTTAGTAATATGATTATGATGTAGTAATAACTGGATAGATCCACTGAAGGCCTGAGAAATTTAGTCTCTGTGTTGCTTCATAGGAAACTGGAAGAATGATGAATGTAGTGTTGAAGAGAATAAAAAATATTTTCTTTTTAAAATTCTATAGTGCAGCATAATAGTTTAAGAAGGATATTATGTGCTGGGCATGCTAAACTGCTGTCAAAAGCCACGTTCAGACTGGCAAGCACAGAAATACTTCTGCATTTGAAGATGCAGGTTGTAACAGTATCTCCATTCCACACCACAGTCATACTGAGATGCAGGTCATGTTTCTCAGGAAAAGAAATCATGTGTGTACTCATAAAAAATTATGCCTAATCTGCAAACAATCAAGAAAATAGTTAATAAAATATTAGCTTGTAAATCAAAAGCATTCTTATCTTCTGTAGAACAACAAAAATACTAGTCTGTATTTTCAGGTAAATACAACAAATACACTAGTCTGGTTTGCAGTTTCTAATCTAATTTACCATACCTTTTAGCAAGAGATAAAAGAGAGGAGCTTGCTATTTCAATATTCCTTCAAAGTGAAGATGATTCTAATAAGCAAAAGTGTAGGATTTTTTTCAAACCTCTTTCACTCAAGGTGTGCAACGAGTGGGTGGGTGCATGTACTGGAATGGTGAGAGCTATGAATTTTGAATGTATAAATGGCTTTGATTTTTTTCCTTCATCTGTATTATTGTCAAATTGAATGCTTCCTTCTGTGAAACAGCAGTTTGCATGCAAGTATGATTACTTTAACAACCCTGAAAAAATACAGGTGGCATTGTACTGTGAACCTGCAAGAGTAGAACCCGTAAAGTTGATATGAAATGGATAAGAAATAGTGGTAAGAGATTATAAAATAATACCTAACTTGTTTGATGAACATTAAGGAGGAAAGAGTGTATAGTATTGCATTTCTCATCATCAAGCTAGGAAATCATGTTTAGTGTTAATTAAAACTTATGTAATGTCTTTAATTTGAAAACAGAAGTGTGTTAGAAATACTTATTTCTTAGATCTCATATCTCTGAGGTAATTACTATCCCCATTTTCTAACTGCATGTGCATTGCTTAGCAGGAGAGTAGCAGAACTAGACAAAGAACCAGCGATGATAATTTCTAATTCTGTATTTTAGCAGACAGAATATTGTCCTGCACTTCAAATTAATCACTAAATGTTTAAGGTGGGATAGATGTAATTCTGCAACTCTGTGCAGTTCCTCAGTTAACGGGCAATATAACCGAGCTGATAGGCTGTGCTGTTCAGGATGATAAGCACTGAGAAACAGGGTCCTTCAGCCCAGATGGAGAACCAAGCTAAAATAGCTGTGCTGCTTTCAATAGGTGAACTGGAGCATGTAGAGTTGTGTCAAGGCTACTGGGCTGTCCAGACAGAAATTTTTAGTTCAGTTCACACTGTTTCCACAGGTTTTCTGACTTATATAAGGTAGCACTGACCTCTGGAACTTGGTTTTACTTTTAGCATGAAGGTGAGGTGATCAGCTGATCAAATGCTGAGAGATTTTAAAAATCCAATTCTTTTTCCTCCATTCCTAAATCCTGATAAATTTATGATAAAATTTTTAATGTATATTGTAAGTTCTTCTAAGAAAGAACTTTTCCTTACCAAATATTCAGAATATATGGTGCTCTAATCCTGGGCATGAGACTCTATTCTGTTACAAATAATAACCAGTCTGTAACATTTTTATTGCACTGGTTTAATCGATGCAATTATTTTCACTTACTTGATTGATTCACAGCATATTCATATTTAATGTTCACAGTTCTTTCTGATTTATATCTTCTTACATGTCATTTCAATGATTATGAGGAATCTCTTGCTTTAATTAATTTACTTGCATTGGAAATTATAACTTCTTCTGTAACTGTATTCTCTTGCTACAGATAATCCTGGTCTTTTCATCTTTTTTTTTTTTTTTTTTTTTTTTTTGGTATCCTGTGTCCCAATTTCCTATTAGAAATATGTTAATCTGTTTCACTCTGCTTCTGACTGTGTTGTAAGTGACTAATAATTTAAGATCTATTATTAGAGCTCACCACACTGTTAGTCAATGTCACATTGTAATTTAAGGCAGTGTGAAATTATCTTAGGATATTTTCCTGAAAGCTGTGAGAAGTTATAAGTAGTAACCATATTGATGTTTCAGCCATTTGTAAAGAATTATTTACTTGAATAACTGCTAGGTATTAAGAAAAGTCTACAATGGGCATTTAATTTAAATATTATATACAAATTGCAAAGCAATTTGGAAATAGGTGGTACAGTTTCATGACAGACTCCCAGCTACAATAAGAGGTAATAAAATAAACCTAGTAGGAATACAGTCTAATCAGATATGAAGTATTTTTCCTTCTTGAGTGAGAACTACACTCAGGGATTGTATGTGCTAGATTATATCTATTCTGCTATGGACTCAGTTCAATCAAATGTATTATTTCCATTGTGTAAGTACCTTTCACCCAAACCAACAGTTTAGGGTGCTGTTCCTGTAAGCACTGAACAAGTCACAGTCCATATGCAAGAGACCTATCAATATAGAACTAATACAGACAACGAGAATAACAAAGCAGCAGTATAAATTCATTACAAAACACTCTAAGTGAAGAGCTCAGGTGTATGTTGTTGCATTGCTTTCAAGATGTTACTGCTTTCAGCTGTACACTGTCCTTATTAAGGCAACTGTCCTGATAGCAGAGGCAACAGATCACGTTATGTGTCTGTGCCTACATTTTCATTCTTCGACTTATTTGTTTGTCAGCGTGAGGACACCCTACTTTGCACTTAAGTGAAAAAATTATTTCCTGGAAAGGACTCAAGTCACTGGCCAGCTAGGAGTTAACACTGGTATACCCTGAGCCAAGTACTCTTACTATTGACCTAATTTGCATTAGTAAAACCGCCCATTGACAACCGCGTTTATTCCAGCTCAACTTGAAAAAAACAAGCTATATTGACAAATCAAAGCCTGGCTCTATAATTTCTTGCAGTTTGCTGCAAATTACATTGGTTTTAAGTAATACCTTGTTACCTCATCAAATCCCTGACTGACATTTGTAAGCTAGCAAGCACAGTTTGGGTTTACAACCATTGCCTTTACGTTTTGAGAATATGTGGAGTGGCAATCCTTTTAACTCTACTGATGATTTTTTCATTTTTCTAGGATGTTTATTTTCACTTTAACATCTCCATTGTGCATATGACAATTAGTTGTCATATGATATGAATGGAAAGCACTTTTAAAAATTTCTTGCATGTTATCTAAAGTGTCTGAACATTTTCAGGTTAATTGCCCAGATTCATGATGAGTTGTTGTTTGAAGTAGAAGATTCTCAAATTCAGGAATTTTCAGGTAAATACAATCTCTCTTGCTCTTTCTCCCCCACACCTTTTTCTCTCCCTACAACCTGTAATTTTTCAGATGATAAAGAATTAAGGTAACAAGAAGCAGGACATTGATTCTCATGATTAAAAAAATGTATACTAAGCAGATTTTTCTGAATGTTTTCCACCACTCTTACGTAGATAAAACATGATATACTCCTCATCTGGAGTTCATCAACATGATTTTTTGTGTTTAGTTTTCTTATCAAGAAAACTATTCCCTCATGCAATGTGTGAATCTTGTAAAGCTAAATAATAATACTTTCTCCGTGGTTTCAGAGGGTTTTAGAAGGAAATAAACCACCTTAAAAAGAATGGCTTGGAAAGAAACTTCCTAAATACTTACGAGTGGGGCCTGTTGCATAAAGAAGTATGAAATTCTTAATGTAAGAATATAACGTCCTGTAATTTCTAAGTTAGTTTACTGCTTTTTCTATATTAAAAGAACTTTATGATGGAACTTTCAAGCTTAAGGGTTAGTAAAAGTTCCTGCCTACGTTTTTATCCTCTCATCTGGCTTACTTCCAGGCATTATTTCCTAAGCCAGAGTTTGTCTCAGCATCTGGTACAAATTTAGCTAGCAAATGAGGGCACATAGGAAGCTGTTAGGTCTCTTCTCCAGTACGCAGTGGATTTATTGCTGTAGGTACCAAATGTTCACAAACTTTGGTCTAGTCTGAAGCCCAACAATGCCTTTGACTAAAACAATTAGCATGCTGTCACAAATATTTTAAGTGAACCAATACAAGAAATATCTCCCATTATAAACTAAGCATCTAAGAAAAAATTAATTGCACCTTCCTGTTGCATTCATTTAAACAGTACATTTTGCCATATTAGTCTCATTTCATCACTGATCCCTCTTGTGGGTATTAGTTCATAATGAGAACATTAAACCTCCATCTAATCAAAACAAAGAACCTGGGAAATATTTAAGTTCAATATATTAGGGGCATTGTAATGAATTAGGTTAATATATTAACATTTGACCTCTAAATACAGGAGTTCAAATCTGGTTTAAATTAAAAAAACACTGTACAATTTATCAGAGATTGCAGTATCTACTCAGAAAAGGCCAATGTCTAAAAGTGCCATAGTTTCAGAGTTAGTAGTATGTTGAATGAGATCTGTAAGACAGCATAGAAGGATCTTTATTATCTTATTTTAAATCAATTTGCACTAAGTATAGAACTAATATTATGCCCAAAAGATAAAAATTATTCATGGTTGCTTACACATACAGAAAATCATAGATGCTGCCCTCATTGGGTCAAATTCTTATCTCTGCTACTAGTATGAATTTGTAGTAAATTCAGCAAAATCAATACTTTGCCAGTATAATGGAGAAAACCTCTAGCCATTGTGTGAATAATAGTAATAAATTATCCCACTATAGAAACATGATGACTAGAGGCTTTTTTCTGAAAACACAAAAAGAGTCCAGTTCAAATACTCAAATGTGTCTGCTCTCCACACCGCTATAACTAGATGGCATACATCGATGTCTAGCTGCAGTGTGCAGAGCAAACATACCTGTAAATTCCTTCTTCTGCTTCAAAGCTATCACCATATAATGGAAGTTGCTAAGGTGACCTTTAGGAAATGGACCTGGGCAGTCTAGGGGTCTGAAAAATCTTGGAAATTGTCATTGCACTTAACATAGACCTCCAAGCTTGAGTGTTCAAGATGGAATTTCACTTTCAGTCTGCTGTCTGAAAATTGATTTTTAGGTTTGTCTCTACTTTGCCCTAAGAGGCAAAGAAAAAAAGAAAATTCTGCATTACAGTAACTTTCAGATATACTCACTTACCTCAGAACAGAAGAGTGATATAATGTCTTTTTCTAAACACTAAAGACCAACCCAAGACGTTAATTTCCTTCTTCATTTGTTCATTCATTTATTTCCTTCCCCTTTATTCATCACTGGTGAGGCCAGACCTGGAGTACTGCATCCAGTTCTGGGCTCCCCAGTATAAGAGAGACATGAACAGACCAGAGAAAATCCAGTGAAGGGCCACAAAGGTGATGAAGGGACTGGAGCATCTCTTCTATGAAGAAAGGCTGAGGACTGGGACTGTTCAGCCTGGAGACAAGAAGGCTCGGGGGGATCTTATTAAGATATATACATACCTGAAGGAAGGGGACATGGAGGACAGAGCCAGGATCTTTCCAGTGGTGCCCAGTGACAGCACCAGAGGCAATGGGCACAACTGAAACACAGGAGGTTTGTTCTTAACACCAGCAACCATTTTTTTCCTGTGAATGTGATTGAGCACTGGCACAGGTTGCCCAGAGGGATTGCGGAGTCTCTATCCTTGGAGATATGCAAAAGCCATCTGGACACGGTCCTAGGCAACTGGTTCTAGGTGGCCCTGTTGAGCAGTGAGGTTGGATCAGATGACCTCCAGAGGTCCCTTCCAACCTCAGCCATTCTGTGATTCTGTGTTTTGTAAACAGAATTAATCCAAGTTGTCTTAAAAGTGACTGAATCTCACTCTTTCTTCAGTGTCATTAATGAGGATTTTGCTTGGTCTGAATAGGCAGAGAAAGGGTGCATCTGCACTACCATGTAACTTCCAGTCAGCAGTATGATGATGAAGCAGGTCTCCCTATTGTCCCCAGTCTGTGGTGTGAACAGTTTTGGTTCACATCACGGAGCAGTCTGAGAACGGTTGACCTAGATTCCTTCCAGATGAAACTAAATAGGAAGACTCCTTTCTCCTAGTCTTTTCCAATTATTTCAGGAGCTGCTAACTGAGGTAACAGGTTAGGTATGTGAGTTTTAAACTAAAGGAGTGTCAGTAGGATGTGTGCTCCTAATTCACTTCAGTGCTTTGAAAGGCCAAATATGGTTTTTATCCCTTTACCCAACGTTTTTTTTAGGTCCTTACTCTTCTTACTTTTATTTGCCAATATTCTTTAGCTGTCAGCTTTGTCTTTACATATCTAATGAGCTTTTGTCCATTCACAAACTTTAAATTACAGAATCTGCTGACTTGCAGTTTCCAGCCTGCAGCTTAATGATCCAGAGAGAAATCTAAGTTGTACACTCACAAAGCTTGGTAAAGATGTGGACTTAAAGCTAAAGAGTAGTATTTGATGGCTTTAATGGATTACAGTTCAGTGCTGTGTTAGTCTCTTGCATTTAGTGTGATCCAACAAGCAATGGCCTACTATTCAGTGTGTTTGCATTCTGATTCTGGTCATGCTTCTGATCTACTTTTTCAGGAAAGCAACAACAAATAGATGTGTCTCAGTTTTCTGATTTGCAGAATGAATATGAAATCTTAAAATAGATTTATATATGAAGAAAATAAAAGTAAATAGTATTATTTCAATTAGATTGTAGCACAGAACATAAGCTTCTCAGCAGCATTTCCCTTATGGAAGTGTCTCTTTTGTGTGGTTTTGCAACATTAAAATGTCTATTTGCTTCTAAGACTCTCTTGAGTGGAGGCTGAGAATTGTCGCAAGGCAATCATAATGCTGGTGCTTTCTCTATTCCTGCTTAGGACTTCCTAAGCCACAATAAGAATTTTCAGTACTTTTAGGTATACAGAAAATCCAGTTTATAGTGCATCTAATAATCTGTGCCCAACAGATGATTTTGAATCTTTTTAATTTGATGAACAAGGGGCAAGCAATAAGGTGTTCTTTTTTTCTAATATCTACTTTTACACAAAATACTGCATGTAACTTAAGCTACATGTTATCTTAATTTCAGAGGAATACCTTCTTCGAACAGAATCCATCATCCACAGTTTTATAGTATGCATACAGTTCACTCTGCATGGACAAGGCAAAACATCATTTATTTATAACCAGGCTCTGAGTGTCCAAGCTGTGACATTTTTTGGAACACAGTAAAGCATGTACTACTCTAAATTGTGTGATTTTCAACAAAGATATGGCATATTATTTGCCTCAATTCTCTGTTTAGGGCAAGAACAAGACAGCAAAAGAGCTTTTTAAAAATCCTCATTTTCTGTTAGTGGGTGCCTGGAAAGATGAAAACGAAACATTTGGCAGAAATTGGTTCAGTTTTGGCAGAAGACTGTCAGCTTTACCATCAATAATCTGGCTGGTTTCTAGCCAGCTTGGCTGTCTGGCTTCCTCACATCCTGAGCTCTCCAGCAGCCCAGGAAGCAGAAAGGCAGATGATATTTTGGGAATGCCAAAAACTGGCCTCTTGGATCTGAGAGGGCTCAGCGTCTCCGAGTTCTGAAGTCTGTGTAATCAGGTAGACAGACTGTCCCCAGATCAAACTGTGAGTCTGTCTAGGGACTCTGGAAGAGCACTCAGGAATTGCAGAACCCAATTTTTCATTTTCTGGAGACTATTTCTGAGACTACTTTTCCACACTCTAGTTGAAATGCCTCTTTGCCCTTGGATTATTCTGAATGCATTACTGCTAAAAGGGGGAATACACTTTGAGGTAAAGAAATGCACTTTTTTTTTTTTTTTTTTTTTTTTTTACAGTACAGAGATACTTACAGTTACAACTGCAAGATTTGGCTTCTGATGTGTATTCCATATATACCTGGTCAATTTGAAAAGTGAACTTTGCCAATGGTGATTACTGTGCGTTGTTCCCTGTCACTGTGCTTGCTTGATTGCATCCATTAGTGAGAAGCATAATTAAATGAAAGACACGTGGTACTTGATATAACATATTTTTGTAGAAATATGTGCATTCCAATACTTTGTATTCAATTTCACAGTGCATTAAGGCAATTTTTGAAGGTGCTTTTTTAGAACTCATTTATAATCATACATTATTGATGGAATTAAAGAAGTTAGTTTTTGCACCTGTTCTTACATTTGGCACATATGTAAAGCATATAGTTTTAAACCATTCTTGTGATATTTTACCAGATATAAAATATTTCAGCTGAAATACTTTAAATGTAAGAACACCAAAAGAAGCAGTCCAAGAAAAAAAATCAGAATAAACTAAGCCTATTTATTTTGAGATGAAGATCAGTTAAGATTATTACTACCTAAAGAACAGTATCTTAGATTTTTTTAAAATCTGCCAATACAAATTTTTGACTCATGTACAAATTCCATGAAATTTCATTTTATTCTGCTACAATTTCCCACTTAATGGGTCCTGAGGCAGTTGCATAAAAAAGTGCACATGTTCAAAAGGCGACTCAAGTAACAGAAGAACAAAAGAATGAACTAGTCATCACAAGTTAGTGACATTTTCTGTCCTCTGAGCTGCCTTTTTCTAACTTGAAAAACACTGGTGCATAAACGAAAGATGCCTCCAGATAGCTTTCCATTTGCAAAAATCCCTATTCCATAGATCATATGTCTGGCCAGCTTTGACATGCTTCTGGAGTCATAATTTCATAGGTGAGTGAACTTGAAAAATGTCTTCAGTTCGATAGGGATAAATAAGCTTTTGTTCCACAGCAGGCATGCATGTCTTTTCTTTGTTCCTACTCACAACACTTTCAATACGCATATTTATTCTGGCCAGTCTCAAGAAAATCTAATATATGTTAAAACATATGTTAAAATTTCAGCTCCTTCATGATCTCTTCACTTCACTGTCACCAGTTTTATTTTATACATAGTATTTTAACATGACATACTTAGCACTTACAAAGCATTCCAGGATGAGTATAATCAACAAATCTCGTGATTGCTGACTATGGGTTTTGAGAGATAAGTTGCAAAGGTTGGGAGAACAGAATTTTACAGATTGCAGTATATGGCTGGCTGCAAAGGAACATTTGAAAATTAATAATTTATGTGCCCTAGATTTACTAGATTCTTGACTGAACAGAAATAATCATTATCCCAAAAGCCTCCAATATAAATCTTAGAAAAGAAATAAAAAATTAAGAGTGGTAGAGACAGATCTCTTTAAACATTGCAGTCACTTTTGTTAGTGACCACACTCTATAATGTATATGAGATAAAGAAGATAGAGTTGTGTATGTCTGGATTGTTTATTTTGAGCCTTGAGAAAGAAATTTTCAAGGTGATTTGAGAGAGCAGCAGGAGAATCAGATATATACATAGGTCTGAAGGGAACCTCTCCTGCAATTACATACCACTATGGCATATGGTCTCTTTTATAAATGATCATCTCCATACAAAAAATTATTCCACTGGGAGACTGCTCCAGAGTTTCATCTCTCCAAAATCTAGAACTTTAAATTTCCAGCCAAAAATGTATTCAGTAATTTACCTATTCATTTTTGTGCAAAGACTGTCATTTAATTTAAATGCTTCCTTCTTCACTGTTTACTGTCTTAACAGACTACTGAACAGGAATGGTATTCTAGCTTTTCTTGATATTTCTGTTATCATTATATATTTATTATTTCATTCAAAATCTGTTGTAAAGTAGATGTAGACAAATCTTTTGGATACTTGCAAAGGTGTGATTTCAAAAGGCTGAAATGCAGGCAAAACAGCTTCAGATTGCTTGAAATGAATGGCTTTACTGTGCCACCCGCTAAACTGTGGGAAGAGATGGAGAAGTCAGGGTGACATGAGAAAGAGAACATGGAACTGAACTGACACAGAAAAAAGCAATGAAGAAAATGGAGCAAACCCATAGAGAGGTTTTTAATGGGTTGTCAAAATGAATGAGGAACCATTAAGTTTGTTCACTGATGTGGCCACTTTAATATGTGCTTTTTAAAATTAAGAGCAGTTAAGAATGCACTAGAATTCTGATTGTGCCAGATGCCTTAAAGTGAAAACTGCATGAACCAACAGAGACAAGTGTTGCAATCATCGCTGCCATCATGAATCCCCTTTTAGGGATAATAGTTATATGGGAGAGAACTAGTCAAGTTCAGTGGTCTAGACAACCAGGGGGAAACTGGTCTAACTCAGTGCATATGCAGACAGCATTCTTTATCATACCGCTCACAGCTTTCAATCCATAAATAGACGCTGCTAACTCATGTTCCATCTTTTGTTGTCCATTGGAGCATTTTTGTCAAGAAGACCTATTCCCCCTGTTGCCCTGATACTCTATTGCTGTTTATTTGTCTAACAGCTCAAAAAATAGTAAGTTGCACAGAGCTGAGTGTGCCCTTCATAAGTGCTTTGGTGCAACATACAGAGCTGAGTGATTCTGCATGAGAGGTGAAGAATCCAGATGTTACGCTCTCATGAGAGCTTTGTGCAGTTGTAGCCTGGTAGGGAGCTTACCGATGGAAAAAATGTTTACCCAGGGACTGACTGGCAATCCACTTAGCCTTCTGAAGGCATGCCACCTGGCTGGAATGCCCTGATGTCTGCTGCATTACTGAGCTCCTGGAGCTGGCAGCTTGTTTAAATTCAGAGTGGGCTTCTCAAGACGGAGGCAGCCCAACACTCCTCTATTAATAGCTATGTCGACTTGAACTGGATTTTAAATGGATAATTACTTAGGTCAGCACTTCCCCTTTCACAGTCTGTGGTTGCAGTTTTTGTTTCTGCTCTCCAAAAAAGATGTTATGTTCTATGCTGGACCATAAACTACCTCAAATCCAACATGAAGCAAATATATAGGTGTAGCTGTACACAGATGTGTCAACAAATGTCTCAGTTTCCTCAGCCTTGGCACTTCAGCCACTGATCTTTTGTGTTACTGCATAATTTGGACTTCATGGAAAATCTTATGACAGCTCATTAGCATGCAAGTCTGAGTGAGCCAGCATGGTCTGAGCACCCCACTTCTGTTCAGGCAGGAGCTAGCTATCCTTATCATTATTATCAAGCCAGCCTCAGTGTCAGAGACGTAACACAAAACATTACATACTACTTTTCATTGCTGGTATCATTTGAAAAGGTTTTGGCAGCAGCCGGAGCAGCAACCATACACAGCTGCTTAAGAGCTCTTGTCGCTCCTTTGCATCTAACCTCAGCTGCAAAGGAACTGTGATGTGCATTGAGGGATAACTTCAAAGAAAGCTTCCAAGTAATCGTGTGGTTTTCGGTCTAGCAGTTATCATCACATATTGCATACCCTGATATTTCTCCATTCTGTGGGGCACATGATGACATGTATTATTTAGTCAGTCATCCTGTCAGAGCTGCGGAAATTGCTCTATAACTTTTGTTCTCAGGCTGCCTGGTATTCCTATTTCACTTTCGCTAGCCAAAAGTTACTTCTTTTTTAGATGCTGTTTATCCATTGAATCTCTCTTTGATTTTTATTAGAACAATATTGTGTTGCAGTAGCGATCTTTGTCAAGCAAAACACTAATTGGCATGACCAAGGATGACAAATATGATCCCAAATGATTGATTTGGAATAATTATAGATGCATTTTCACAGTAATAGTGAGCACAGTGTTACGACATGATGAGTTGTTAAGTTACATAAATCATAATGAAGTTTAATTGTTTAGATTCTTGATAGCTCCACTATCCCACAGGGAGGAGTTTTTTAAATTTGGTTCTGATCTTTTTACTTTGAAGAGTAATATTTTAGACAGTTCAGACTTCTAGTATTTTTTTCCTAGCTTTTTTTTTTTTTTAGATTAAGTTTTATGGCTGCACAAGAAAATTGAAATACATAAAATGTAACCAAACATATAGTTAAAAGTACTGAACTTGAAAGCTGAGAAATAGAGTGCTCAGACATGCTGTACCTCTATATAGAACACATTAGTGCTGTACTTCTGTATTTATGGGATATGTAAGTTAAATAATTCTTCAAATTTCACCCTACATCCTAAAATTCAATTTAAAATAAGAAATTGAACCTTCCACAAGACATTAAATTTAACTTTAAAAAAAATCTCAAAAAAATTTTTTTTTTTAAAATATAGAAATGCAGGTATTATATAAAATAATATAAAGTATGTAATTTTTTTTTCCCTCTATAAAAATTCTAACATGGAAAACAAAGCTGAAGGTTTTCAAATTTACCTTACAGCACTGGTAAAAAGAACAATGGAATCCCTGCAGCAAGCTGCAGCCTTGGAAGTGCCACTAAAGGTAGGGACAATTCTGAATTTTCATTACCATCTCAAGCATACTTAGCTTTGTATGTTATCTTCATATTAAGAATCTAGAGAACTATTTTCCCTTTCACTTCAATAGTTTCATTTTCATTTTTGCTGGTAATTGCTTTTTTAAACTACTATAAAAATTCTAAAAGAAAATAACTGGAAGAAACTCTCAGCTTCCATTTTGGAAAATGTGACTGTTGTCTACTCTTTGTCTTAGCAATGCAGTATGGTAATTTCAAAATCTATTTTGTTCATTGCCATAAAATTTCAGTTGGGTGTGGTAGAGTGAGAAATATGTGCCTTTAATAGGCTTTCTAAATGTGCCAAGCATTCATTACTGCTGAAAAATTATTGCAGAAGACCTTTCTTCAGTAATTTTCACTTAGAAAATTGGGCTTTTTAACATTTCTTTATGGATGCCTAATATATAAAGCAGACAAAATCATTGGTCACTGTTTAAAGTATAGGACATCATCTACCAGAACATCTGTAAAAATTGAGTAGATTGCTACACAGCTATTGTATCTGTCTAGGTATTGGACCTAACTGTAATTATTTTATAAAATAATTACATTTTTCTCTCTACAAGACTGGTACCCTTTACCCTAGCCTACTGCTCAGCTTTTGTTGTTTAATAAAGAATTATAGTTCCTGGGAATCCCTAAACTTATGGTTTCCAGTTTCCTGAGAAGTGGAGTACTTGCTGTTGCCAGACCAGTCATTCAGCAGTATTACTGAACAAGATTTGGAGACAGAAAAAAGTTGATTCAATTTATTTTGGAAACATACAGACTTGCACTAATGGAAATGGTTGGAAAAAAACCCTACTAGATAAGTTCTAGCTTATATTTCTTCCTCCAGATGTTCTATATCTATTTCAGCATCTCAGCCACTGTGTGAGGCTTTCTCTGGAGGTCTTACATATTTCTGGGTCCCTATGGAGCCCATCTTTCCCAAAAAAGCAAGGCTAATGAGGGGTATCTGAGATCAAAATTACTCTTTCTCCTTTCCACGCTGGAATCCCCCCCGTTGCTGTTCACTTAACCCTTGTAAGAACTTGCACTCCTTTTTAACAGATTTGGTCAAGTGACACCTTTTGGCCATACTGAGATTATACATTTCTTGCACTGATACTCCCAAGCTTTTAAACTGCATTTCTATAGGTTGCTTGCATCGTACTCCTGTGATTGCCTAGCTTCTTTTGTTACAAATTCCTTGAAAAAAGAAGTGAGACTGTTACTCAAGGTATATATATCTAAATATTTTTAATGATAGTATCAGGCACCTGGTACTCATGCTGCTGTAACATTCATTAAAATAATCAAATATGGTATTACTGACAGTATATAAAGTGAATAGCAACACTATAGTCCTTCGTCGATAATTTTAGGAGACTTTTTGGTGACTGTCAGAGGCAACATTGTTTATACTTTGCCTGAGGAAGTCATTGCCATGAAATAAAATATGAACAATTTAATAGGTTTCTAAGAAAGACAAACGTTTGCATGGTAAATGAGAGCGTTCATAGTTACATGGGCAGAATATAAATTTAGTGTTACATATTTCAGACTAACCATGAACTGGCAGAAGGTTTCAATGTCCTATGGACAGAATGGGACACACCATCTTAAAACACAGTGTCTTTCAGCTCTGTGCGTCTACTGTCATACATTGACAAATTCATCTCGATGCATCAGCAAATGGATTCAATATGTCATTCCTATGAGAATAGTAATTCTCTGTTAAACAACAACTACCTTTTAATAGGTGAAAAGAAACACATTCTTGGACAGTAGGTAGCTGTCTGGGGTTTTGAAAGATTAGGACTTTCTAATAGGCACTAGAAGTATTTGGAGATAAGTGTTTCATTACCCTCGTTTTGGTTTCCTTTTCCTGAGCAAATTACTGTAGGAGTCATGACATACTTTTACTCCTACTGTACATGCATCATGGAGATACTCTTAAGTGAATGAATCCATGGCGGAGGCCAGAGAGAAAACATAAAGTACGAACAGCTTGATCTCAGAGAAGAAATTGAGAGGGATCTTTAAAAAAAAATTAAATCTGCATTTTTGTTCATGTTGTTTACCCTTCTATACAGTAAGAATATGTCTTTTAGGATTAGAGGTGTTGAAGATGAAAAGATTTTTGTGAAATGCTCCTGCTCTCCTTCAGCACACTTGCTTCAGCTAAATATGTATTATGTGCTCTGTTAATATGAATATTATTTTTTAATATGGAGGAAAAATGTCACTAAAGTAGAGCATACGTGCAGTCTTAATGGGGAGAGATTTCTTTTTCTTCTTTGAGTAAAAGGTTGCTTTATCTTTGAAGTAGCTTCTTTTCCAAAATACAGTCCTTGCTAATGAGGCAGCTTTCATGTCAGAACATCTACTGTGTAACAGAGCACCAGTAACTGCAACAAACTGAAATAAAACCAAAGCAACAACAAAAATACCGCAGAATTGGAAAAGTGGATGGTAAAAAAACCCTAGTATCTTTATGCATTGCTAACAAAGTTGCTGATTATAAACACTCTTGATTTTGTAGGTCTTTTGAGAAGTGTAGTAAGATGAATTTTGCTTTAGCATGTTCCTTGCAATTCAGTAACACGTATTTGCAATTTCAAAACTGAAGTTTAGTCTTAATTGTTAAGGTATTTTAATCAAAATTGTAGTGATAATTAAGCATTAATAGATATGAAGGACATTTCATATTGGATAGGCATGTAGTCTAGAGCAGTATCAACATCCAAAGGGAAAAGCAAAAATAGTAATCTTACTGTATGTGATGTATTTGTTTGTTTAAATTTTTATATTTTTTTTCTGACAGGTTCCCTTGAAAGTGATTCTTACCACTGGGAAATCATGGGGGTGTATGACAGAATTGCAGGAGATGTAAAGCAGTCATCGGGGATGTTATTCAGTACCCATACACCTCATTGGCCTATGCTGATTCCTCGCTGAATCACTAGGCAACAGCGCTGCTGGATCTTTCATAAGCACCTAATACTCTGCATGTGAATTTTTTTACTTCATTTTGTCTGTAGCCCTAGGCAACAGCAGTGAGATAAAACTGGTTTTTACCAGTTCATTGTGTTTCCTTTAGCCAAGGTAACCAGCAGGGAGCTGCTTTTGTTCAGAGCTAAATTACTACATGTAAGAAATGAAGCAAGACAATATTAACCCTTTGGGAACATGACAAATATATTTGAGTTAGATGGATGTTTAGACTTTAATGTTAAATATTTTCTGAAGAGCTTGTGTAAAAATACTTCTAATCTGGCACTATTTGAGCTGTACTAGCAAGTGCTTAACTGTTGTGTTCAGCTTATTTTATGTTTTGTGAGTAGAAGGCAGCTGCTCAGTTTGCATCACATATTAAATGTTATGTTCCACAGACTTAAAAAAAGAGTTCTTTGGAAATGAAGAGTCTCCAACTTAATTTATATTTAGGATTTTGGAGCAAAACAGGTAAACAAAACTGGATGCCTAAATGCATGAAAAACAACCAGATTGTTGTCAATCCAATTAATTTCAGACTCAGTTTGTACACTGTAGCCTTAGCGTACTTTAGAGGAAGTATTATAGATTTGCCTAATCTATTATTTTTATTACTGATGTAATGCTAAATATTGTTTAGGTAAATTTTGGGATTCAGCCTTATACTTTTTAGTATTCAGGCTTCTACTTTAATGTTTGGATTTGTTACTGATATATGGGTTTTCTGTAGAATCTAATCTTTAAATGAGTTTGTTTCATAACATTACTGGTTGCCAAATTCTGCCTCCATGCTTGTGGAATATGAGACTGTCCTCAAAAAAGTCTACTAATTATTTAGAAGCTGAAGTCAAGCACAGAACTTTTAAGCAGTGTTCAGTATCTTTCAGCATGAGACCTCAAGTTATCAAAGTAATATAATTTCCATTTAAAAAGTGTATTGTTACAGAGATTTTGCAGCAGTTTAAAGTTGTATCATTAAACAATTCTGCATTGCACTTAAAAGCACTAAACTATTAAACATTATTTTCTTATGTTGCATATTAATAACATGTAACCTGCCAGCTCAAGTGAGCCAGTCATTTCTAAAAATTAATTCTTAGCAATGGTCATGCAAGCAAAGTCAGAACGTTCTACATATTAATTGGGAGTCAGCTGTTCGGCTGGGGGAGAGTCCAGCCTGCATGGCTGTGACATGGCACCAGGTCATGCAAGCAGAGGGTCTGATTCCACCTTTCCAGCAGAGAAGAGATTGTACGAATTTTATTCTGCTTTTTGCCATTTTCAAGCCTTCTGTGTTTGCAGTGACATTGAATAAGTGTAAAATGTTCTACTCTCTCATCTGTTTCACTCCTCTTGAGGACCTACTGTTTTCAGGGGGCCTGTACTAATTAAGCCTTGCTTCTCTAAGGCTACATTGCTAACCTTTCTACTATATGAAAGAAATCAACATTTCTGTACATTTCCCAGCTGATTTCAACTTTGTGTATGTTTCTTTGGATGCAGATAGAGAAGTGTATTTTTTCAAGGCCTGAGCAATACTAGGCATACCCTTCAGCCTAACAAAAAACAGAGATGCACTAAGAACATGGAGAATCTTCATCATGTCCAGTGAATTGACATCTGTTCAAATATGAAACTACAGAAATGCAGAGGTCACCATACAGAACGAATTTTCAAACACAGCCCTTCACAGAAGACTGCCAGTCACAATTCCCCAGACGCATGCACTTTGTATAGGTTGTCATACAGTGGGCAAAGTTAGTATTTTGTTCTCCTTGTGTTGCAGAGAAGGACCGTGAGCTCCTTTGGGCACCAGGTTTACCCCTTCTACTTTTACAACTTTTCTTCCTGGTTTTAAATTTAGAAAGAGTCAGCTAACAAAAGGAAGAGAACCAAGCAATAAGGGCATCACTTTATCACAGGTGACTGAGGGCTCATTCTGCATATACTGGTGTGAGGGCGGAAGACAAACGCATAATTTTTGAGAATTGGTGATGACCAAGATCTCAAGACTTGGTGCAGTTTGTGTCCCCACAACTTGCAGGATGTGCCATGAATTCAGGATATTTTACCAGTGCTACAGATTCTTCAGTAAAGAAAATGTGTTTTCTTCTAATTGCAGCCTGTCAGTAATTGCCATATATAATTTATGGCATAGCTAGGTGGAGACCAGAGCTCTTTGGTGTACATGCAACCAGTGTCGGCTGTACTATGAATTATAAATACTGGGACGTGTTCCCCAATCTTTAGGTTCTGTACTGCTTGGATAGACAGGTATCTAGTCCTCTCTCTGCCCTGTGCTACTGTGTTAAGGTATAGATTCTGTGGATTATTAGATTCCTCAGACCTCTCTGAAGTGCTTTGGCTTCAAAGTTCCTCAGTTTTTAACTCCTAAGATCCCAGATATTGAGAAGAATGCTGAGTCTTTGGGACAGTTTCTTTTATTTCGCAATCCATTCCCACTGCCTTCCATCCTGTATGGCAATATAGGTTTTGGAAACAGTTGTATTTTTCAAATTGTGGAATTGCAGAAGTATGTATCTCTTTAGCATGGCAGTAATTTCCTTGAATAAGCTGGCTGAGATAAGGTAGTGTTTGCAATTCATTTCCCAACAAGGTCCTCTGGACAAGGCATCAGTTTTACCACACTTGTGTGCTGATTTATATATAACTATAAAATCAAAGCAGTGCAGTTTTTCCAAACCCTAGACAAGCTACCCTGCAGCATGCCTGAATCTAAAGAGCCTTTGTGGGAAAGCAAGGCCAGTCCTGACCACAAATTTCCTACCAAATAAATACAGGTGAAAATATTATGTATTTGAGGACTGTCAGGAATTCCTTTTGGGTGGCACAATAATTTCACACCAGAAGACTCAAGACCCTTATTATAATGAATGACCACCTTTTCAGGTTATTTTGGTTCTGCATGAAAAGGACTGTAAAACATGGATAGGCTGGAGCAGGAGCAATCATAAGAGCCCTTTTCAGTCCTTAAAAGTCTCAATTTGATGTCTAAAATGATTCCTTTTTTCTTACAACCTATGAAGAGGTACTGGGAGAGCAAGAAACAGATCTTCTCTTTGAAGTGCAGAACCCTACAAAAGTACTGATACAATGAGTGTGGGAGATCACAGAATGGATGGGGAGAGGGGAATAGCTGGGTCTGCTTAGTTCCAGTTATCTTTTGTGGGCAGAAATTTCATTAATTGATTCTCTGAACACAATAATAACCCCTTTTGAACTGATTTGTGTCTTTGGGTTTAATTTCAGTTGTGTCTTTGGTGGCCTGAATCTTCCCTTAGATCATCTGTAAATCTTTTAATTTGCCATGTGGAATAGTAGGGAAGGAATAATATTTGAAAACACTTTAACTTGGTGTCTGTGAGAAGTGCAAGAGCACAGCTATTTGCTGGCACTTGCATGGGCATAGCATGACCAATACATACCTGCTCAGGACTTGAATCTTTTAATGTCCACATACCACCATGGAATGGCAGGACTCTGATCTTGAATGTTGGTCCAACTTGATAATAACCATAGTTCAAACACTGGTCACAGATTTGATGTAAGCAAGACATTTTAAATGTGAGGAGAAAAAAAAAAACCCTCTCAATTTTTGAAAACAGAGAGTAAATTAAGAGAATGAATCTGCTAGAGCATCCAGGACATCATTTGTTCTTGGTAATGATTAAGAAAAAGCCCTTAAAAGTAAACTCATTTCATTTTCGGGAGTTGACAGAACCTGTTCCTGTCATTTTCTTGTTTAATCTGATTTGAAAAGAGGCCAAAGAATGGGTTGAAGGTTGTATTATGCCTTCCTGATACATTTCCTCAGTGGCCTAAAACATCTCTTCTCACTTCACCATTAGAAGATCAGACTGGAAAAATCCTTGAGTAACCTGGTCTTGACCTGATAGCTCACCTTACTTTCAGCAGAAGGCTGGACTAGAGACCTCCTGAGGTCCCATCCAACCTGAATTTTCCTATGATCCTATGTTATTCTTCAGTTGAACAACAGCAGTCATCTGGTTGAAAGACAAAGCAGAAATTCCTTTCAAATATTCTGCTGTACCACATTAAAGTATACAGTGCCATACCAGAAGAAGCCCCAGAAATGTTTTGGGATTTCATTCCTCCTTCCCACCTGTGTTGCCTCATTCTCTGCCAGCATTTACTATATTCTCTGGCTCATGGGCTCACTTTTGGCTGGCATACTTCCTTTTGGTCTTAGCGGCTTGTCAGAAACATTCAAGGCGTGGAAAGGAATCAGTTCTTATTTCTGCCATTCTGCAATAGTTTTAGTAGGCAGATTGTCTCTGGGATTTAAAATAAGTTTCAGCCATGTCCTGTCTTTGCCTTCCAGGGAAACTTCCCCAGCCTCATTGGCTCATCTCTACTGAAAACAGCAGCCTACAGTCAGCTGATTCTCTTGAGACATCTTTGAAGTGTGCTTCTACCACCCATTTTGTGTAAGACCCTTTCACATTTCCAAATGTGTCTATTACTCACTGTAAGTCCAGGCAATTTATTATCCTTCTGTTTGTGTTTTGAATTCTGGAGGTCCAGCTTCCAGCCAACGTTTACATATTTTTGGTGCATTTTTCCACATCACCTTCTCCATTCAAGGTTAATTAGTTGGATAGTTTTTAGATCCTTTCTTCCTCAGCTCTTGCTGTCTGCACTGATTATTGAATCCATTTCCAACCTTTCCCCTGTACTTCACAGATACTGTTATTACTGGTAGTAAAACTCTCACTATTAATTGTCCACAAGTTAAAAAAAAAGTTGCTTATCTTTCTATGTCTAACCTTTGTGCCCTCAGCTTGCTTCCCTCTACCATTAGGCATGGCATTTATGCATTTATGGCATTTTGGAGACTTTTCTGGCTAACTAGATTTTTACTGTAGTTGTTCATTTCATGATCCATTTTGTCATGGTATCAAAAATTTACTGTAGAAATTCTCTCTTCCACCCCCCCCACCCCCCCCTTCATTCTTTGGCAGATTCATCTGCTGTGCACACTGAATTTCTCACTTCTAATTATTCAAAAGTGTCATGCATCAGATTACAATCCCATTTTCCAATTTTTGTGTTAAGTAGAGAGCTATACTTACAGGCTCCAGAGAATCAGCCTCCATCCTCCCCATAAGTGGCTGCTGCCTGTTAACATTGCATTTCTGTACAGAATTGGCTGAGGCAAAATTAAATATCTCCCTGGATTACCTTGGCCTCTTTGCACTGATCCATTAGTCCACATCCAGCTGAGACCCAAAATTAGTTAATTGCTGATTTATCCTAAATGTCTTGTTGGTATCTTGTTAGGTGAAGAAGACAAGTCTCCTCAGGACTTCTGCCAGAAATTTTTTTTCCTCTCTTTTTAACTCTAAGCTGTGCCCCAAAGCCAGCTCAGACTGACTCCAAAATGTGTGTGAAGGACACCTATAAGAACTTCATTTCTTCACAATGAGTAAATTCTGCAGCAGTTTAAAAGCTGGGCCACCCTACTCGCCTGCCAGCAATTCCTGTCTCTATTTATCTTCCCATCCATTCACTTGAACTGTGATGTTAAATTAAATAAGCTTCCCAGGGAGGTTTTCCTTTAAATATAATGAGCTTTTGTAACACATGAGCTGGGAGAAGTCAACATCTTCCCTTGGGGCCCCTGTAGGTCACAGATTAGGTTAAAAAAGTGTTGTAAATGTTGGGCTTTAGTCAAATTCTCTGGCCGTGTTATGCTGCTTCTGATACTACAGCTTGTGATAGATTTGATTTTTCTTTTGGCGCTGAATTTTTTTTAGTCCTTTCACTTCTCATATGTGACCTGAACCTTAACCTTCTCCTGGCATTCTCCTATCCCTTAACACTTTCCATTTCCTGGTAATCAGGTTAGTAGTCACTTCTTTAATTCGTCTTACCCCTCCAGTCTGGGCCATTCATTCTTCAGACATTTATAACTGCACAATTGAACAAATATTTATCTGATAATGAGTCATCTCTTTCTTTTCTGGGAAGCTTTTGAGTCTTGTTTATATTGCTTTTGTAGAATTTAAATCTTGCTTTAAATCCTTCTGGCCAACAGGTTTATAATTCAAAAGGATTTTGACACAGTGGAGTAATAGTATGAAATAAATAAAAAGAAGCGATTCAGTGAGGGTGAGTGCAAAGCTTCACACATAAGCAAAAACAGTTAGCTACCCGAATGTAGGCAACATATTTCCCAAAATGTAGGGAACAGCTAGTTAGGTATCAATTTCAGGAAAAGACCTGGGGATTTGTAGGTGTTTGCATAGCGATCAAGAATAGTATAATCAATCCCTCTACTCACTTCAGCCCCATCAAGGGCTCAGCTGAATGCTCTGCCCTATTTTCTGAGCTACATTTCAGAAAAGATGTGGAGCAACAGGAATCCGTAGGAGAGCAACAAGAATGATCAGAGCTATACACAATATCACCTGTGAGGAAAGACTAAAAAGAATTTAAGTCATTTAACCTTGAGAAGACTGAGGAAAGATCTAAAAGCAGTCATCCAGTATGAAATGGGCTGTCATAAAGATGGTAATAAACTGCTCTACAGGTCCCTTGGAGATAGAATGAGAAGATAGGGGCTTAAATTTCAGCAAGGTATAACTAGGGAAGATGTTAAGCAAGCCTTTCAATGGAATGCTAGTGATAATTAAGCATCAATGGACTTGAATAAAGCTTTTGGATCTTTATTACTATACATTACTATACATTTCTAGAACAGCATAGACAAATATGTGTCACGATATACTTATGATTAGTTGATCCTGCTTCACGATAGGGACACTGGCTGAGCAGCCCACTGGGATCCTTTCCAACTCTAGTTCTGGCTTCTGGGATTAAGGCCTTGGGAACAGTACACGTAGCACCAGGAAAAGTGCCATTTGATCTTCAATGACACCAGCAAATGGGATCCTCCGTTTAGATATCTAATGCAAAATGATGGTGTTTCCAGTATGTTACTGGTTCTGGACAGGCTCTGTACTAAGTAAACAGAAATCTAGATCCCTGCCATACCCATCTCTGAAGCTGGCCTTGCTCTGAGCTGGCGATTGGAGTAGGTAACCACCAGAGAGCCTTACCAACCTCAGTTTGTGAGTGTAAGTAACCATCAGTAGCAGACCTGCAGCACCCTGCTTTCCTGCTGAGTTACTCTCAGCTAGAAACCAGCCCGGTCCAGCTCTGCAGTCTACCTGGGTGACAGTGTCAGGTTCTAATTTGCATCAGGGAAAGAGTCCATAATTATATTTTTTAATTACTGGAGTTTTACTGGGATGGAAAAACTGGAGTTTTCTGATGGAGTCTGTCTCAGCTAGTGCAGATGGATTTTTCTTCATAATGCAAAAATATGGCTAAGGGTTTTCTTCTGACCCACCAATGATCTTCAAAGGATCTTGTTCTTTTGATAAAGCAAAAAGTAAAAATAGTAGTGTTCAAGATCTCCAGGCCTCTCTTTGTTTTCTCCCTTCCTCCCTGCACATCTCCCTACTTGCCGGTGACTGTTCATTGCCATTTCATTATGGATAACATGTTACAGGAATGACTGCAGCAATATGTTGCTGAGCAGGCTTTATTGGGACTTTGGAAATGGGGTACATCGTGATCAAAAAGCTCTTGGACAGGATGGGTGGTCACTGGCTGAGGACTAGCGACAGGAGTCCCTTCCACAAGTCTCAAGGAGGCATCTTCAGCTGGGTAAGGTGAAACTCTCAGAGACACTCCCCATTGAAACTTTTACCTGTGTCTTTTGTACGTGACTTGCTATTCAGCTGGTTGAGGTTTTGACATGTTCCCTTACCCAGTGTCACCCTTTTTATACATAACATCATAAACTATATGATTGTTTAAGTACAAATTAGTTTTTTTTCCCTAGAAACAAGTTACAAGGTCAGCAAGTCATAAAGACAGAAACAGTATTCCCGGGTTGATTTGCAGACAGCTTCTTAAGACTGGGCAGGGAGTAAAGTCTATGATCATCAGTCTTCCATTAGAAACTGCTGGGCTTCTTTCAACGCTGGGCAACGCCTTGATGTCTTAAAATATTATTTCCATGTATCCTAATATGTTTAAGGTACGTGATTATGACTTTAGAGGTTATTTTTTCCCCCTGCTTCAATTTTGAGAAAAACATGCCTCTGCAACCTGCAAGCTGAAATCACAAAATGGGCATAAAGGCCCATAGCACCAAATACTACACGTGGTCTATCTAGTAGAACTCATTAACATCACTGTGAGGCATCTGCATGTGGGTTTTTTTCTCTTTCCAGCCAGAAACACTGGTCTTTTCCTCTCTGAAGACCCTATTCAGAACTATTGCTGTCACTTCATTTGGGAGCATGGAAACAGCAAAACTACATACCTGTGACAAAGGTGGGCATGAGGATGGATCCTTTAAAAACCATCAGGACCTGACAGGCACAATCTGAAATGTATTAGCTTTTGCTTTCTCTCTGTGCAATACAGTGCACTTTATAGTTCCAGTTGGCCAAAAGCTGCATTTGTGTCTCCCACCCCAGACCCAGCACTCCTATTTCCTGCTCATGCATTTGGTGTTTCCATCCTTGCCGTGCAGGGAGCCATTCCACTTGTAAATGACCCACTGAGCTGGTCAATTTATCTTTGCTTATCTAGAAGTCCAGCTTGGGTCAAATGAATGACTGACCCCTCTTTTTATCAGCTGTTACTAACAGGATTACTGAGCATTACTCAGACTGGCAGGAGTAGCAGGAGCTGGCAGACTGTTAGTGTCACGCAGCATTTTTAGGATCAGATACGCACTCAGCACTCCATAAAATGCCTAAGACCTATTGCATGTTTGCCAGCCCTCTGAATACCTAGGCAGCCTGCACAAAAAAAACTGCACAGGAAAGTGTGATTGATTCTGCCCCTCTGGGATTTAAGTGCTGCCTTCTGGGATTCACCTCCTTACGACTGATATTCACAGCTTTTCCTTCTAACACTGAGGAGGCAGGTCCTTCGTTCAAAAGGCAGCCAGAGCAATGAGTGTTGCTGCTGCTCCTGTCCTTTTACCTACAAAGTGTAGAAAACCTTTCTCCCTGAAAGGCTTTCAACATCCATCATCCACAGGAGTGTGTGAACCACCAGATTACAGGATGTTCTGCTGAGGCGCTTTCTGTTCTCCCTCTTGGGGCTGGCCACTGTGTATGAACTAATCAATATTTGCCCTGCCAGAGAGAGCTCAGATAAAAAAGAAAAGGAAGAAAAAATAAAAGAAAGAGGGGAGAAAAAAAAGAAGAAGAAAAAAAAGGAAAGAAAGGAAAAAAAAAAAAAAAGCACGTCTGTCCAGCCTCCGAGTTACTGTATCCCACAAAAGAGCCTAGACTGTCTCCAGTCTCAGGAATGCTTCATGGTTTTAAACATGTCATTGTACGTGATCAGAACAAAGCAGCATTAACTCTCTGTTGTGTAATTGCCCATAGGTACAACCAACTGAAATGCATGTCTTTTGGACTTGAGCTGGAAGGCTTTTTCCTTTTAACATCACTCCTGCATTATGCATCCTCCGTGTCTTTCTTCATGCTCCACAGTAATGGTACAGAGATGGGGTGCACTTTCCTGTCCCTGCTTCTCCTCCATCATCTTCTGACCCAAGAGTGAGCATTTAAGCTATTTTTCTGTGATCTCTTGGTCTTAAAACTCATTTCTAGCTTCCTTATATTTCACTTCTTCCAAGAAATTATCTTAACAGTAGGTGTTATTCACTCCACCTCCTGCTCTTTTTAGCTCGTTGATACTTCTGTACCTAACAGTTGCCAATGACATTTTGTATTTCTTAGCCCAAGGATATTCTTTCCCCAGCAACAGCAAAGTGTATACTTGTATTTTTTTTTTTTCCAAATATGCCAGCTTAAAGTATTGTCCTGTTTGTGATGCAGTTAAACACATTAGTAATAGTGAGGAAACTGTGGAATTGAAATCCTTTTACTGCCTACATGAACCTCACATTGTAGACTAAGTGTTTAATCCCTAGGTATTTCTTTTCCCTGCCTCAGAGAAATGGGGAAGCAAACCACCATGTTGCCTGGTTCATAAAGCTGTTTGACTAAAAGTCAGTTTTAAAAACGCTTCTTGATATGCAGTTGGACAAAGCGGGTTCACTTCCTCAAAGACAAATGACATGAGAGAATCCAGCTGGTAAAACAGAGGCTAAAGGAAACCTGCATGGAAAACCTCAACTCAGAAAGCATGAAGATGCTATAAAGAATCCTATGTCTTTCTGCTTCCCACAATTAAGCAACAGAAAGGTTTTGAACCCTTTGGTACTGATAACTTTGAACTTGGACATCAGTGCAGAGTTCTAAAGTCTCAAGCCTGCTTTGTAGCTTTAGCATCTGCAAGAGGTTTAAAGAACCGCAATGTACAATTCTAGCAGCCTCCTCAGTGTGTATCTTGAAGTGCATCACAATTTCTTGCCTGACGTTGTTTGAAATTTCATCTTAGCCATCAGGTCTGTATATCGCTACTCATTGCTTAAAGGCCAAGGCATTCCTCCTCACAGTGTATGCTGGGACACACCTTGACTTTTGCTTACAGAGAACCAAGGTTTTCAGATCAATTCCTTGTGAAACAATTGAGTGGTCCTCTCATTCCATCAGGGTGTGGCACAGGACTGTGAAAATGCAGCCTCTGGGTAGTCAGGACACAAGCATGAAGCCATTACTGAGGTAGGCTGTATCAAATAGGTTTTATGGGAAATGGTCTTACGTTTCTTGTTTTCCTTAAGACTCTGACATGCCTCATCTCTAGAGACTGTTTTGGAGTCACCTGCACTGAACGTGACCTTTGATGGTCCATCCCACAGGACTTCAGTGCCAGAGCCAAACAGATTCTTCATCTGTAAACTCAGAGATGACTGGAAATTGAACCAACCCATTTGAAGACCTGGACCTGTAATAATTGGAATAGTTTGCAGGCAGAATTCATAAATAGGTTTTATTAGACTGAGCAGGATAGACAGAATGCTTGGCATTTACAAGTTAGATGTCTAACCCTGGTAGTACTCCCTGAAATAATAATTACGTAGGAATTAAATGGCTTTTTTAAATGAAAACATTTTACCAGGAAAATAACACTGACAGGTATGTCACTTCCAAGAACCGTGTCCCAGTAAACTAACCAAAAAGTTACTATATTAAATTTCAGTTCATGCTCATAACAAGAATTCATTCTTAGTACAGGTTCAGTAGCTCAGAGGTGTTGCAACAGCAGGGAGCACAGCGCGGGCTGCAAAAACCATTCCTGAAGGTAAGTGCTCCAGTGAAGGTCCTGGAGGAAGCTCTGCACCGTGTTACTTCCCTGCTGTAACACCCCTTCGGATTCATAGACCCAGAGGAATCCCTTTAAAGCCTCGCTCCATGGGTATTCCTGAAGAAAAGGAGGGAAGACAGGCGAAGATGCTCTGGCCCATCTCTTGAAATGCGTGCATTGGCAGAGCTAGCCTCACCATGAGTCAGGGAACTGTGTTTTGAAGACTGCATTGCAGCAACAACCACTGGTTTAGAGCATGTTGTTCAGAGCTAGATGCACTAGAGTGAAAGTAGCTTGAACTTGTCTTCATCAGCACTGCAACATGTAAATCATGCAACCTTTATTAAACTCATTAGCAGCAAAGTGAATGTAAACAGATGTGTGTAACAAGCTCTAATTTAGTGGAAGGGGAACAAAGAAACAATCTTGAACGTTGTTCCTTACCTTGACCTCATTCTTCACCTAACATAGATTTCATACAATAATATGCAACACTGCAAGCAATAGCTCTGTGGCCTCTGGCCAGCCACCCAAACGCTTACCGAATGAACTTTAGAGCCTGCAATTAAACGTGTAGTTGTTTACACACAAGGAGTATTAGGCAATTGCATGTTGATGAAAAAATATTTCTTCAGTTTAATTATACAACTTCTAAAAATAGTTTTCTAAGAATGAGTTTTCGAGTACAAGAAGGAAAATAAGCAGACTTAGAGATATTATTCTATATTAGCATGCTTGAAGTATGTTAAATTCACAGTTCTTACACAGCTGACGTGGCCTTTTGTAGGGCCTGAGCTTCTATGCTGTTTTCCCTTAAGACTTCTTTACATCTGCAAAAAATACTGAAAATCTGCGCGGAAGCTCTGGTGACAAATCCTTTGACACTATGACATGATGAAGGAACAAACCATCTCAATGAATAATTTTGCAGTTTATTAGCATATTGAAGTGTTTTGATTAATTTTGCTTAAGTGAGTGACAAAGGAACTGTTTTATCATGTACCCTGCTCATTTCACTATTATTTGTCCTGTTGAAATTTATCTTTAATTATGCATAGGCAGGGCACATTCCTAGGACCAGAGGTGTCATGACACTGATATTAATTAAAAGGCTACTGTAGAAATAGTAGATAATCGTGTGATTGAGTTGTGCTTCTCAGACTTTCGGAGCCTAGGAATACAAACAATCCTTTAGGGGGAAAGGATATTTATTTTTTAGACTACATAACTTGCAAGTGCTCAAGCTATCTGTGTGACTTGTTCACATTTGCTATGCAAACATAACATATAATAAACCTAAATGACTCAGCATGAGAGTAAGGGAGAAGGCAACAATATTGCTTGCCTCTCCAGCTTATTAGCTCTCCCAAAGCAATGCACACAGTCTGGTTGGGCTCACTTCAAGTCATCTAAACATAGGGTGCCTCAAATGATACTAGATCCTTATGTTTAGCCAGATGAATCCATGTCCTTTGTATTTCTAGAGAGCATTACTATTCATATCAAAATCTCTTGTGTTTCTGGTAGAATGAGGGTTAAAAAACAGCATCTGCCTTCCCTAAATGCAGTATTTCTGCAAGTCACAGTGAGGGAAGCTTGCCAGGATGCCCAAAGTCTCAAATACTGGTTTTAAACACTGTGCAGACCTGGAGCACAAAGGGGAATTGCAGTCCTCCTCCCAGTGGCCAGACTGAAGGAGTTTGTGTGTGATAATCAGAGGTATGATCTCACATTTAGGAGACTAATACTGCAATGATAATAAGTTCAGATCTAGCATCAGTGAGAAACACCTCAGCCTTGCGAAAATTTAATAGCATATCAAGGACATTTTTGCTGCAGTTTACTGTGCCCAAGTGCCAGCGTGCAAGTTTTTGCTGCCTGGGACCAAAGCAGCACAACAGCTACTGGAAAATTGTTACATATTGCATTTGTAGAAATCAGTTTTCAGTTTACTTTTTTCTTTTCTTTTTTTGTAAGGCTTTTTTTTTTATTATTTGCTTACCCTTTTTTTCAGCCCCCCATCCTTCCCAGGACACTGACATCCCACTTAACATTATCTGAAATAGAATCTGATGAACAGAGCTAATTTTTTTCTTCTGTATAATACCTACAAAACTTGATAGGAATGGAGGTAGTGGTAGGTCAGTATAATTTTCCCTGTCATTTGAATCCCATTCCCCACACTTTGCAATGCAACCTCCAGTTGGGTTCTTTTTCACAGTGGACTCAGTGGGAGAGGTGGGTGTATAATAGTACAGTCGTAACCGAAAAAAATCTAGCTTCATTATAGAAATACGCATATTTTTATGAGTTGTTAGATCAATTGACATACATACACAGGCTAATAATAATGAAATGTGTGCTTCAGCCCTCATTCTTGCTTAGAGAATATTTTGAACAGAAAGCTAATCTTTGCAATGTGAAGCAGAATCACATAAAATGTAATGTGATTTTTGTTTCCCCCTGTGGCTAACCTCAAAGTTATTTTAGGTGATGTTTTGCTGCATATACTGCACTAAAAGGAAAGGAAGAACTGGTTCTCTGTCATGCATTTGTCTCTGTGTATATCCATGATGGGATCTGCCTACAGTGTTAGCTGAAGAACGTTTGCCTTAGGGCATCCACAGTGCCAGACATAACCCTGCTCCTGCAGCATATGCCATGCAATCAGCTTTAAGAGGCTTGGCACAGAGTCTCCTGATTTTGGTTCCTCTCACCCAACTTCTAAGATGGAGGAAAAATTTAGCTATTTGTGCAGTTTTTACATGCAGCATGAGGCCATTTTTCAAAGCTGGGGGCTTTTGTGAGACCAAAGCAGTCCAAACAGAACTACCCTGCAAGCACCTCTTGGATTACTCAGCTCCTCTATATCCATGGGAAAAAAAAAAAGAAAGCAAGCAAAACCATATCTAAGGAGATCATCCAATCCTAAATTTATTTTCTGGTGTGATCTTCTTGGGTTTGAAAGCTTGACCTTCCCCTTTTAATGACTGCAGTAGCTCTGAGCCCTCCCAGCTTTTAAGAGCAGGAGGAGAAACTCCTCACTGGTGGGACATCAGAACAGTTGGTTCTCCACCTTACATGCTAGGCAAAGGCCAAGAACAAGCATTTGTAACCATTTGCTCATCCCTCCCTCAAACACTCTTTGACACTGCTAGTGGGAACAGCAGACCCCAGGGAACTGGGATCCACTTGGTGGGTCCTGGTTCAGTGCTGAACCTTCTTCCTCCTCCCCTTGATGCTCTGCCAAAATGTCTTCCTAGTGCACAGTAGTTAAAGGTTTTTTAATGGTCCTCTGACTTCTAACTTTTTCTTCTGTTCCTTAAGATGTTCCTGAAGAAGTCACAACCTGTAAGACTAAGTATCTACTTTTTCCTTTCTTTTATCTACAAAGAAGAGAACACAAAAGATTAATCTTGGAAGCCCGTCTCATCATACAGACCATTCTGTCCTATACTTGAGAAACAAGGACTCTTCAGTTTAGAAGGATGTAGGAGCTTCTGTTTTTAGAAAGAAGCCCACCAGATGTAAACCAAAGTTGTCGCTAAACAACTGAATTGAAAGAATGATCCTGATTTTTTTCAAACAATTTGTCTTTACCACAGCACCAAACCTTTGATTCTTTAACAACCAGGAGCATAGTTCACTGCTAAGGCATTAAGCGTTGGTGAATGAATACCATCAGTTACCTTTAAAGTCCCCATGAATGTTTGCTGAAAAAAATGATACTGCTTGTCCTTCAGCTGCCCTGAGCTCTCAGGTACAATTAGGCTTTTCTACAGAGATGTCATGTTAGGATTTATCTCATATTAGGTGTTTCTAGGATAGACATCTACTGCTGGGCTGGTCTAGACTCACCTTGGACTGGCCATTAATGGAGAGAAATGAGCACTTCTAGAGCATGATTCATCTGACCCTGCCTTTGACATCTATGTGAGAAGATTAATCTCTCTACAATGCTCATTCCTCTTCTAACTGACCTCAGTTATATTTTTTTATTTTAGTAGAGTTTAATTTAGTAGAATTTACTTTATTGAGTTTGCAAATGCAGTCAATCACAGAAAAGAATGAAAATGTACCTCAAAGAAAGTAATAGGTTAATTTCTTGACAAATTTCATAAGAAATTGTATTAGCACAAACAACCATAAACATGGTCCATCTTCCTTTCATACCAATAGCTGATATTCAAACATTTTATACATAATTGGCAGAGCTGATGATAGCTCTACAGATTGCATCTCGTAGGAAGATCAACCTGGAAAATTTTGGTGGCGAGAACTGCCAGGGCCTGAATGCATCCTGACACTAACACGCAAGAGCTGCGCCAAACTGCGGGCTGTGAGGACTTCAGGGAGTCAGGCAAACACCCTGCAGTGCCTTAGCCTGCTTGGTGAGGAGTCCATTTCAAAAGGAAGCTTTCTTTGAGGTCTTTGCTTCCCAGAGGAGTGTGGTCACATGTCACAGCACAAAAGCAAAACTATTGAACTGCAACAAGGCTTTTACCATCCCATACCACCATCAGTCTCACACAAGGTTTCAATGGTTCATCTACTGTCCATGCTGTTTCTTCATCCTTTTCAGGCCAGTCCACCCTGCTTCTTGCCTCTGCTGTGTCCGGGTTCCTGGCTTCTCCTCCAGCCAGCCTCTCCTCATCCAGGCCCCTTTCTTCTCTCAACTTCTCCCAGGGCCTCTCCTACATCCCTGAGCTCATCTTCATCTGCTCTCTTTTCACCCAGTGCTTCTCTTCTGCCAGTACTCCTTCTCTTCCAGGCTCCTCAGTGCAATTTAGCTACTTAGCAGGAACAAGCCACAGCTGTACATTGTCCACATCAGCCAAGCCCCCGCCCCAGAAGCAAGACCACAAATGTATATTACCAATGTTAATTAACCCTCTACAGCCACATCTTGAGATGATGGAGCAGTAAAAAGCTGTTTTGCTTTGCTTCTTTGGCCAGTAGTGCTGTAAGTAACTGCAATTAAAAATATATTTGGGATGGGGCACCTTCACACTTATTGGAATATACGAGTTTTTCCTATTTATTAAAATGGAAGAGGTGGCAATTGTGGTACTTAGATTTGTGTAACAAAGGCAAGGTGGGGTGTTGTGAACCAGGGTGACCCTTAAGGGAGTAGAGATAGCAGTGCAGCGGCAAGCTCAGTGGAAGACTCCAAACAGGTGCAGGAACCTTCAGGTTGACTTCTGCACGCCCTCAGCAGCACTCCAAGCAGACTCTGGCTGCTGCTAGATTTAGCAGTGGCTCCTTTGGCTGAAGCCGACTAGACATGTGAGACCTTTCTGTGAGACTGGCAGGTGGTGGCAGGATGGCTTGAAAAGGGGAGCTGCTGATGGAGTAAAAACACAGCCTGGAGCAGTGAGGCTGAATGTCCTGTCATGTGACTAGACCACACGTCCCACCATGGTGAGCACACTCTCCACATTCACTGCTACAAGTGCATCGTATCCCAAACATCCCCTACTTGATGTACTTAGAAAACTCCTAAGCCTGTACTAAAAGAAACACAACCATAAGGCACAGGGTCACACAATCTTCCTTGCTGCTGGTCAGCCCTTGCTGCTGAGATAAGCATAAGGAGGTCCAGTTTATGACTCCTGGTGAAGCCTAGATAACCCCTGCGGCTGTGGGGACACAGGGGAGACTGGAGGAAAGTCAGAGGCCCCCAGAGCTTGCCACAGCGCTGTTTGCTCAGCCTACCCGGTAGACAAAGCCTAGCCAGCAGCCAGGAGCTGCCTGGGTGAGCAGTGGGCTTGTGGTGGAGCGTGGTTGGGATGCTATGGGTGGCGACCTAACAGCTCTGCCTCTTGGCAGAAGGTGGCCAGCATAGCTGGGTGGATGGCAGATAGGTGGACAGGTAGGTAGGTAGAGAAGGAACATTTTGGTGGCTGTTTGGCCAAGTTAAATGCAGCTTTGTGGGATGGATAAGCTCAGCTGTTAGACCTGGGGGGCCTCCCTCCTCTTGGGAGAGCACGAAGCCACCGAGGGGAGGCCATGGTTACAGCAGGGGGGTTACATTGCTGGTTTGCTTTGGCTTTGTAGGAGGCATTAAGGTGTATATAGGTGGTGGGTGTGCTGGTGAGCCTGCAAGTGGGGAGGGATCACGAGGTCCTGTCTCATCTAGAGCACGAGGCATGCACCTGGGAACACCGGGCATGGGGGCAAATCCTTGTCCCCATGGATTTTAATTTTTTATCTGAAGCAAGCCACCGTGAAAGGGAAGAAAAGCTGCCCAGGACAGTGATGTGTGCCTTGTTTGTGACGAGTTAGAGCCCAATTAGCAGTTAATTGAGGTGCTTTAAGGCACACAGCACACCCACAATACAGCTTCTAAAAGTAACAGCTTTTGTTGCCACTTTCCCCTTATTTCACTAAAGCAGTTTTAGGGGTGGGGGGGTGGGTAGCTATGGTATAAAGTAAACTTGTGCACATGCATAAACTTATAGCTGCTTCCCCCCAGACCCCCCCAAATCCCACACCACATCACTATCAGTCCCAGAGGTGCATTAGATACTCCTCCTCTGGGTGAGATACCGCTATCGGGTGTCTGCACATCTGGATAAAGCAGACAAGTGATAGAAGCCGGATCCATACGGCAAATGCATTAACCTTACGATCCACATCACCGCCTGACTGCTCAGCCCGATAACCCGGCAGGTCCCAGAGCCTCAGCCAGCACCACTGGGAAGGCGACAGCACCCAGTGCCCTCGCTGGGGGGGCTGCGGGGGTGATCTCCAAAGCCAGTTTCCCAGGGGTGTCCCTGAGCCGCTGGCTGGCAGGGCTCTCCTGGCAGCATTTGTAATTGCCACCAAAAACTGATTTTCAGGAACAAACGTCCCCAGAGATCATTTCAGCAGCAATCAGTTTATTTCAACTGTACCTACTTGGACGGAAGGCTGGAGCCCCGTTTTCCCTCTCCAAATCGGAGGCGAGTGCTTCCCTGCCGCACAGAGATGCTCAGTAATAGCCTCGTGCAGGTCTTAACACACGAACGGTGGGGAACAGCCCATTTATGCTGGTTCTTACCTATGGAAATGCACAGGCCTAGGGAAAAGAAAGGGGCTTGTGTGGCTTGGGGAACCCCCACAGCTGCATCTCCACCACGAAACCATCCTCACCAACGCTCACTCTACCGCTTCATCTCCTCCGTGGCAGAAGGAGGACACCACGTGGTTTTCTTTTGTCCTCTGCTCCAAACAGGATGTTTCTCAGGGCTATCTCCTATCTCAGGTGGGATTTTGGTAAACGGAGGCACGTGGTCCTAGGCAGACCTGTGTGGCTGGCCAGGGCTGGGCAGGGTCCCACCGCAGGGCAGGGCCAGCGATGCAGTGCCCGGGGGCAGCTCCACATTTGCTATGTGCAGCTCCAAGAACATTTACACTTTGCACACGTTAGCATTAGCCAGTGAGCTGGAACAGCATGGAAATATAATCCAAGGACATGCATGACACACATAAAGATATCCCTAGTTATCAGTGAGAACAGGAACGAGTGGTGTTTGCCCATGCTGGAGCGGGAGCCGGAAAAGATGCAGGCACTGTCTGCGCTGTGGTGTCAGTAACTTGACAGCAATACAGTTTAGGAAAAAACTGACATAAGTTTTAGATTTTATTCATTCGTACATTATTTACAGCAGTTGCTTTCATATTACAATTCTCTTTCATCTTTTCAGTTTTCACTTATAAAAAATTAACCAAATAAACCTTATATAACCAAATTTATCACAGCAGGTCTGGTTAATTTTCACAGTTACAGCGGCCATCAGGAACAGAACTTAAGTACCTACAAATCATTCGTCCAGAGCACCTCGCCTGACCCTGCCCGAGGACACCCTGCTGGCCCTCGAGAGCTGGCCGGCTCCCGGGGCTCTGCTGACGGACGATGGAGAGACCACGCTGCATCAAGATAATGCTTTGTAGGCTGGAGCTCAACTGCCTAAAGCACACCAAGGGCCAACTCGCACACATCTTAACACGTCCTGCCACGCTAGAGGAACCAGTTTGTATTGATATGCCTTGACGGTATGCAAACAGCTTTCCAACAGAGCTGACTCCTGCTTCCCTCTGTGAGAAAATTATATTAATTTATTCTATTTTTTGCTGTTGTTGAGCCCCAGTAGTGCAGCAGCAGAGTACGCTGGGGTACGAGGCTGCAGCAATGAGCATTTGCCTTCCTCTGTGCGACTCTGACAGCTCTTCCTTGTGTCTGTCTCTCCCACCAGGAACCGTATTTGCAATAACTCACCCTTAAAACTTCAGTGAAAAACCTGCGCTGTGTGAGGACTTACAGTGCCGAAGAACAATTCAGGTGGAGGGATCCTACCTGGGCAAGTTCTCTGCCAAGGTGAAGTCCAGTCCCAGAGACCGATGGCCTTTCCCAGTACTTAATCCTGCTCCCCAGGTGCAACAGCAGCACTGACGCCAGTGTGTTCCTAACGGTATCACCTTCATTAACTGTCTCCCTGTGCTCCCTCCCACGTGCTCATTTGCTCTACAGTGGTAATTATTGCTGTTTTAAAATAGGTTCGTTTTTCTTTGAGGACTTGTAGCCACTTCCCATTACAAAGTACAGTACATACTATGCTGAACATAGAAAACACAAGACTAATTTCACATTGGTCTTGTACAACGGTAAAGAGATGCAGAGTAAGAGGCTGTTCGGGGGAATCTGAGTTTCTATTTCGGCATGAGTCTAGCCTGTAACCCATGAACTAAAAAGCCACTGCCTTAAACATGAGTAGTTCTGGTAAGCAATTTAGCCCCAGTTTGTTTGTTTTGGTTTTTTTTTTCAACTGACATTGGACAGTTTCCAAATGCATACCACACATCTGCTTAACACTACCGAAAAAAATATTATTTTTTTCCTTTACCTTTACCGCATTTGTCTCAAGAAGTCTTTTGCTTTAATAAAATAACACAAGCACACAAACCGCTTAAAGCTAACGGCCCAGCACAATCATAAGTACAACTCACAAAGCAATGGATGCTTTGTTAAACCTAATTACATTTTTAAAAAAGCAAATATACATATTACAAGTCAAAAGGACTAAGCTTTGGAGGAAAAGAAATTGAAAACAATGTTAGCTGTATGTTCATTACGATTACACAGCAGTAGCTGCTCCTGCATTCAAACATGTTACTCATAAATAAATTTACAGTTGCATTATGTATTTGTTATGCTCTTGGTCTCAGTAAGTCCATCTTCTACTATTCAGATGTTATAAGCATATTCTCGCCCATAGCTGACCATCATGTAGTACAAAGACAGCACTGAACAGTGATTTTAAACTGATCAAACTCCAAATGCTGACTTAGAGCCTGTTGTTTTAAATGGTACTGAGTTTTAACTAAACGCTCTGTTGTTCACATTATGCTCTTATTTTATTTTCAATGAAAGGTACTCCAAATGACCATCCAGGCAGCAGTTTTTTGGTGGGAGATAAACATAATCTCTGTGCATAGTCTCTATTACTGAGGGATGCAAGAGCACACCAATTTTTTTTGCTCAAGATTCTATGTGGATCTATTTTGAGGGACAAAAAAAATAGAAAATTTTCCTTTTGCATTTTAAAGCTTATTTAACAGTTTGCATCCCTTCATTTTCTTTACGTAGTACAGTCTATTCCGCTGCAAGACTCCAGTTAGCGTGGAATTAAAATGCCTATATTAAGCTTTAAATAGAGTGCATACCAACAGCTTCACACTAGCGCTAATGAAACACGGGCTCAGAGCACATTGAAATAAGATTGTTAATTCAGAGGTAACTGGAGCTGGTTCCTGCCTTTGTGTGTTCGGCAATTCGGAAATCCCTGCAGTCAGTCTCTATCCATTTGCACCTCAGCCAGCAAATCTGGCAAATTAAAAGGCAGCAGACCTGCATCATGGACGGATACGGTTCAGTGAGCAACAGGCAGCAGCAAGGATCGTGACGAGGTTTTGTAAAACTACAGTTCCCTTGGGCATTCTGACCACGGGACTTTCTGTTCTCGCAGTTGGCCACAGCAAGAAAGGGGCTTGATCCTCCCCCCAGGCACCGAGCACTTCCCGTTCCACTGCAGGGGTGCAGCACCAGGACCCCAGCAGGCACATCCAAACCCCAACAGCCACCTGCCGGCCCTTAGTCCTGCTTCTCCTACACTGGGACTATTAAATTGAGACATCAAGATGTAAAGTATCATCCTTATTTCCCATGGGGACGAATACAGGGGGGAAATGACTGTCCAGGTCCCAGCCCCAGGACAGACACCCCTAGGGTCATTCACCCCTTCCATTCGCTGAAGGGTGATGCTGAAACGAGTCAAGATGCAGACCTGGCCCTTGGGATTTTAAGAATTTAGGTGCATCAATCTTGCATGTAGCAGAAGAACAACTTGTGCCCTGCGAGCTGTGACACTGGCTTTGGGGGTGCAACTACCTCTGCAGCATTCCAAACGCTGGTCCTGCTTTGGTGCCCTACACCACCCCCACTGCACACTGCCAGCCAGCTCAACCCTGCAGTGCTACTGCACCGCAGACCCGAAGGGCACCGAGCATCCTTACATCCTCCTTATAACAACATTGAACCCATCTTGCTTCTGACAAACATCTTTTAAAACAAGCCTGCTTCTCCCTGACGGGGTTGACTATGCTGCTAGCTCTGTCTTTCCACGATGGCCAGACTGAAATGCCCCACAGCCAAGGCACCCCGTGGCCATGCAACTCTCCTCCTCGAGCGAGCAGTGCCCTGCAGCAGTCCCCGGCTTCCACGGCTGCTCCCCAAGCCGTATGTGCTGCAGAGGCAGGAGCGATGTGCCATGCAGGTGACAGCCCAGCTCCCGAGGCTGCGTCCTGCGCGTGGGTACAGCCTGCAGCACGCTCAGGGCAAGGTAAAGGCTTGCTCAGAAATACCGTCCCACATACTGCACGGTCACAGCGAGGTAAGGGGAAAGAACAGCTTTTGGCTGATAGCAGCGCCCCACGCTTTTCTGCATCTCACCGCAGAGATGAATTACAGCTGCCGTTTCTAAGCATCTTGCAGGTGCTGTCTGCTTCACGGAGGGAAAACATAGCATGAATTTCCAACAAATACCAGTTCAAGGGTTTCAAGTAAGATTAGAAACCACTTTGTCGGTTTGATTGCTCAGCATTATTGGCCTGGGTCCATGCAGGGGCCAAGCTTCCCACAGAGCTTATTGCCAAATATTACATGTGCTTGAGATGCCAGTTTGCTCAGGATATGCAGGGTGTTCCCACTCACTCCAGAGGGAAAGGCCCAGGCTGTGCCTGAAAGCTGGGATAGCCCCAAGGCTGTGGACCTTAGCCATGGCAATGCTAAGTTCCCCCTTTTTTTCCTTTTTTAATTTTTGGACATCACACCTGGTGCCTTCCGCAGCAAGCAAGGGCTCTGCCCCAGTCACCTCCAAGCAGAGGGCACTCAAGCAGTGCCCACTGTGCAGGGATGAGCAGAAAAAGCCACAATGCTAAGGAGAGCTGCCAGGTGAGAAAACTGCACTCTCAGTGCCACGGCACGGCACGCCGTGCAAGGGCAGCAGGCTGCCGCAACCCACCTGCAGAGCACAGTAAAAGCAGGCACCTGGCGCAGCTGGGGGAAGTTCCTTCACATCAACACATCCTCCACCTAAATCTGAAGCAGTCTTACTAGCCATCCCATTGACCAACTGAGGCTAGAACACCCAAGAGATGCTCCACTTTTCCCAGCACTCCAGCAAGATGTCCTTGGAAGGAGAAACCACCAAAATAAATCAGGAGCATCACCTCCCATCTCACCCTGATGTGAGTCTCTGTTGGAATTAAGACTCAACACTGGTAATAGGATCTCAAGGACATTCTGGCAGCAGGTCCAGATCACAAGCTCTCCTGGTTAGGACCAAACCAACAATCATCTTGTGCCTCTCTGCACCCACTCAGCTGCTGAACTGAGGTGGGAAGAGTCACGAGGTGATGCTCAAGCCCAGAGAAAGGGGGGATGGGGATGGTCCGGATGCAGGGCTGTGCCGACCACAGCTATCTGATGCAGAAGCAGCAAGAAGCTCCCCAAGGGGGGCTGCAAAGCCAGTACTGGGGGGCACAAGTGATGCACTGTGGGATCTTTTCCATGCAGTGTTGTTTAAACCAATGCACCCTGAAAGAGGCAGAGAAGACAGATGGATCCACCAAAGGCAGTTCAACCTCAACACATCACCCCGTGAGCTGCACCGTGGTCTACCACCATGCTGGCCCAGGCAGCAGGAGCAAGGCAGGCTGGATCCTGGGGGGCAGTGGGTGAGCCTGGCATGGTCCTGAGCCCAGCAGCCATGGAGACCAGTGACCTGGCTCTAGAGCTGAGCCTGAGCTATCATACTTAGGGAAACTTCCCATGAATGCAAATGAAACAGCAGTATCACTTGATGCTTTTAAGCCCAACCTTGTCTAATCCTAATCAGAGCAGCTCTGGGTGGGTGGGAAAGCAGCAATAATGCCGAAGGTCCTGGACCCCCGCCCCACTGCTGCTACCAGGGACGCAGCTCTGGCAGACACGCAGGCTTCCCAAGAAAAACCAGTGCTGACATCAGTGGCATTTCACCCGCCAGCCCTCTCCCTCTACCAAGGAGAGCAAAACCCAGCCTATTTGGCAGCCAGCCCTTTCCTTCAGAAACGAGCTGTCCCGGCTGGAGAGCTGGGAGCAACCAGCTGGATTTCTTCCAAAAAGCCTGGTCACAAAGCAACTGGCAGAAGCATTAAGGGAATAAATTTGCTCGGCAGCTACCGGCCAAGTGGCAACGACTCAATCCTTATCCATGCATCTCAGGCATCTGGTGTGCCTGGGGAGGAATGCAGTCAGCACCCCCAAAGCTGCACCTTTCCAAAGCACCTCTTCTCCAGGCAACTCAACAGGTATTACGATCAGATACTGTAATATCATCAGTTAAGATTTACATGTTTTAAAAGAAAATACTGGTAACCTGATGGTACTTCTGTGTCTGTGGGATCTGGTGGGATTTATTCCAGGTTTGGCTTTTCTGACAGGATGTGGAGTTTTATTACAAAGGCACAGGTATCAAATAAAACCAGCAACATTCTTTTAATTAAATATCCCAATAAAAAAATTAATGCTCAATTTAGGCTTTACGTATTCCTCCCTTATTAAGAGACTAGTTTTTGTTTTTTTCCCCTCTGGAAAGGTTTTAGTGCAGTGATTATATAGCAACAGAAAAATAAACTAAAAAAGGCACAAACTGTTTTGTGTTGTTTTTTTTTTTTTCTTTCAACTTTTGCTAACACTTTATATTTCTCTATTTTACTTCGGTTAATAAATCACTGAATGCAGCAAGAAAATATTCTGCCAATTTCTGTACACTATACAAAAACCCCTACCAACAGTACATTATTTCAGCTTCAGGAGAAATGTACAGCATAGAAAGATTTTTAAAAATATAGTGCCCCATACAGAAATTTTGTTAATTAAACTCACGGTCTCTTGCTACAGTGCCCTTCACCATCCTCATTTCCCCCTTTATTGCTGGGACACACACTGGGACTCTGCCCCTCTGGCTCCATACAGGCTGGACCAAGCCCGAGCCCAGCACTGAAGCGCTGCCGGGGTTGTGCCAAATGTCTCCTCCATCCCCAGCACCGGTGCCCAGTCCCGGCCCTGGCGGGGATGGGGCGAGCCTCCTCCCCACTGCTCTCATTCAGCATCGCCGGCCACGCCTCGGTGCTGGGAAACCTTTTGGCTGGAGAGGAAAGGGCAGCTCTCGGAACGAGTGAGATGCAGGCAGCATCCCACACATGGGTCCGTGCTGCCTGTCCCCCTGGCCGCTCCATGGCTCCTCTCCTCCCCGCACACCCCACGCTGCCTCCCTTCTGGGGCTCTCCTGCTGATGCTTCCATTGTGTTTGCAAGTGCAAGCGTGGTTAACACATGCTCTACCCTTTCACCAAGTTCATCATGATAGGTGGCGTTCCCCCTGCCCTCCCCCCCACATAATACTTCATAAAATAGTAACTTTTTCCCCCCCCCAGGAACTAAATTAAAGGGGTTTTCCCTTTAAATGTATTAACAGAGCTGAACCCCTCCACCCACCCCAAATGAAGTGCAGCCAGAAATGGTTTTCCGTATACTTCTGATACCACGCTTTAAAAATTAAAACCTACCGATCTTCTTTTTTCCCCAAGACGTAATTCATGCAAAGTTGCTATTTGTTTAAATAAGTTATAAAAGTTGATATCTCAGGCTAGAAGAAGCTGTAGTCTTGGTTATTCTTTAGTTGGCAGGCACTGTACATACATATTGGGTACAGACACATGCCGGATCTGCTTTGCATTGCTTTTTGCATTGTACAATTCACAAATCTGACATCATTAAAGCAGTTAATTACCTTTGATGGAAGGCTGCAGTGAGGCCATCTACATTTATCAAACAAGCAGCTGGTTAAGATAAGTACGCTCCCCCCCACCCCACCCCGGCGCTCCCCAAAATGCTATTATCTGTCACACGTTGCTTCTCTGAAGTGGTTAGATTTGGTGCGCACATTAATGTGCAAATGTGTTGCCATAGGAACTGCAGCCTCCATTACGCCTCAATGACACCATTCAGCAAAAGCCAAACCTAAAAATAATAACAACAACAACAACAACAAAAACCCCCTTAAAAATAAAATAAAATAACAAACAAAAAAAAACCACCCCGAAAGGCAGCGAAGAGAAAGTCCAACGCACATGCGGAGTCTGGCCCAGGACTGCAGGTTACGCGTGGCTACAGAACAGCGCAGGAGATATTTAGGTTTGATCTTAACTTCACGCTATGGTACAATGGGGCTCAGAGTTCAGCCGGTCCGTGTCTGTGCTGGCTTAGGAAGGAGGAGGGGGATGGAGCGGAGTCGTGGTTACCGGATGCGCCCAGGGTCTCTCAGACATTTGGCAAATGAGGCACATCCAAAAAAAGTGCAACACCAGTGCCGTGGTGGCAGTGCGATGTGTTTGAGTGCGTGCACGCGCTTTCCTCTTCATGCATTGTAGCAAGCGGGCTGGGCGGGGGGGTGGGGGGGGGGGGGGGGCGGGCGTTGCCCCCCCACCTTTTCTTGGAAAACTATTAACCAGTAAATAATGGTAAGACGAATGCATATTCTACTTACTGGTGCATGAAATACTGAAAACTGCATTCAAGTAATATTTCTGCACTATGATGAATGCATCACTATGTTATCTTACATTTGGAAATGGAGAAGACTATGTACACCAGAGCAGTGGTACTATTTTGCAGTTAAGTTTCTGTGCTTTACGGAGGTACCTGGGAAGGAGAGGCCGCCGCTCTGCTCCGCCCCACGGTCGCAGGACTCCCAGCACCACCACCTACAGCATGCGAGGAAGGAGCGCTGCTCGGCCGGACGATCGAGCTGCACGGAGCAAACCAAGAGATGACGTGAGGGAACAACAACTCAACCCAGAATTGGCAAATGAACAGTGATGAGAAAGAGAAGGGAAATTTATTATTTTTGAAGGGGGAGGAGGAGGGAAAAAAAATATTTTTTTTTTTGTGTGTGTTTGGTTGGGTTTTTTTTATTCTTCCCGCAGCTGCAGGCGGTAGCGGTGGTAGCGGAGCTGGAAAAACATTCTCTCCAGTAAGGAGCGCGTCATCCCCGGCAGGGCGTAATGTTCGACGACACCCACGTGCTTGAACCCCAAGGACTCATAGAGCTTGTGGGCTGCCATCTTCACGGCCGTGGTTCCCAGCACGACAGAGGAGTAGTTGTTGAGCATGGCAAACTCCAGCACTTTGCGGCCCAGGGCCTTGGCGATCCCTTTGCCGCGGTAGTTGGAGTCGACGGACATGCGGCGCAGCTCCACCGTGTTGTCTTCCTCGTTGCCCCGCGCTGCCACGATCCCCACCACGTTGCCATCCAGGACGGCGACCCAGAAGCAGGAGCCTGTGGGAGACAAAGCAGCGCATGTAGCTGCTGGCCACCCCGGACGGGCAAGGCAGGCAAAGCACCCACTGACCCACACACCAACGGGAGCCAGGCTTGGGGGCAGAAATCACCTCTCGGTCACATGTGGGGACTAACGGCCTCCATAAATAAGAACTGAACTTTCTTTTCCCTTGTGAGACTGTGAAGGGAACTCTCTTTTCCCAAGGAAAATGCACAGGCAAGTCACTACAAACAAAACCAAGATTCCTAAGGACAAAGCGTTACAAAGTGCATTTGCTGCCATCACAGACAGGTAACGACCCTCAGCTCCCACCAGCACACGATGGGTAACCGCTGACCCGCACGCAGTCACGCACCCCTGTCCTGCCAGTAACTTCACTGCAGCGAGTCCCGGATCCCTCCCAGCACAGCACAACCCACCTCCAGCTGCTCGCTGCGTCCCACCCTGCGACCCGGTGGCGGCACGGGCAGCCCCTTGTACGCCTTGCTGCCAAACTCCTCCCTTACTGGGACTCGTGCTTCCCAGAGGCTCTCGTCTCCGGCAAACGGCTCGCTGGCAGTATGGGCAGCGCAGCACTGGGCTCATCAGCTGAGAGCCACCGATGTGCTCCAGGCAGACCTGCGGTCCCCAAAGCAAGGAGCGGCGGCTGCACCAGGCAGGGAGCCCACGGGGCAGAAGCACAGCATGGCGCACAAAGCATCCTTGGTGATTTGGGAGGGCAGGATCCAACCCGGATGACAGTGAAGGGAGGAAAATGCTGAGCCCCTTTCCCTGGTGCTGTGGCGAGAGGCAGGGAGCCAGCTCAGAACAGGACAGCAGCCCCCATGCTGGGGCATGGCAGGCTGGGCTACGGGAGGTGGTGGAACCTCCCTAAGTCTGGGAAACCTGTGCCTGCTGTGGGCCAGACACCAAGCCATGGTAATGATGTTGCTTTGCAGGTATGATGCAAGAGGAGGCCTGATGGCTCAGGACTCCCAGTGGCTCCTCCTGCCACCTGCTTCTCCACCCACAAGGACCTGATGTGAAAGGCTAAATAAGTGACTGCCTGGCTTGTTTCTGACCTCTCCCCTGCGTGTCTGGACACGTAAGTGTATCCTCCTCTTCTGGACTTCAGGAACTCAGCACAGGACTTGCCTAGACAGCTTCAGATAGAAAGTCCAAACTGGGCAGCAAGATGCTGGTAGTGAGAAACCAGGACCATGAAAGCCAGCAGAGCACCAGCAGGGGAAAACATACGCACCCACCAGAAAGAGCATCTCCTGTTCAAAGCCAAGATCAGGCTCACCCCCACCTTTTCACCCACAGGCTGGGGTGCTCGTGGCCAGGTGCCCCTTGCTTTGGAGCTGCTGTTCCTCCTCTGCTGACAAGTGCCAGGCAAGAGCATCTCACAAGCTGGAAACAGGGTGCTCAACCAACTCTGGTCAGAACTACGTAGAGTTTCAGCAAGCAAAACAAGCCCATCTTTAACTGCAGCCCAGCACCGGTCAAGCAGGCATCCCGCTCCAGGAATGAATGCAGCTTAGTGAACAGACTGAGCTTTCGGGGGTGCAGGGGGCTCAGCACTGCTGCTCTGCCATGGGGCAGAAGGCTTGGTAGGACAAACGCTGCATTCAAGAGGCCAAAGCAAAACCCAATCTAATCAAAGCCCAGCAGCCTGAAGGGCACCCAGTTGGGCTCGGGGTGAGCACACCGGTGTCACAAGCACTCCAACCATAATCCCAGTTATGAAGTTCAAATAAAACCAGACCTCACTGGAGAGAGGGACCAACGCCATCCCATCCCTCTGTTCATACTGGCCAACAAACATTAAAGCCAATGCCATTAGAAACTGCTGTAACTCTGGAGTGTTACAGCATCACTTGGCCCCTCCAGCAAGGGAACTAAAAAAACCCCAAACAAATAAATGAAATTCAAGTAACAAATTGCTCAGGTCTTAACTAAATACCTTTACAGAAAATCCTGGTGAAGGAAAAGTGTCTTTGCTTGAACTGAAAAGACCAGTGTTGTCAGCACAGAGCAACTGCAACTTAGCTTGGATATTACTTAATTAACATCCAAGAGAGCCACTGTTCAATTGCAGCAGCTAATGAGGGACACTGACAGGTCTCTTGCCGAGGAGGAAAGCACTGACTTTCAGTGCTCAGATAGGAACATGGCTTCATCCAGAGGAAGAAGATCCCATCACAAGAGAAAGCCCTGGTGCGGTGCAACCTGCCGCAGGCAGTGGCCTCTTTCCCCAGAGCTAAGCAGAAGAAAACCTGACATGGGCAGCAGCTCCATCTTTAGCATCAGCCCTGCCAACCACCTCAACCCAAATGCATGGAACCTCTCCATAAGGACCAGTGTAAAACAGCCTGGATGGGTGCTCAGGAGTGCGTGACACCCGCCCGCCCTGCAAAATAGCGGGGGAAATGAATAAGGCAACGCAGAGTCCTTCATTACTGGAGGACAGCACAGCACGGGGTGGCAGGAGGTGCCTCCTGGGCTGCTGCCTGTGGGACAAATGCATCTTGCGTCTTGGCAAAGCCATCAGACAGCTGAGGTCTTCTGTGCTTGCCCGCAGCACAGCCCAGCTGCCGAGGAAGAGCTGGGTACAAATGAAGCGTGGGAAACCAGCCCAGGTTCAGCCCAGCACACCAGGCTCGTCCCCACCTTCAGAGTGATGTGCAGCTCCAGTGACACTCGCTTTTGTTCCCACCGTGAGCAAGTCATTACGCTGTCGCTATCTAGGTCAACAGATAATTTTTAAAACATTGGGACCCATCTTGACCCATTTATCAGGAGCAGTTAAGATGTCTCTCCTCTGCTGCCGCGTTGACAGTACAGGTTGTTCCCCTGCATTCACCTGGATCTCAAAATGTAATTTATTCAGACACGACCACAGACGAAGACCTACATGCGCTGAAAACCAGCAGCCGCCTTCCTTCCGAATACAAATCGCGGGGCTGAGAGCTTGCTGTTCCGCAGCACCATTTTTAAACTGCTCGTCACGTGGCAGCTCTGCCCAGCCCACCCCCCCAGCCCATCCATCACGCCTCTGGCCGCATGGCGAGCACACCACAAAATCGGGGCTGCAGTGATCCTCAGCTCCACGTGCGCAGCTACCAATTTCAGCTCCTGTGGTGTAGTCCAAAAAGGGGGGTCATGAGTTCCCCCATGTTTGGGGAGCTGAGATGGGATGCTCCCCTGGGGGCACACGGTACCATCCCCAGCACCCAGCTGGTCCTAAGGCAGCCCCAAAAAGTGCCACAAAGCAGCCATCAACCAGAGCCCCCCTGCGCCGCCGCCGCAGCCCTCGCATCCAGCCCTACCACGGCAACTCCTCCTGGAGCTGCTTCTTCAGCAACTCTGTCTCGTTCTCAAACCAGAGGTACCAACCTGGGTTCCTCTTGGCTCAAGGTTACACGATTGCCTCCCTGATTGCTTCCCACTTTTATTCCTGATTTTCCCTTCTTAGCAAGCACCTCTCCTCTGTGCCCACCAAGACCAAGAAGCTGCTAAAGCTCACTCAGCAACACTTCCCACATTTGTAAAATGGCACGTTTCTAGTACTTTTGGGTTTTCTGCCTATTTAAAACCCAAATCTGGACATGCCTGCCACAGCAGAGCCCACAAGGCCCCTTCATACCCCCAGCCCCCTCCGCCTGCCCTCCAGGATGGAGGCTGTACCCTCACCACCATCCACCCCGGCCGGGACTGGCCCAGTGGCAAGCAGCTTGATGGCAAACCCACACTCCTTGCTAGTTTTTACTTACAACTTTAAAGCTTAATTATAATGATTTTGAGTTCAACGTGAAAAGAAATAGTATCTGGCACATCTCCCAGTGTGTGTTGTGCATGCAACGCTTATAATTAGCAGCAGACAGGACACATCTGCTCAAACAACGCGAGTTGTATTCGGCTCTCGTTTACGTCCGCACCATCAACCCCCAAGACTTTTACCCTGTTGCCCACCTTGTGCCTGCATCTGCTCCTGCTCGGAGGATCACCAGCGGCCAGATCCTTCAGCCTGCTAAAGACACCTCAAGTATCCAAAGGTGGCTACTAGCCCAGGAGCAGCTGTCACCTGTGGGGTTGTCAAATCCCTCCTTCCAGGGAGCTGCATCCCATTCGGATGGGGATTTGCTACCAAAAGCTGTTTTGGAGTCCCACCACATGCTGCTGACCTTGGGCTGAGACCTTCTCCCCTCTGGGCAAACCTTCCAGTTTCAGAGCAGGAACATTGAAGGACCTCAGTTTGCTTTTTACCTAAACGCAACAGGTTTTCAGCAATCCCAGCCAGCTGCAGCTCCGCACCATATCCATTCTTCCAGCAGCACTTACTCTGGAGCAGGGGGGAAGCACCCTGTGAAAACCACCCCACCCTGCCACCCCCCAGGGCTGTGGGGGTGTCTCTGCCCCATCTTTTCCGGGCTGAGAGGACTGACTCAGACCTTGTCTTGTTTTTACACTTTTTCATACCTAAGATGAAATAAAACTAACTTCATCTCACCTGTCAGTAATGAGCAACAGCCTTGTTTGCAGCGCTATTAATAGCAGGAGCTGATGTTTTACACTCTCACACACCGCTATCTGAAAATAATCACCGCTGCGAAGATAAACACAAGCCCTGACGGCTACAACTCTCCCTGCCCTTCAGATACTCATCTTGTGGCACTGCCTCTGTCTCTGCCTTCACTTTCATCTGCCTCCATCTTCTGGGCTTCCCCTGTCAACTTACTGCTACAGTCATCCAAAGACCTTCCTGCTCGCTCCAGTTCTTCATGGATGTCTTGCGTTTAACTGCAGCTGCCCCGTGAACACCATTCTGGAGCACCGGAGATACCAGCTGCAGGCGTTAGCTGTTTCCAGCCAAACATCCAGCCTCTTCGCAGCCCCATCCCCTGCCTCCCAATCCCACTTGGCCGCCCCGGGCTGCCAACAGGTGAAGGTGAGGAGAAGCAGCCATGGAAAGCCCACCTCCACCTCACTGAGCTCCCTCCACCGCCCCAGCCCACTGCCTCGCCTCGCGGAGTCTTGACTTCAGGAACTCACAGGCAAAAGCCATAATAAAGGAAAATATTTTTTTATGATGAGGAGGGTGAGACACCAGAACAAGTTGCCCAGAGCAGCTGTGGGTGCCCCCTCCCTGGAAGTGTTCAAGGCCAGGCTGGATGGCGCTTTGAGCAACCTGGTCTAGTGGAAGGTGTCCCTTGCCCATGGCAGGGGGGTTGGAACTAGATGGTCCTTCAGGTCCCTTTCAATCCAAACCATTCTACAAAAAAAACCCACCTTGGGATGCACATATCTATGAAAAAGGCACAAAATGGCTGTGACGTGCATAACACAGAAGATGATTTTGGGTTGCTCGTGCTTCACAGCAAGGTCAGACATGGTTCCTCAGCTGATGGCACCCAGGGCCTGAAAGCACACATGATGACAGTGTCTTTCTACTCTAAATTTAAGGATGATTACCAGCTTTTGAAGACCAAAACACAGCGTTCCTTTAATCCGCCCACCCCTCCCAGTCAGCGCAGGCTGCCCTCAGGCTCCATGTGCGCTGCTGGCGCCGCACCCTGAGGACCTCCCCGCAGCGGTGGCACCGCGCTGGCCACTCATCCTCCACCCGAAGCACCCACCACTCTTGCCCAAGGAGGACGTGCCATGCGATCCCCTGGCCATGCTTGCAAGCCTCCTCTGCCGCTCTCCTCCACCGTCATAAGCTGCACAGCTCTCCCCCACGCAGCCAACGAGGATGGTGGGTGAAAAGAAATTCATTTATTTTTGCTGCAAATTCTTCTACACCCTTTGGCAAATAAAAGGCCGGTGGGTGGATGGGTGGAAAGATTGGAGCCAAAAGCAATAGCAGAGTACTGCTAGAAGAGAAGGGGAAAATGAGACATCAGCCTTCCCCACCAGCATGAGTCCTACATGATTGACTATAGCAGGTGCCCACAGCCTTCCCAAGTCCCGTAGCGCTCCAGGACCGCTACCCTGAAAACCAGAATTTAACAGTAGTGTGTTGCTCTGGAAAAACAAAGCTCTGTCTGCCAGGTACTTTTAAAATCCACTGTTTTCTAGTGAATTCCAGTATTTCCACAGGAGCAAGCAAAGCTCTGCTACCCCAAAATGTCCAAAACTCACACCTGGGTTCCCCCCAGTGCCAGCAACCACGCACTGTGGGGTGAGGGGCTGAGCCAGGTAGAACCTACCCCTGCTTCCCACAGGGCTGGAGAGAGGGCAGAGCAGCTCCTGCGGCCACTGCTGGTGCCAGTTTTGCATGGGTGGTGTCACATCCCTGCAGGACAGAGTCGTCCTTGGAAGCTCAGCACAGGGCAAGCACCGGGAAGCCTTGCCCAGAGGCAGGCCAGCCTCTTCCCTCTTTTCTCAAGGGTGGCACTGCTATCTCCCACAGCTGAGCTTCTATTAACTCTTTGAGGGTTAGTTATCTGTGGAACGTGATTTGCAGACAGGCACACAACTTCTCAAGGCAACATCCCTTCAAGCACAGACTGTGATTTTCAGTTCTGCTTTAGCATGTCATAGCGACGCAAATACGAGCAATTCCCCTCCCTGCTCAAAGCTGTCCCAGGTGATGTCCTCAGAGCATCACCCAGACAAGAGTCGCTCAGCAGCTACCACCACCACTGCTGCTGGGAACCTGCCAGGCAAACGCCAGCTCCTCTGCGTGCTTACAGCAGAGCCAGAAAAGCATCTGATGGCTGGCCACCATGCGAAAAGGAAGCTGATATAAAGAGCAACTCTGGCCAGGCCCCTCAAAATTAAAAATTAGGAACCTGCATCCCTGGCAGGGATGTGATGTGCCGGTGTCAGCTCTAGGAAGGGGGAGGAGGCTGCCCACAGGCTCAGTGTGCGTCTTCAAGGCTTTGCTGGGAGAAGCAGCACTTGCATAAGGCAAACATCCCCCTCCTGGATTTTCCCCCAGGCTGCTATGGAGAGACAAAAGGGGAAAAAAATAATAAAAAACCCCCAATCAAAACAACCCAACAAACCCAAAAAATCAAAACTCATCCCTGTGGTTCCCATAGAACAGGACCTGCAATTGCCTGTGTCCCTTGCTCTTAAGATACCTACAGAAAAGCTTGCCCAAGTGACAGGCTTGCTAGTCCTAGAGACCCAAATGCCCCCAGGCTCCTCCTGCCACCAGCTGATGTATGGCAGCACAGCCCGGTGCAACACCACCGCACACAGAAATACCAGGACAGAGAAAATGCACTAAACTGTTACATCATGAAGCTTTCAAATATTTGCCCTTGAAGTCACTTGTTCAGCCTCCTGTGCCACCTTTTGGTGTGGTTTTGGCCAGAGCAGCAGCCCTTTCTGCCAAGCTGGGGTGGTCTGAGCAAGGCAGGGCAGAGGGAACCTGGGGATGTCCTGCGCTGAACACAGTGCTGGGTAATTATTACTTATTTATACATAACTGGTTAAAGAGCCCCGAAGTTCAGTGTCTCACCTCTCCTCCTGCCAGCACTATTTATATATACATTGCTTTAAGCAAGACAGGCTGCGTGCGGCAGCAAGTGGACAGAGCCCCCCCGAAGCTGGCTGTGCCATGGCTGCGTACCACTGATGCCATTGACATCTCTGCCCTTTTATCCTGGGTGGGTTTTGAAGGGGAAGCAGAGGAACTCATCACTTGAGGCAACGCTCCCTCCTCCTTCCCCTCCCCATCCTCAGTGAAACACAGGGCAGATCAGCCAAGTTACATCAACATCAAGGGAGAAAGGAGGCTCTTCTGGGGAGACAGCAGCTGCCGTGACGGGAATGCTGCCGGCGGGAGGAGTCTGGGGCACAGCTATGGCACATCGCCTGCCGCCCGGCCACAGACACGGGCAGCTTGAGCACAGGGACTAACCAAGGACAGGCAACAGCTGGACCTGCTACTGACTGCAACTGCTCAGCTAGCCAGGATGGGGAGGGATTTATTTCTGTGTTTATGAGGCACATTATTATCCTATTATCTCTCCTTACCTCCATCTTGAGCTTCTCTCCCTTCCACCTTTCTAGTTCCCCTTGGCTTCAAGCAGGGCTGCGTAACAGCTCTCACAGCTTCTGCTAATAATTCTACACTTCAGTTAAAAGGCATTCCTGGAGGGCTGCTACAAAATAATGGCATTTCAGAGTAGTTTATGGCCGTAGAAACCAGGTGAGATGCAAGAGACCCTGACTCTGACACTCCTGACACCCGTGAGCATCCCTTTACACTAGACAAGGCCCAGGCGTGGGGGAACAAAAAATGTCAGGGACGCGCAGGAATTATTCATGCATGAAATTAGAAATGCTGTGGGACCCCTTCCTCACCATAAATAACTCCACATAACCTACCACTGCAGGATTCATTGCCCCATTATAAATAACTCCCTGCTGGAAGAGCACAGGGCAGCACATCGATATGCCGGGGGTGGGTGACACCCCTTGATTCATGGGGCATCTGGGCAGCAGGCAATGAGATCACCTACACAGCATGAGAAGAGATGGATGATTTGGTCCCGAGCAACCATCCCAGCTACTTCTCCATCTACCTTCTCTTCCACCCTCGCTAGCTTTCACCTTTGTTGTTGCTACTGAGGGCTGAAGCTACTTGCAACCGTCTCTAAGCTCAGACAAAGCCTCCAGAGCTGCAAGCAGCAGGGGGTCAGTGGGATGACAATGGCATCCAGCATTCAACCTGCCACTTAGCCACAGTGCATGGTTCCATGCACAATTGCTACCAGAGACACCGTGACTACAACCCACAACGGCAATGGGTCTCAAACTGCCCCAGGAGACAGGAATTCAGAGGTGGCCTCTGCAGATGATAAACCTGAGCATAAAATGGGACACAGAGGGTGATGGTGTTTTGGACTGCAGGCAACAGCTGGCCTAAACATCTGTACAAAGCCAAAAGCATATTTACATTCAGACTGTTATATGCCATAATATGCCACCACTGATAAACCTGAAGCAGCAGCACATGCTGCACAGGTGATGGTCCCACCAGGAGGTTTTGCTACAGCCCAGCTTTACCTTCACCTGGGGATGAAAAGGGTGGTGGGGTTGCAATTTAGAGTACTGGTATGAGAACTGACTTTCATCAGTGCCTGCTTCATGCTTCCTGATGGAGCTAGTCCATCCTCAAAAGCACTCAGCTACTTTATCACTGGTATTCCATTTTGGGGTGTCAAACCCCCTAGAAAACCCCTAAGATGCTGACAGCTAGCTATAGTTTACTTTCACGCTAATATTCTGACCGGAGAAACACAAACCACATTCTGCAGCAAATGGACTTCAGAGAGCAGCCAGGTTTGGTCCTAAACAGCATCTTCTGCTGTCACAGCTGGGGATGTAATCCAGCAGGCATTTCTAATCTTCTTAAAACCTTTGCTTTAAAGCTCACCCTGTTCCTCTGAAACACCTAAATGACAGCTCCTACCCATGTATCTTACTCCCCTAAAGCTTTAGGAGAATGCAGCCAGGACATCTGGATCAACACAAGCTGTTAGTGGCCATACCCTGTGTCAGGACTTCACAGGTTGATTTTTCAAGCAGGCTTCAGTCCTGCAGGGCCCAGTGTCACCAGCACTAGGGAAGCTCAGCAAAGCCCCAGGAAGTGCTCAGCACATCTCAGGAACAGGCTTTTGATGAGACAGCTGAAATCCAGGCAGTGCTGCAGACGGGGTAAAGACAGCCCTTCCAGCACATTTCAGCGGGTGCTATATTAAGAAGCGTAAGAGCAGGACTTTGAAATCTTGTATCTGGCTCTTTTTGCTGGCCGTGATGCACCTTGAAAAGCAAAGACTGTAATAAAGCCAACATATAACAACTGTTCAAGAAAAAGCTGCAGAAGCAGTTATGGGGGATTAGAGGTACCCTGGTTATCAGGGCATATTTAGCCTGGTCCATCGCTCTGCTCTCCGCTATTGAAAAGAAGGACATGCTACAGAGAAACGAGAGACAAAACCACCAGTGTAGCGATGGGGGTCTACCTGCTGGGTCATCAAGAGAAAGCACAGTTTGAGAAACCAGGCATTGTCTGTAGTTTTTGCATGTGAGCAATTGTTATCGATAAGCAAAGAATTAAATAGCTTAAAGGAGCGGATAAAGACTAGAATATGAGATTTTGGCCTGGCATTGTCCTCAGGACTAACGGGATGATGAGTCCCAGCTCAATGGAGCTGGCTCAGCAGAACGGACTGGTCTGCACAAATGGACAAAACCAGAAAAAAGTATTTAAAGTACTTTCAGAGTAGGTATTCCCTATGCATCCAAAATCCACACTAAGCCTATCAACTGCAGTGTCAGACCTTAAGTAAACCAACGCTTTAGAATTTAGACTGGTTTTTAGTTACAAATTTAAAGGAAAAAAAGAAATCAAGCCCTTCTGCCAGCTTTGCTAGCCTGCATCCTCCCAGCAACTGCTCCAAAAGACTGATGTGACAATTAGCTGCTTGTTAGTTATATTAGTTTACAAGATTAAATGTGTTGGTGGTTGTGTTTTTAAGCCAGCTCCTTAAAAGGACATTGTTAAGGCTCAGTCTCCATCTTCTACATCAATCTTTCGCTGTATGGCTTTATTGCTTTCAGAAAGGTACTGAATTTACATTACAGCACTTTCCACTTCCAAATACTGAAAAAACTGGAAAATCTAAAATTATTGGATCTTTTAGAATTCATTACTTGCTGGCTGACTTCTACTTCATATGCATTACTGTAAAAAGCCACTGGGCAATAATCATCAAATGACTTCCTTTTAGCTTAGCAGTTGGCCTAGCCATAAATCATATGGGGAAAACTGATAGAATCGATCTTATTTTCGCCATCCATCATTACTGGTCTGGCCTAAATTTAGCCAAGACTCCCTCTAGTTCAACAGAAGTGCCTGTATCTACACAGGTATTGCACCAAATGCTTCACAGCAAAGAGAGAAACTAACGTTACATTTACTTAAGGTTAAATAATAAATGCAATTCTGAGCTCTGCAAAGACTTCCAAGGAGTTTTATGCTGCTCTAACCAAGGTCAAGCACTTTTAAGGTGAGTCACCCTCTGGGAGAGTCCCAGTTCTGCAAAAGACTATGCACGGCTCACTGCAAATGACTACTTTTAGCCAGGAATAAGGTAGGCAAGATGAATTGCACCCAAGATGTAGGTTCAAACTTAAGGTTATGGCATAACAATGCGTTAGGACAGAATAACCCATCTATGTGTGCAAGCTCTTTAAATCAGAGTCAAAAACAATGCTGAGAGGTGCCTGCCCTACCTTACCAGCCAGATCACCTACCTGTAGTGAAAAGGGGTGTGTGTGTGTGTGTGTTAAAAATATTTACATATTTAAAACGTGACAGATAAAGAAAAAAAAAGCCAAACCAAACAACCAAAACATGCCCCCAGAACAGGACTACATTGCTTACATTACTTTTAGGGGCATCAAGGACAGCAGAGCTAGGAATAGGTCACCTCTGGCAGGTAACCAACTGCAATTTAAAGCATATAACCCCAATGCATAGATAGGATGGGGCTCCCCAGGTGTTGGTGCAGATGCTGACCAATTCTGCAGACACCTCCAAATCTATGTCTGTAAGGCAGAGGAGTGACAGAAAAGAAAACTGAATGTTGTGCCATTGCTAAGTCATGTAAAGGATGCATATATTCAGCCCAAACATGCTGTATGACATGTTTCACTGGTTCTGAATGTTGGGGTTTTTCCCCCTTAGCACATTCCTGCTGCCTTCACAAGCCTCTGAATGAGGCCTTCACTACCACGGCAGCTGACCAGCAATAATGACGAGTAGCGGTTAGCAATATTTATGGTGCAGAAACACGGACCAGAAAAGTCTCACACCCCAGGGCAGCTCCTCCGCTTTCCTTCCTGGGGTGTACCAGGAACTGATGGACAGGGATTGCATGTCACTAAATGCTGCACAGCAAAGAGAAGCTACCACGATACTCTCCTCACACTAATGATAAATGCAACTCTGCTGCACTCAAAGCCTTTCTTTCTGCAGATTCCTACCTTGTTGCTAACACAATGAATCAAACCTCCCTGACCTCTAGCTTTCCATTGTATTAATAATCTACAGGAGTGAAACAGCAGTCACAAGGAGTTATATTTTCTCCAAAACCACAGTGAAGAATTCATTACTCAATGTGGAGGAAGACATCAGAGAAAAAAGAAAAGGTTCAGGGCACAGATTTGGTACAAACTACAGGCTGAAGTCAGATGGTACATGGCTTGATCTCCTTGAGTCTATTGCAAGCAATAAATAGTTCTTCCTATTTCTAGCACAGCAGCTTGAAATGGTGCTGCACACATACCCTTCCCAGAGCTGAGGCATCCAACAAGGATGCCAGTTCTAATCAGTTGGGACCAACCTACCCCACCATATAACAGCACATGAAGAGTCACCATCTGCCACACCAAGATGAGCCCACAAAATCCATTGCAATGGATTGAGAACAGCTCAAGAGGTAAAGAGTGACGGTGGCACTGAAGCACAGCTCACTACCTCTGTCCTCCCCAGACGCTCGCCAAGGGTGCTTCCTGCACCGCTCCTGGTGCCTGCGCTTCTCACCAGGACCAATCCTGTCTGACCTGTTAGTATGAACCCCCCAGCCAACAGGTCAAACCAATTCCCCTAACCTCCGGGCGAGGAGTAGATGACTAAACAACAGAGGAACTGAAACAATAGTAAAGCTGATAAGGAGAATCAGGCTTGGGTCAACCAACCAAACTCACAGCCTCTCTGCCCTGCTGCCACCGAGGCAGCACAGTGCTGCTGCAGATGCTCATTCTGGCAGGGAAGGTGATGGGGCGGTGGGGAGGAAGCAGTTTCCACTTGCAGCATGTCAAGAAACAAGGCCATTCCCTTGGAAAGGGGATCTGCCATGCACTTCTAACATCCAAGGCTAGATAGAGGTAGTGACAGAACTAACGCTTCAGTTTACAGCAAACGCAACTCCTGACCCATCTAAAGAAATGAATAAATAATTAGCAAACCTCTCTGGAAGCAAACCTTTCAAGTATTCCCCAAGTGCTTTTAACACCACCACACTTCAAACACTGGAGGTCTGCCTCCAGCAACGGCTCTTACCCTGCAACATACCAACTAGCTCACCCTCTTCTGGAAGAGCAGGGAAGGAGGCGCTCACCCCACCACACAGGACTGGACCCTGAAGCATTTTGCTGGGCTGCAGCAGGGCTGAAGTTGACCCATGAACAGCTGCACGCACCTCCTGGGGCTTGCACCTTCCCACAGCTCCAATCCAACCCTCAACCAACTGACATGGTGGGTGGTGACTCCGATGGTCAGGTACAATCAGCAGACAGGGGTACCGCTGCGTTCCCATCCACTGTGCTTGTAAAGCCTGGCTGCAGGAGATGCTGAGCCCCTCCTGAGATGGTGTCTGGGGGTCCTCAGCCCTTCACAGGCAACCGGGCCATTGTGACAGCCAGGACTCCCAGGGACACTACTGCAATGGGTGCTCTCTCCTTAAAAATAAACACAGGCTTTTTTCCAGCAGCAGAAACCTGTGAAGGCAACCTACTGCCCTTCAGGTACCACCTCCCTGTGGCCATCCCACGCAGACTCCCACTGTAAATTAACACCTTTCTTGTGTTCAAACCTCTTACTTTTCTAGATTTATTGTGAATATTTAATCCTTGGAGGGCCGTTATATTTACACCTAACCCAGCCAAACTAAGCCCCGGTGTAAGGCTGCTCCGGTGTGTCCCAGCTGTGAATGCTGATGTAAAGGGCTCCCTCCCACCCACGCCACTGGAGCCCGACATGGCAAGAAGGGCAGACACCGGGTCAAGACTTCACTTCTTCTGCCATATAAGTCATGAAAATAAAAGTCCTCTACAAAGCCTCAGTTTTGCCTCCTTCCACCCACCACACTGCAGATCCCAGCAAGGCCTCCCAAGCGGCACGAGCCTCCATCACCACGCATCGCTTCCATTTTAATTCCCAGCAAATCAGTGGCAATGCCCCGTGTAAAGCCAGAGCACTGCCATGGTGCAGAAAAACACACACCTGGATGCTCACTGTTGTTAAAACCGATCTGCTTTTACATCCTTCTTCCAATACAGCCAGGCCAATGCGCCTTGGGTGTAATTCTACTAAACTCCAGTACTCTAGACTGAAACCAGCACATTTATTTAATGTGGCAGCGTAAGAAAATTCTACATCCATAAATACATGAACATCTGTCGGGCTGGGCACAGACAATGGACCTGTTGTGGATGATGCATTAACAGAAAATGAAAATTACATGTGTAAATCTCCACATCTCCAAAATTTAAAAAAAAAAAAAGAAAGAAAAAAACCCCTTTACCACGCATTCAGACTGCCATGCCAGACAAATCAGGCCAAAAACTACCTCCAAAAGCCTAATCCTGTTATTTCCAGATCTCCTGTGATGATCTTCTATCGCCACCTTACACCCCACGTCCACATGAGTGGGGTTCCTTTGAGCCCCAACACCAGTCACAAGAGCCGGGGATTTGAAAGAGATTTGCAAAATAAATGAATGGAGTAAGCAGGTAATGGGCCACGTCTCACTCCATCAGGGAGACACGTGGGAAATGAAGGGCAATCTTCTCAGGGTTAGTGAAAGCAGATACTTCTATGCCATGTACCCTCACCCTGTGGCACGCTCATTCATCAAGTATCTGCAGGGAAAAGGGATCAACTTATAAATACAAGCAGTACCAACAGCAGCCAGAGCCAGGAGATGCAAATCCACATGAACCTGGGTCAAAATGCAGTATTTTGAGGATCCACTGGATTTTCCCCACTACAAATACAACACTGAATAACACTAAATCTCCATGCCTGATGCTAAGACAGGGCAGAATGAATGTAACTAAGAGCAGGTTCACAGCTACAGCTCCTCCTTCCAATGCACTAGTTTTCCCCAAAACGCCGTAACTCATCTTGCAGGCAGCTGATGACACACACAGAACAAACTCAAGGTTTACTCCATCACTGCATTTCCTATTTTTGTCACAAGTCTCCCGTAAATAACGAAAGAGCACTTGGATCCATACTGAAGGATGCCCCCAAGTATACACTAAACTCCCAACAAGAGACAAGGGATTTAAGCCCATGATTAAGTTGACGCAAATGCTCCACTGAATCTTTAAAACAAACTGTTCAGAGTTCAGCCTCAGTGAATGTGGAGGATCTGAGGTTTTGTGGTTGGTTGTTTTGGTTTTTTTGTTTGTTTGTTTGTTTGTTTTGGTGTTGGTTTGGGGGGGATTTTTTTGGGTTTTTTTAAGAATTTCACTGAAATCCTCTTTAGCAGTTTTGAGTTATCCATGAGAAATGTTTCCACTTCTCAAGAACCCTTGCAGATGCTTTGATGCTTTTCAGACTACTGATGGCTCAGAAAAAGCCCTGTAAAACCTGATGATGGCTTATTCCCAAATGAAAATCACTGCCCAAGAGGCACAGCTTGATGTTATCCTCTGAACATTTGCAGGTTCTAAAATCACACCAGATGTATATTTTCGTAGCCATGAAGTGAATCTAATTGACTTTACATGCAGCAAAAGCTTGAAAAGGTGTTTTACAAGTACCCCTTTTAAACAGTTTAGATTTAAAAAAAAATAATGTCTCATTAGATCCCTTTTGTGCAGTAAGTTCCACTCCACCCCCTGCTTGCTTTCTCTCTTTTTTAACAAATCCCACCACTAACGATGTAATTCCAATAACGAGGACTTTACCAAGATGCTCACTGCTGTTAAGTGGACAGCAGCCGTGTATCTGCCATGCTTTTATTGCTCTGTCTCTAACTAACCATCATCTAAAATTGCTTAGCACTTAGAAATGGCAGGTGCTCCAAACCAGGCTATTTTCAAAAGCTTCTCTTTGCGGTTCTACTATTTAACATTATTTTAAATTGAAAGACTACAGATTTAGGTCTTCCCTGGATTCCCACTAGAAGTGTTACACAGTGTTTCTGATGCTGTTATCTAGTTCCAGGGAGGATGAACAGATTTGGCACCTCCAAAAAAAGAACAAAAAGCCCTGATCTCAGCAAATGAAATGGTTTTTTTGCTGTACTCTGACAGCAATAATGATTTTATATATCCTATTAAAATGGGAAGAATGGGGTTTATAGGAAAAATCATAGCGGAAAAGATCAATAAGCCATGCCCAGATACATCTGGGAGTGATGTGGGTCAGATGCTCTAAAGAAGGTGTAAGAAATCCTGTTGTTGGCAGTTCATTTGCCTTTAGGCAAAATGTTCTCTCCCCACCATTGCTGACACGTGGGTTTGTGCACTGACACACTCTGTTTTCAGCATGAGGATACTGTGTCTGCTAAGCTGCTGACTTCTATTTATTTTCTCATCTTTGTTATTCTGAGTATTCTACCACGAAAAAAAAAAATTACACTTGCACTCTCCATGCAAAATGTTGGAACAACAAACTAAGAAGGAGAAGAAAGTACTCAGAGAATGAAATTAAGCAAAGGGACATAAATTTAAAAGTGTAATGGGAGAAAGGGGAAGATCAGAGAGATACAAAAAGGGATGCTGCTATGGGACCACCACTCTTGGGAAATGTCAGAAGTGATGAATGAAGCAAGAACCAGACCCGACAAACCCACTGGAGAGTTCAGCACACGGATGGACAAGAGAGCCAAGCAGAATTCAAAGGATAAAAAAAGCAAATCTTGCAGTTTGACACAAGGCTGGATAAGCGGGATACAGAACTGCTGTGGCAGGGGACGGAAGATGGGGGGAAAAAATGGGGAAAAAATAATTCAAGGAACCATTGCGGGTTCCCAATAGTAGATGTTATTATCCCATAGCTGTTGAAATGAGTGTTGTATGTGAGGTGCACTGAGGAGCCATTCATGGCCAGACAGCTGGTCTATCACCCCCATTTCAATTAGCAGCATTAGCACAGAGACCAAGAGCTGCAACTGTAAAAAGCAAATAAACTTGCATCTCAGTTGTCAGTTTCCAAGTCAGGATTCAAGCACATTGGCAGGAAAAAGGAGGAGCAGCTTGTACAGTGGTGATCGAGGATAAATCTAGGCAAGCAGCTTATTAAAAATGCAGTTTTTGTCAATTCAAAACAATTTACACATTTGTCCTGAATTCACCAAAGATCTTCAGCTGGAAAAGAAAATGCAGAGGAAAGCCAGGCTGGCACCAATCCTGCACACAGCTCATCCCCCCGCGCGGCTGGCCCAGACACCTGCGCACAGCCTGGTCCTCCCTGGGGTGGCAGGGGACATCCCAGCTACTGGGGCTTCAGGGATGGTCTCCCTCTACAACACCTCTTCAATGACTACACCAGTATAAAATGCCTAAACACGTCATTTAAACAGGGCCTGGGATCCAGGCAATCCCAGCGCTAGGTTTGCAGTATATCCCAGTATATATTGAAGAGTCCCATGCAAAGAACAGAGGGACCTGCCTGGGAGGTAACTAACATTAACTGTATCATGGCTCTACCATAATCGGTATTTTTTAAATATAATATACTTGGGTCTGACCTTTGCTTCTTAAGGACACCTGTAACAGAACCAACAATTCTGTTCCAGGCTGAAAAAAGTATTACATTCACCAGTAAACATCGATTTTTTTGCTTCCTCGTAGTGGAAAAACAGAGAGGGAGTAGTAAATCAGCTTAATTCTGATCTAAACTATTCTCCCTTTTATTTTCCAGTTCCTGAACTGAAAAATCATTTTCTCATAAAAGCTCAGGGTTTTGAGTTTTGCCACTTGGATAGTTCTTAGAAGCAGCACATGAATTTTAAGTGACAAATATTACTTGCAAGTTATCATTTCAAGCAGTGTGCGCTAACCTGCCACTACTGCCTTGTATTTTGCTATTGGCGTTTACAATGTTGCAAATCCAATTTTAAATAGCAGTATCTCATGTAGCCACTTAAAAATACACCTGTAACACGTTTCCTGTTGCCTACTTTGAAAAGTCTCCTTTCACTCACAGAATCCCATTTTACAGCAGAATCCCAGCCTGGCACTAAACCGTGGGAGTCCCAAGTCTAAACTTTAGACTTATACTGCAAGAAATAAAATTTTTGTTTCTTGAAAAAAACAGTCGTCAAGCAGTTATAGAAGACAATAAATGATACCGTATATGCTTTCATAAATAGTTAATTGATTGCTGGGGTCCAACAGGTCAATAGATGACTTAAAAGAATGGCTCAAAGCCATCTGTAACAGATACCATGGCTTGTACCTGGCTCTAACCAGACCACTACAAACTAATTTTTGATGCACCCTTAATAAAAGGCATAGAGGCTTCTTGGTGCTTCCACTTGGCCCCTAGCAAAAAACAAAAACAAACAACAAAAAACCCCACCAACCACAAAAAAAAAAAACCCCAAACCAACAAAAAAAAATAAAAAAAACCCCAAAACCTTATTATTTGGTTACAAGTAATAGATTTGTAAACAGAAACTAGGTAAGACACACTGCTATCTTTGGATTCCCTTTAAGACTGCTTTCATTAGCCACCTGCCAGGAACAAGAAACAATTCCTCAGCTTCCTACG
>JAVJGI010000001.1:47440881-47452001 GCA_035590275.1 Ibycter americanus | reverse complement strand
CCCCCAAGCTTCAGCTGTGCCTCCGACTGCAAGGTGCACCCGTGCACCCCCCGGAAAGTTTCATCTGTGTCTCTTCCTCCTGCGAGGTGCACACCCCCACGCCCCCCGAGGAGGCACCCAGGCCTCTTTGAGTTATATCCCTGCATCCCCCTGCGAGGTGCACGTGCCCCTGTGGGGTGCACACCAGCACCCCCCGACAAGCTTCATCCCTGCATCCCCCCGGGGGGTGCACCCATCTGTCGGTGAGCGCAGCCACGCCACTGGCACCCCGCAGGTTTGCTGCCCCGGGAGCTCATGGGGTACGTTTCGGTCCTCGGGAGGATGCACAGTGCTGCCAAAGCTCGATTTCAGTGGGATAATTTCATTGGGGTTTCATTGCTTCACTTTTCTATTAAAAATTGTTCAGGAGTAAGAGAGATGGGAGAGGGGGTTTAGGTAAGGCCTTGGAAACCTTCCCACCCGGAGCACTGCTGCCAGCACCCCGCAGGCTCACGCTGCGTCGGGTGTCCCTGGTGAGAAGCTCCTCCTGGAGTGGCTGTGGGACCTGGTCGTGGTCAGGCGCGGCAGCGTTGCCAGCCTGCTCGGAGGGGCACGCACGCACGCCCCGCTAGCAGCAGGCTCGAGTGCCCACAGAGTGCCCATTTCTGATGAGTGTCTGCAACTGCAGCCCGAGCAACACCCAGCTCGCAAAGCCTGCGACTGCCTGAGCTGGAGATCAGAACGTAGGATTATAAGAGACAGCTATGGTGCAGGTACAGCGGTGGCCTTGCTGCTCCGTGGATGGGTTGGCCAAAGAGCATCTCCTGCTCTAAAGCAGAGCCTCCCACGGGAAGGCGATTTCCCTGATGGGGAGGGGTGAGGCATACGGCATCCCCATGTACCCCTGTCATGTCTTGCCTTGGCAAGGATCAGTTGCACTGAGAGGTACCTGGCAGCCCTGTATTCACCAACACAAAGGCAAAAAGTCTGGGGGGGGGGGGGCGGAAATCAGGAGGAAAAAAAAAAATCAGGACAGTGTTTGCCTTTGAATTCTGAAAGCTTCAGGCCAAAGATAGGAGGTTTCTGTTTCAAAAATAAAATAATGCTTAGTTTCCATATGCCTGTGTTAAGCAGGCATTTATTTTTGTTTGATCCTTTCTAGTTAGATGCGTTGATTATTTATGAAATAACTACAGTAATAAAACCAACCCATTCCTTAAAAAAAGAACCCCAACCCACTGCAGTTACATAACAGCCAAGGGAGCTCCCAAATCTAGTCCCAGGCTATGGACCTGAGTATTTGCAGATGAGTTATCTTTAGAAGGGTGCTAAATACTTGTTTACTGTTTATGCTGCCATATTTGAGCATCTCATGAACAGTAATTAATATCCCCTGTTCCCCCGAGATAAGGGGGTACCGTCATCCGCCGCCACAGTGAGGGAACTGAGGCACAGAGGGATGCAGTGATTTATGCACCATCATGCAGTAACTCGAAGAAGACACAGGCACTGGACCAGATTTTGCAAGTCCTTCCTCACTGTCTGAATGCCAGACTTGCCTTTCTTGTTGCAAAGCCAGGATTTCAGCTTTCCCTGTAAACGGGGGCGAAAGGGTGGCTCTGGGGCTGGTGCGCAGTAGGGAGGAGGGATGGGGAAGGAGCAGGCAGCTGTGACTGACCGAACCAAATGTCAGTGAAAATCAAGGGCCTTGCAGAAATCAATTGCAAAAGCCAGTCAGGTTCACAGACGGCAGATTTGGGCCCCTGGAATAAAAAGGATATTGTTAACAGCAGCTTGCTGGCAAGGCAACTGCTCTGCCAGGAGCTTTCAGTCTTTAAGAACACAGTTGTCATCCCAAGTCGCTGAGGATTTTGCTCTTGAGTTTGCTCTCGCTCCTCCAGGACCTGAGGGAAAATCTCCCACATGCCATGACCGACCGCTGAACCTCATGGATAGAACTAATTTAATTAAGATGGACAGTTTAGAGTCTGAATGTCGTGCCAGTGCTCTCAGCAGCTCTCACTGCTCAGTGTAAAAAGGGGCTTGTATAGATGTTTGATCCATTGGTATGGCTGGGAAAAAATCCTGGGATAACCAGGGCAGATTGTGTGGCTCTGGGGGCCGAAGACGTTTGAGTATTTCAATAGGAAACTTGCTTTGCCTTCAGCAGGTCTGCCTTAGGCTGACTTTGCTTTGGATTAGCACATCAAACCAGTAAGCCTTGGAAATGTCAGTATTTTATCCTTCCCAAAACTGCAACTGTCGTCTGGGGTTGGGGGGAGTCACTCCCCTTTATGGGTCATAGGAAGCACCCAGCAAACGTACAACAGAATTACTGCTACCCCTGCTGAGGAGCTCACACCCTGCTCTTGGTCAGCAATTTTAGGTTTTCTGTCCAACCCTGGGCTTTGAATGACTTGAAGCTTCCAACTAGATTTTGCTGTAACTCTTGAAGCAATGAGATCGGTGTAATTGCAAATGAAGCAAACAATTGGGGATGAGCAGTTACTCCTGCAGCGCATCTGTGCTTAAGGAGTAGGGAACACTAAGGCTGGTCCCCTGCAAGCCCCCTTGACCCACTGCTCAGTATCTGCTGGGCAAGGAGAGAGGTGCTGTTGGCTCTGTCTGTCTTCTGCAAAAGCTACAAGCAGACACAATCCTTTGCTCATCAGGGTCTATATCAATCAACCTCAGCAATAACTGTTTGACAGCAGAAGCTGCCCCAGGTTATATTAATGCAGCGATTACGGAACAGCTTATCCCAGCAGAACGAGGCTGGCTGGCATGGACGGCTCCCACCCTGTCCTTTGCAATGTCTCCATCAGCAAGCGAGGAAGGAAGGTATCTGGATTTAAAGCTCTTCTCAACTACCTCCAAGTTCTCCTCCAACCTGGACCTTGCTCATTTCAACTGGGTTTTCCATGCTTGACCTGAGATGCCCGGAGCGGGCTGAGCCCCCCCCAGCCCCACCTGCTGTTCCGCCACAGCACCCTCCCACCCTCCTGCTTTGCTGGGCTGGAAAAAAAGTAAAAGCTTCTCTGTTGACTGCAGATGTGCATGTGAATGGGAGACATTTGCCTAATAAATATCTTCCTAAAGGGGGATTAATTAGCATCCCAGGATTTGCTCTCACTGCACTCCCTCTGACTGCAGCAGCTCTGCAGCAGCTTCTCTTAGGGGCATTTATTTCCCGCTGAGAGCATGTTGCTGGCCCCTTTCCTGACACATAGAGCCCCGAGGCCGAGGATTCACAAATCTTTTGCACAGGAGCCGTCACTGGCAGTGGCACCCATGCCGTGGCAAGCAGCTGGTAGTAACCGTGCATGCATCCCTGTTTCCCCAGTCCTGCCGCTCACCATGACCCATTGCAGCGGCCATGGAGGCTCCCTCCTTCCCTGGCTGGCTGGGTGCCATGAATAATAAGTCACTACAAAACCCGACGTTCTGAATTATTTCTGACTTGTAAAATTCCATGCATTGGTAACCAGGGGCCAGAGGTGGGATCCATGGACAGACATAGACCTCTGCCAGGTGGACCTTGGCATCACGAGCTGGCTGCCCTCTGCTCCGGGCACAGTGAAGGGGGAAAACAAGCCTCTTGGAGGCATGGAGCCTCCTGACCCAACGTGGACCTCTAAAATAGATGGGATGAATCATGTGCTAAAAGTGGTTGGGTTTGTCTATAAAGGGAGTGAGTGCAGAGTGATTAGCTTGGCTGTGGAAGCCTCCTTGGGGGATATCTGAAGATGAATCTCTTCCTACAGCTTTTTGGGGTTGAAAGAATTTTGTGGGTTGTGAATGAAACACAAATGTTTCCCAAACAGTGTGCATACCCACAGCTGGCTTTATCCTTTTCTAAACGGGGATTTTGGAAATTGCATGTACATTTAATGTACAGTAACATCTAGGGTGAAGAAACCCCACTCTAGATCACAGCAATATTAAAATCTGAGCTATGCAGCAGTTATTCGGAGATTTGTCTAGAGCCTCTAAGTGCAACTGTGAGGTATACTTTCAAACAAGGAGAGGTGGTTCTGTAGAGATTTAAAGCATCTTCAGTTAAGGAGTAGTAATTCCTGACACAGGGTGTGAAGGCTTGCAGAGACAACATGTCTTTCCTCCTGCTAATATTATTGCTGCAAGCTTAGATTAAAAAAAAATTGATTTTTTTTTTGCCAGATTTTACCAGAGACTTTCACTTCAATTAGCTGTAGGAGACAGAGCTGAGCTTGCAGAGCAAGGCTGTGTGATGCAGGGGAGAGGTGCGTGGGGGTTGTGTTGGGAGCACGGTGCCATGAAGGAGGGACCAGGACTATGTGTGGTGTGAGAAAAGCTGAGAGCACGAGAGCTCTTACACACATGGAAATAACACAGGTGGTGGGAACCAGGAAAATGCTCATTTCTTGGGGTTTTCAGTGCAGGACTTTGCACTTTGTTTGTAAATTAGCAACACCACTTCGGAAAAAATACCTGCCTCAACAGCCAGTTCCTTCTCTTGCTGTAAATAATCTCCAGCTACCCAATTTTTGGCTACCTGCTTGGGTCAACTACTACAAAATTTGCTGTATCATGAACAACTCTGTCAATGTGTATCTGTCTTTGCTAAGGAAGAAGAGAAGAACATGAGGTTAATGACTACTTTTGATCAACAGCTATTTCACTGTCATTTTTAACAGCAATTGTTTTAACTAACGATCACCAAAGTACAGCTGTAGCCTTATGATCTTCTAAGGAGGCTGATGGGACTTGGATGAGCAGCATCTTATTTACCCCTCTACACAGCATGCGCTGCAGCCTGACAGCAGGCAGGGAGGAGTTTGAAAAGGACCCAGGGGAGGTAAAAGGAGGAAAAGAGGCAGAAAATGGCAGCAAAGAACAGATGAGGATATTCTGTAGCAAGGAGAGGGAAATGAGGTGTCAAACCAACCATAGGTGGAAGAACCCCAAAATATGACTAATGAATGCCCTGGCCCAAGATGAGCTCTGCAATGATAAGGCAGGAAGAGACGTGAAAAGGTTATTTGGGGATTTGGGGATTTTTCTGGGTACATTTGGGAGTCAGTTCTGCTGCTGAGCAAAGGAAAGTCACATTTTCAGCTTGGCCTGCAAGACTGTGCTGTAACTGCTTACAAGGGGCAGTGAGTGCCCTGAACTCCTTCAGCAGCAATATGCATGTTGCCTCAGGGGTGGCAATATATATCATCTCCTGTATGGGTTGGGCTCATGTCAGAGGTGATTTTACACTGGTTTTTCCAGCACTCTTGATCCAGGCTGGGATTTTCCTTTCCTTACATAATGCCTTTCAGCAAGGAGCTGAGGCGAATTTTCAGGTATTTCCAGTTTTCCTGCTCAGTGATGCCTCCAGGCCCCGATGCTGCAGGGTGTGGGCCCCGGGTCCCCTTCCCTTTGCACATGGGGTGGGGGATGCTCTGTCCGGACACCACAGAGACCCGGGGATTCTCCTGGAGAAGTAAAACCTATGGCAGAGAGAGGCGTCTGCCTGATCCCCACTTTGCTGTCTGGGGGGCCTCAAGCTCATAAAATCACCCTTCCCACAGCTGCCTGATCATAGAATGGTTTGTGTTGGAAGTGACCTTCAAGATCATCTAGTTCCAACCCCCTGCCATGGGCAGGGACACCTTCCACTAGACCAGGTTGCTCAAAGCTCCATCCAACCTGGCCTTGAACACTTCCAGGGAGGGGGCATCCACAGTTTCTCTGGGCAACCTGTTCCAGTGCCTCACCACCCTCACAGTGAAGAATTTCTTCCTTATACCTAATTTAAACCTACCCTCTTTCAGTTTAAAGCCATTGCCCCTTGTCCTATCACTACCTGCCCTTGTAAAAAGTCCCTCTCCAGCTTTCTTGTAGGTCCCCTTTAGGTACTGGAAAGCTGCTGTAAAGCCCCCCAGAGCTTTCTCTTCTCCAGGCTGAACAACTCCAGCTCTCTCATCCTGGTGCTTGTTCCTCTTCTCCACAGAGATCCAGGCACCCTTGAGCCTGTCATCCTCAGGACCAGCGTGGGCATAGCGAGCAGTGTGGAGCATCATCAACTAGGATCTGCAAAGGGGTTTATGGGGAGCCATGGGCAGACTCCAAGCCCCACAGGCAGCAGCACTCAGATGTGCTCTCTGCAAAGGGCATGCCGGACATCTGCTCACAGAAGGTTTCACCCCTGAAGCTCACAGCTGGGCCAGGAGGACAGCCCCGCTGGAGCGGGATGCAGTCGCACATCACTGATTTTCTGCATCTGATAAAGACCTGCCCGGAGGTCAGATCTCTCTGTGCTGCTCCAATTTTGCTGGAAACGTGGTAAGTGCAGTGCATTTCTTCTGTAGTGGGGGATGTCATGATCCTGGGGTGCCATATTTCCTTTAAAATTGAAGTCCTAACAACTTGTGAAGTGTAAAATATCCAGTGCCATTTTCATGTCGGTGAAGTTGCTATATTCATTACGCTAGACAAATTCACAAAACGCATAGTGATTCATGGCATCGCAGCCCAAAGCAATGAGCACAGCCTGGCACCCTACAGAGGCCAGGGCAGGGAAGAAGCCATCCTGCAGTCGTGGCTGGATAAAATTGGGCTGAAACACAGCCAGTGCGAGCCACCCTTGAGCCACTGCTGTGACCCCACATCCTCAGCGTCAGCGTTGAACTGCTGCCTCCGTGTCAGACAGCTGCTGTGTTGTGCCCACCTGTTTGTCTAGCTGGGAAAGCATGTGAGCACCCCCCAGAAAGAAAACTACTGTGCAAACACACATTCATGCCATTATCCTGCAGCTCACAACTGTGTCTGAACTTGATTAAAAACAAAGTCAGGGCAACTGATGCAGAAGGGGCCAAAGAAGCAATGATTGGGATACAGGCAAGAGGGGCAGGACAGGAGCTGCAGGAGCTAGATGACAGCAAGTGTCTTCAGAAGCCCTGGAAAAAAATGAGCCTTATTGTAAGAATCCCAGCATCACCCTGTCCATGATCCCAGCCAGACAGAGAGAGGAAAAGGCATATCTCGTTGCACATCCTGAAGGTAGGCAGCTTCCTGCTGGTCTGGTCTGAGGATGAATTAACTCCAAACTCGGGAGAGCTGCAAGCAGCTCCTTGGGAAACAGAGAGTGGGGATCTCCCACAGGTGCCTCCTGGGTGGAAAGGAGCCAGATGAGCTAATCTCCCAATATTTGTGTTTTGCTGTTGGATTTTTGCCCCACCACGGAGCCAAAGGTGGGTCAGCCCCGAGGTTACCCTGGGATGTTCAGAGGCAAGCAGGGCTGCCTCACGGGGTCTGGGGCTGACCCGGAGAGGTGGGTGGGCTGTCCTGCTGGGCTAGAGGAGGGCAAGTGGGGTTTATCCTGCACTGTGGGGTGCAGTGAACAGGAGAAAGCAAATGTACACAGACCTCCAGTGGTCCTCTCGAGTACTACACCGCGTTGTCACTGCCACCCCAGGGACCGGGACCTGGCCTGAGGCTCCTCTTCTCCCCCACCACAGCAAGTGGGTGACCAAGAGTTCATGTACAAAGTGAGGGATCCTGCAGAAAAGCAAAGAGAAATGGAAGATGTTCTCTTCTCCTCCCTGCTTCAGCGGCCAGTGCCTCAAGAGTAAGGTTGGCTGAGGCTTCAGGCTGTGCTGATTCAGGTCTTGGGGAGAAGGACAGCTGGCAAGTTGCCCATGCAGCAAGGATGTCCCGTGGCGCTTCTGAGCTGCCTTTGCTGGGCTCGGTCTGACTTTTGGGGCCCAGAGTCTGCAGCTTGCATAGGAGGGTGCTCGTATCCACAGGTCCTTGGGAATACAGAAAAATCTGCACAGTCCTTATGTGGGTCTGGGACCTGGCATGGGCTCAGCTTGGTGCAACACGGAGCTCCAGTGCAGGTGAGACACTCAGGGATTTAATTTCCCAAACCTGACCATACACTTTCTTACAAGGAGGGACCAACACTCAGGAATGCTTGGTGGAAAACATACTGAAGGGCCAGAAAAGGTCTGGTTTATGGATTATTACAGTGCATCACCAGGACAAGCACCGCACATAACCTACTGCCCACAGCAAATGGCATGGTATGGAAACCCTGCACCCCACTCCTTCCCTCCCTCCCTCTTTGAGACACATAGAGGCTTTCCTATGCCATCCTCCCTCCTGGTGTTCTCATCTAGACAGGCACAAGGCTTGAACTCATAAGCTTCACCTGATCTTACTAAAACCCTTCTAACAACCAGCACTTCCTCACGCGCCTCTATTGTAAATACCTCCATAAGAAATGGTTACTCATTTACAAGGTAGTGCTCTATGGGCCGGTCTGCTGCTCTTGGGGGGGAAAAAAACCCACAGCAAAATAAAACCCCAGGTTTTGGTGATGATTTCCCAGGTTTGACAATGACCAGGGAATTAAGTTTGAGTGTTTTTTTTCTTTTGTGACCCCTTCCTGTCACATGGAAAAGCTGTTTTTCTTCAGCATAATTTCTTAGCCCCAGTCTCCTGCGTTGCATGGTTTCTTCTGACCGGCCCAGTGTCCATCACCTTCCTGTCAGGCCCTCTGCAAGAGGCAGAGTCATCTTAAAACTCAGGACAAATGTTTTAGAGCCCATGTCCCAAGGAGGTATCTTGTGTGGCTTCAACAAACAGGTTTTATAAGGGAAAAACCAAGAGCAGCGCTGCATGCAAAAGGGAAGATCAGAGGATTTGAGTTCAAGGCTTAGCATCTAATTTCAGCACGTCCAAGTGAGGATTGAAGCCTGGTACGAAAAACTCCTTCCTGCTGTCCCCCATCCACCTGCTGGTGCTCTGCGGAGAATTGCTGCTGACTGCTTCGAAATTGAATTTCTGCACTAGCAACAGCACATTGGGCCTGGCGGTAATTGCTTTGCCAGATGACCGTCTGCTGCTTGTCACTGCCAGGGTGCTGGGGGGCCTGAGCAGCAGTGCCGTAGGGCTGGGACAGTGCCATAAGTCATGGGGCTGCAAGAAGCCCCATGCTTTTAGGCCAGCACCCCCCTGCACTCAGCTGTGCCTCCATGAGCAGAAGGCTCAGGGTTCAGTGCCTTGCCCAGAAACGGGGTGGTTTTGCTGAGAGTTGGAGACTTGAATCAGCAGCACTGAGCCCACTGCCTTCCCCATCCCCATCCCACGTCCACCTGGTTCCTGTTGTATCCCCTCAGCATACGCTGGGACGCCCAGCCTAGCAGGAAAGCTTTTGGGGGACCACAGGCTCCCCTGCCGATGCTCACCGGCTGCTGCTCCCTGACTACCCCGTGCTATTTCCGGCACATCTCCAGAAAATAGCTCACTTCCCCCAACGCGACTGGCTTTCCACAGCAGGGAGCAAACTCAGCAATTTACCACAGGGATTCTGATTCTTATTTTAGACTCCTATTTTAGCCGCCTTCTTTTTTTTTTAAATTTGTTAAATTAATCCCTTTTACAGCTTTGGGAGCAAGGTGCTGCCAGTGCAGCATCACAGCGACCGCAGGAGGACTTACTGGCTTCACAGGTCCTCTCACTGCAAGCTGCTTTCCTCACCTTGCCTCCATGTGCTCCTTTAATTTGGACAACAAAAAATGGTCTGAGCTAAGCAGCTGCTTTTTTTTTTTTTTTTTTTTCCTTCTTTTTTTCACCTACAAACATCACCATCTCTTCAACAACAGCAGAGAAGGTGAAATGACAAGTCAGGGGTTTTGGCATGCCTGGTCCAGGGTGGCAGCAGTGATGTTGCTGGGCCTGGGACTAAAGACTGCAGAGACTGAATGCAAATCAAAATTGCAGGTTATATCCATTACCTTGCAATCTGCTCCATCTCCACATCCCTCATTACAAATGCCCCTTCCCAAGATCACATTTTGCCATGAGATCTGCCTTGTATCTGCCATGTGTGGAAACCTAGTCACCAGAAAATCTGTGTATAACATCTGCGGGTCATCTCAGTTTCAGTGGATGGGAAGAGGGTGATACACTGTAGTCATGTGAGTCTCTTTTCAGTTGCTTCAGTTCATCAACACGTTAGTACAACCAACCCGTCCGACATCTGTTATTTCTGCAATGCCAACTATGTATCGTCCTGACTCATTTTCTATTAGATCCAGCTGTTCTGGCTGATATGCTATTGACCTTTTCAACTGGTTCAGCACTTGGATACCAGGAGGTCATTGGATTTGACTTTGACACAGGCTCAATGCTTACATCTATTCTGCTGGGGTGAGGAGGGATTTCATCCACCTGTTTCAAGCAGGAGCACCTTGGAAGAACAGCTGGCCCTTGCTCACCAACACAAGATCACCACCATATCTTCAGGCTTTGGGAAGCATCAATAAATCAGTCTAGCCCTGAAGTTTCAGTAAATTGTGTAATCTTGACAAAGCCCTGGCTCTTGGGAACCACAGGTTCACACCACAGTAGGACCAGGTCCTGACTTCAGCTTTGTTAGGCGGGACGAGATGTCATAGTGATGCATGTGCTAAAAATACCTATTAAATATCATGTGGCAGCCCTGTTCCTGTGGAAAGCATGGCCAGGGCTTGGGAAAGGGGAGAGGGCAGAAAAGCAGAGTGAGGGACTGACCAACACATGTAACTGCAATACAGGAGATGGGAAGTAAGCAGAGCGTAAAATATTGGGATTCCATGTTTTATAGAGTGGCTTTTTCTTGCGGGCAGTGATTTCTCAAAGTAGCTCTATCTTTTAGTTTTGCCCATCTGTTTGCCCATGTTCAGTGCCTAAAACAGAATCTCTGGCTGAGATGGGGCCAGAAGTTATCCAGATTTCCTTCACCAAGTAAGGAACAAGTATTCCCAAACTATTCCCAGTCAAAGTTATTCTCATCTGCCATTAAAAACCTTTGGAGATGAGGAGTCTGCAGCTTTCTTCAGTAACTTAATTTCCAATTATATTGCCTGGTGTTTAAATCTCCTTGTAGTTACTCCTCATGTCTAACCCGAGTCACTTTTGCTGGATATTACTCCAATTACTTCTTATCCTCCTGCCAGGAGCTGAGGGACAACGACTGCCCATCTCCTGCTTTACAGCAACGTTTTACATGTTGGAAAATTATTATCTTATGGCATTTTAGCCTCCTTTTGTAGGCTACTCAAGGCTAATTCCTTCAACTTTGGCCACAAACCTTTCCCCTCCCCCCCGCCCCCCCCCCCCAGCCA